>OY763900.1:20000000-20429000 GCA_963667235.1 Nomada lathburiana
GTCTGCGCGAGAAATTAATCCGGGTTCTCACGTCTACTTCAACTTATTCTAGAGCGAAAAAAATCTGCTTCATATATTACGAGACACCGTACGTACAATCTCGAACGTATGCATGCAGAAACTCGTGCGTTTCGTAAGTATAAAAGAAGCAAGTGTACCTTATCGTTGACAGGTTGCTGATTCTTCGCGGTCGCAGCTTTCATCGGAGTCCCGTGGGCGTTTCCATTTTCTTGTCCCGGTTTCGGCGACGAGTTTGCGTGCCGTGTCGTCGAATTCGCGGAGGATTTCAGCAGAGGACTGGAACTGGAGTCGTTGTCGACGGTGGTCTCCGCGTTGTTGGTAACAGCGTCGCATCCTGGCAACGACGGGGCAGTTTGTCCAGGGGTCGGAGTGATAGGCTTTCCGCCTTTTATCAATTCCACTATCTCGTCGGCCTCCCTCGAAAGATCGCCGTCTGGTCTGAACGGATTGTCCCAACCACTGTCCGTGCTGCAAATCAATTTGCCTCGTTAGATTTTCGTCTAGCAGACGAGTATTCGATGCGACATTTTTGTACACGACCGATTGCGTTCCGGTAATCGTAGTTACGATTCGCACACCCACCCAATTATTTCTACGGGGCGATACTTGCTGGTCTCGATGGTTTCGGCGACGCTTGCATATTTCGAGCACGTATTTTTCTCTACGATCTTTCTTATCTTGAGCTCGGCAACGTTACCGTAAATTAAGCTAAATTGCAATTGCCCCTCCCGTTTAACCATGACATTGGCTACGATATCGGATTCCATCTAATTGTAACCTATCTTCCTCCCTCTCTTTTAGAGCTGCACGTGCAACGAATGCATTCTAAGCTCTACGCTCTATCTCACGGTTCGTCCCTTCACGTTCTGTTTAAGTTCATTTTAAAAAATTGCAATCTTGGACGAAAATAGCTGATATAATTTCTAGCAGATATCGTTGAATGAGATTTAACGAAGCAACAGAGGTAGAGACAGTGGACGTTTAAAAAAATAAGGGAGAAACAGCGAAGAAGAAGCTATCATCCGCAGGCGAACCGCGGTAACGTGGTTAGTAGGCTCGTTGGAACCATTGGACCACTGCCAGACAGACTAATAATGTTCTATATTGCGAAACTCCGCGCCGATTCCCTCGCTTTTCCCGCTGCTATTAATCTTTGCAGATTGCATTCCATCGCGTTTGTCCACAGTTCCGCCATCGTACGTCCACGATGGAGGACCCGTGCCACACCAAGGAAGTTGCCTACCGATCACGAACCGGCTAGCTTTTTCTTTTCATTTATCTGCGCACTCGTTTAAGAATGTTATCGTAACCAATTGACGCGCATCTTTTGGTCAAAGTGTACCTGAGAAGCAATTTGATAAGAAGTAATTTGAAAGGTGACGGAAGTTTTCAGAGTAGAGACAGCGAGCAATTGGCCGATTCACGGGTCTTTAGTTTTTAACCGTTTCCGAAACGAAACAGGTATACATATGTAAGTAGGTATATGCAAGTGTTCTGTGCGCACTATCTCGATCAATCATTTGAATCTCTAATGTATTTGAATACAGTGAGCTCAGCGTGCAAGAAACCAGGAGGCCACTGGGCGTTTGTGGAACTTCCAATGTTTAGTACCTTTGACATGCACGCGATATTCGCCGTTGTTGATCGCGTTAGTGCGTCAAGTGTCGCGAGCTCCTACATACATATATTAAAGGTCAGACAGCAGCTATATATGTACGTCCTCGTCGGTCAGAATACTGCGTCTTCCAGGCGGTCGTCCTTAAACGCGTAAAGGCGTCGGATCGATCGTCGATTACATTAACACATTGGCAAACGGTAGAGTAAAATTTCGTTCAAGAGGTTTTAGACGAGTAGGTTCCAAATAAAACAACGTTTTCACTTTTTTGAAAGTTCTAGATATATACTCATTTTTATCCAGCTGTGCTTGAACACCTACGACCTACACCATTGTCTTGCAGGATTTGTTCAACGCAACAGATTCGATAAGTAGCTAATACTCTTCGGTAAAATGAAATTGCGCCGGCTACGCAATATTTTTTGCAGAGAATCGTTGTTCGTCAATGTGCGGCCGTTGACCGTGCCCGCAGGCTTTCAAGCTATTACCTTTCATTTCCATCCGTCTCCTTGGGCACCTTGATCACGTAATACACGTGGCCTCCGTGAGTGGTAGTCATTTTTCCCTCGATCTCGCATCCACTTTTCTCGATTTCAACATCGAACGTCCGGAGTTCTATAGAAGTTCACTTCTAACACTTTACGGCTGGGCCCGTTAACGATTGCAATAATATCGGCACACGGAACGGTCCATTGTCGCGTTTTTCCTTCTTGCTACGTCCCTTTAAACTCGTGCTTGGCCGGTGGTGGCTCGTTGCTCGTCGACGTTCGCCCTATGGGTCGAAATATTCCCTCGATCCTGTCACCGAGAGAACTCTCCTGTGATTTCGCGCGAACCAGCTCGGACAGCAGCGTAAGACTTTATTTTTAAGCGGAATCGTGGCGGGAGATCTTTGCAACTACCGCCGTTTGTCTTCCTTTCTCTATCGCGGCTGTCTTTTCCTCCCACTCGCGCCAATCTGGCTTACACCCCTCTCTTCTAGCGCCCCTTTTCACTGTTTGTCACGGAACGACGACGCAATCCGTTATTTCAGGCCGCGTTTGCGATCGTGAAAATATCCTTTGGTCGTACGCGCTAGCGACGCTCAATTTCCCCAAAGAAAATCGCTGTTTCCAACCTTTACTTTTTCGGCCGCGAGAATTCGTTTCGACGTTGAGAGAGCAGCTGGAACTCGATCTCAGAATAAACGCGAGGAATGATGTTTCGCGAATCGGGAGCACGAAAACGCGTAAGATGAGGTTACTTATCCTGCATTTCGATGGCGAACAAACAGAGACAGAGAGCGAGTACATAGTTTGTTCTGCCGACGTTTTAATGAGACGCGTAGCCGTTCATCGATCCACGCCAGTCGAAACTGACCTATTTACTCCAAAGTCCTCGACATATTTACTCCGATTCTCGTGCTGTCCATCGCCCACTCGGCCTTTGCGTTATCAGCGAAAAGTTTGCCCCTTCCGCGCGTCTGCCGGGGAGAATACTCTCTCTTTGACGGTTAATTAATTTCGGATACTCAATTTATCTCGGGGATACTTTCTGAAACGAGCGGGGTTTTCACGACAGAGAATTCAATCGAGTTTCCTAGTATATCGAACAACTGTAATAGATTTTTATCAACGGCTCGCGATTAGTTTTGCAAGCAGCATGCCACGGTGGACGTGGTTGGCATCGATCCGATTCTGTTTATAACCGGAGTACTCGATGTACGGCTTCGGCAGAAGTCAATTCTCACCGATGCAGGTGTACATGCGATAACAAAGGTATGACGGGTCTCATCGCGCGATGAGTTTCCACAGTTTCGCGGCAATAACCGCGGAAATAAATGTTTCAAACCAATGAAAACCTTTGATCAGCCTCTGTCGGATGGACCAACGGTCGCCTCGCTATTTTCTCTTCCTGTCGTTATAAATAACGGCAGGTTCGACGCTCCGAGCTAAATATGTACCGGTATTTTCCTATAAAAAAAAAAAAAGGGGTTCTGCGATAGAAACAAGTGTACCTCCTGCACGAGACTCGACGTGCGACTAACGATCCTTTCCGAATACGATATTAAACATGAACCAGCTTGTGTCTGGCAATTTCCTATTCCACCGCCACGTGGAATATCTAAAAGTCTTGCCGGACGCAATTTTCCCAGGTGACTTCGTTATTACGAGCGGTGACATTTCCAAGATTACGATTAACGAGCGGCACGACCTCGCGTTGCGTTTGCGGCGGCTATTATCAGGCACAAGTACATACGCGTGGCGGATTCTATACACGCGCGATACTCGCCTCGTGTAATATATTTGCTCGAGATCGTTTGCGATTCCAGCGATGGGTTCGGCCAAGGGTGTCACCACGAGGGTGAGCGTGTATATAGGTCAGGGCTAGGCGCAGAGTCTCGTGCGCCACTGTCTTCATTCGTTATCCACAACTCGCCCTCCCGAGCTTCTTTCCGTTCACCTGTACTGTCGCTGATTCAACTTCTTACCCACCCAGAGACATATGCGTATGGTCAAAGTTGCACGGGATGACTGTGTGAAAAAAGCATGCACCGCGAAGCAGGTGTTGAGCAACGCTTGCAATCTCGTCGCGCGAGAAAATGCTGAGAATAAATTAGAAATACCACGCTTGGATATTGAAAATTGTTCTGCGATGGAAATGGTATTTCACCTTGATAAATTTCGTAGACATGGAAGGGAACCGAGTGATTGCTGTGCTAAAATATGCAACAGTCACAGGCTCTGAGAAATTCATCAAGGTGAAACCTGCCATCTTCCCAATAAGCTGGGCTCTATTGTTCTTTCTCGTGACCGAAGAGAGTACTATCAATTTTCCTACTCTAAGTGTGATAATTCTCGACGAAGATCATCTCGATTTCAAGATCAGCAATATATCAACAGCGACAGTGGCGAAAGAGTTGGTACATAGAAATCGCCTGGAAAGAAGAGCACGCGGCGGAAATGTCGAAAGTCGAAGACATTTGCCGAGAGGATGACGGTCGATTTTTCCGGTTTCCGCGTGAAAGACGACCGCGATTAAAAACTGCCTCGTCGGCTAAGCGCCGAAATTGTTCGCGAATGTGGAACACAAGAAAGGGAAACAAAAGCTTCCGCGCGTAGAAAGGGTGCGCACGGTTGTCTTTTCCGCGACTGCGTCGTCGCTTGTATTCGGTGACCAGGAAAATTCAGCTGGAGAATGCAAGCCCGACAGAGCAGCCAATAAACAGAGGCATGTAGGCCAGTGTGTTATTCGCAACACCGATACGTTATACCAATTGATTTCCTCCGCGGCGACCCGCTTCGCTCGACGATCGCACTTCGTCTCGTTACTCCGCTCAATTTGTCCACCACCTATTTCATAAACGTGCGTGCTGCCTTGGCGAGCTACGAACGACCCGGTGACTTCGTACGTTGTCGATTCGCCACCGAAAGGCGTACTCCTTAGCAAAGTAGAACTCCTCGGAACTGAAATGCGGAACGTCGACTAACTGAACTTTACTACGACCGCGTAACGCCAAGTATTCAAACGTTTGACGATATTTTCATTAGTATCATGGTTTTTTTCTACTGGGTATAGGAATGGTAGATTGCGATAGGTCAGGGTTTTCGGAGGATTCCTTTACGTTTGTTCCTTGAATATTCAACACTTCTATGTCGAAGATGCCAGAACTCGGCCTTTGCCCGTTCCGCATTTCTTCGTTACCTTTCCGTGCTGGAGGAATTATTATTATTTCAACGTCAAGTCGCCAAGTTTCTGCCGACACCGAAAAAGCAACGACAGGGTTCCCGAGACAATTGCCAATGTCGCGCGAAGGTATCGCGAAGAGATGTCGAAGAGAAGAGATCGTCGATAGAAGAGTACGATAAATATTGTAGCAGCGCACAGGTCTGCTCGCCAAGGATCCTTGACGCGACGACTCGCGATTCCTCCATTTCGATCGAGGTAATGCTCGGAAGGTGCAAAGAGCTGCCACTGATTCCGCCAGTTCCAGAACGGCAAGAAAAAAAAAAGGTAATCGCGATCGAGCGGTACCACGTTACCCCGTCGATTCTACAGGCATCGCACCGTCATCGTTCGAAAATTCAGCGAGGATGGATCGTCGAGGAAGAAGAAGCGAACGCGTATCCGATTGCCAGCTATCGCCAGAGGTCCCCCATCCAAAGAGTGCCGACGCATTCGGGTGCACGATAAACACCGCGCACTGCGATCACGGATGAAGGAGAACACGGTGCACCTGGGAACGATCGTGAACGCGGTTCTTCGCCGATGCAGCCAACAGCACAACTGGCGGCTGTCCTACCGCACCTCTGCACATCCACCCACGCTATATCGATCCCTCGGTCCCTCCTCTCTGGCTTTTGCCTATCCTTTTCGTTCTACTCCTCTCTTATCTCCTCTCTCTTCCGCCGCTACGGCTAGTACCTAGCGTTTCTCGTGGTGGCGGTACTGCTAATATGTAGTAGCACTGTCGATGCTATTTGTGCATCGCTCACTAGGCTATCATCGACCACGAGCGACACTCGTCGCGCTGTCTTGCCACTGCCGCTGCCAAACATGCAACCCTTTAAACCCCGCGGCAGGTAATCGCAATTTTGCACGGTTGAACCGTTTCATTCTGGCTACCCAGCTTCACTGAACCAGACCTTACGAGTGGCAGTATTCTATCTTAAGAGAAAGGGGATTTCGACTCGAAGAGCTGCAACCGTTCTATCATTTTGCGCTACCCTAACCGTACAATGCACTCGGTTCGCCGTATCTAACGAATTGCTCTTATCTTGGAGAGAATTCAGGGCTCGAGGATTATGCAATCTGTGCCGACGAAGCAGACGGCAATGTAGGCTGCCTGACAATAGAAAAGGAAACGCCGCCATAAACTGTGGCCTTTGCAAGCGTTCTTTCAAATTGTTCTTCCGGTTATCGCGTTTAGGTTTTCGGTACGGACGTCCATCTATTATCTATGCAATACGGCCATAAAGCGGCCCCCAATCAACGAAGTGCTTGCAAATCAGGAATTACAGTGAGCGGAATACCGTGGCAGCCGCTATCGTGCGTTCTGCCAATCTCGTCAACGAAGCAATAGTAAAATCTTGATTAAAGATTAAAGGAAACGCAGGCTTGCAGTCGAACCAAGATGCGTTTCAATAGGTTTAGGCGTCTGAAAATTATTCGCGTGTCGTGCCGTCGCGTTTTGAACACTTGTTGCCCGTTTTGGTTCGGGGTGATCGAACGCTTATCCCCGAAACGAACGAGTCGCCGGAGCACAGCAATTATCAATTAGATCGAAGTCAAGGCGGCACTGGCGGTCGTAACATCGTCCGATACAACTATCGAGCCGTGCATGCGACTTGCGTAATAGGGTCACGTTATTTAAAGAGAGGACATTGTATCATCAACAGGGTACACGTAAGATATACCTTCGCGATACTCCGTGTATTGCACCCTGCGACATCGATTCGCCAGATTCTACCCTTCTCTCGTGTGCTTTCCCTCCGTTTTCATTTTTCTCCTCGACGACCCGCCGCGTGATCGCCAGACACGTAACGACTTGTAGTTTCATACGTGCAACTGTACACCGAACGGTGTAAAACGATACGTCCAAGACGGATTAAGATTTAAAGAGAAACGGCTGTCCGAGAGGGAGGAGAAAGAGAGGCGGAAACGATTGTGCAGCAAATGATTCATAAAACGATCGCGTCGCAGTAGAGAAGGCACGCGCGAATGCGTAACTGTTACTCGGTTAACGATGCCTATGTACCGAGCTTCGTTCTGCGTCTGCATAATAATCGCAATGAATCGTAAATAAATTGGCAGCACGGTACCGTTCGACAAAGAGCCAGAGGGAGAGGCAGCTAGAGAAAGACGGAGGAAGCCGAAGAGCCCGAGGGGACGCTACGTCACTTCCGGTCCATTAAGAGCAACACGGGGGTCACTGGTGTTGCGTCGAAGGGAGCTAATTATAAGAAAGACAGGAGCTCCCGTTCGAAGTGACGCGATCAGATTTCTCGATAACTCTGTCAGTTATCTCGATCTCTCCTCTGTTTTAAACGCGAAGCGTTTAGAAATTTTCTAACCCGATTTCTGCAAACACGCGCAACACCGTTACGCGTTGAGAATCCAGGATAGTACCGGTAAAATGTTGCAAGCACTTCCGACTGCCCCAGGAATTTGATCAAATCCGCTCCGTGTCGAGTGAAAATAGCGAACATTGCTAGGATACGTGCAGCTACGTACTCAGCAAATTGCGGGCGCGGTAATAAGAAATGTGTAGTTCTCAATATGCAAACAATAATATTGGCACAATGAGAAAAGTAGTTACTATAATCGTTCACTGTATAGTTTCCATACAATTTCCACTTTTTCATTAAAAAATATACACTGTTTTGCTACCGTACGCTCAATGTTTCGAGCAGCTGTATCAGCGGAGTGAACGGAGAACAACGATTTAGCGTAGCGGTCGACAATTTGTCGGTAATGGCGAGGAGGCGAGAACTACAATTAAACGAAACGAAACGAAATGTGAGAAAACGGTAGACGGTGCTTACCTGATTTGCGTGTGATAGGCGGGAGCCGTGTGTTCGCTGTGCGTGGTCAGGAGTTCGGCCGGAACGGTGTCCATGTCGATCGGTTGAGTACTCGATATCGGGATAGGCTGCACCTGAAATACGCCGGGCGTTGTCGGTGAAGGTTGTGGACCTAGCAACGACACACGTACCATTTCCCTACCTTCGCTGTAAGAAGAAAAATTGAGCAAAGCATGAGAACGTCGCCTGAATAAATGCCAATAGTAAGTTTCGAGCAGTTTGCGTTGCAACGTTTTAAATTGAGTAAATTGAGCTTGCTCGGAGAAGAATAAAGTAGAAGACGATATTATTAGTTTCAATTAGTGTTCATGATTTATCGATCTTTCGTCTCTCGAAAAACGAGAAATCAGAATGTAGTTCTCAAGGATTCTCGAGAATTCTTTCCTACGATCCTAGGGTCGTACCTACTGGACCTGTACGGGTTCTGGCCAACTTTTAGTTGAATCTACGACTCTTGAGTCACGCCTATTTGACTTCCACTGTTTCTGACAAGTCTGACAAGCTGAACCTACGACTCTATTTTTGTTTACATTTGAATAAACAGAAAATTGATAATCGAACATGAATGAGGTTTATAATAATTTTCTTAAACTTCTGTTTCTCGACACATATTGTTATTTCTCGAGAAATGAACACGAAGCAAGTATAAAAGAATTCTCGCGAGTAAACGCGGTTTTCAATGGTGAGGCTCGGTTAAACTGAATTTACTTGAATTTACGTCGCAGCGGATTTTGCATAATGGGCGGTACCGAACAATTCGTTCACCTACGACACGAAAACACGATTACATAATGGTGATTTATCACGACGACTAGCTTTCTTTCCTGGCGACGTTCTTATAGTTGTTGACTGTTTCGTTGGGCACACGTGTTGCGCGAATGGCACCGTGCCAAACGGTGAGCTAACACTTGCCAATTTGCGGGATTACTAGACAATCGAAGAGATGCAACAAAGGCCTACCGGAAAAATCAAAATGTTATTAACGTCGATTGAAAATTGTTGCTCTTCCTTCCCGTTTCGATCACAGTGGAAAGCAGTGGGAAAAAAGTAAATCAGTAGTCTGTCTTATGTGCAACTAGCAATGCAGTTAACGAAATGACAACTCTGGCCTTTTTTTGTTTTTTTTTTTGGTTAAAGGTAAAGTTACCCAGAAGTTATTTAATTCGAACAGAAAGATAGGCACGCAAAAGAACGGAGTAGGTTCTTGCATGCCACGGTGAAGTAAAAGATCTGCCGCGGGACATATCGTCACCCTATTCGTTCAATGGCTGTTTGCCACCACCCTGTGGCGTAATTCCCTCCTTTTCAAGGGGTCCGCACGAATTGCGGAGAAAGCGTTTAATCGATATTTTTCGACACGGCAACATTTCGCACGATGAAAAAGTCGACGAATTGCGCTGCTTTAAATTACCCGCGCCCACTGCGAAACCAACGGCAACTTTCATTCGATTCCTTGTTTTTTTGCTGTCAAATCGCCGGACAGTTTTCGTACTTTACACGGAAACAAACAAAGTGATCATTAGACGCATTCTAATCACCGTTAATGGAGGTCGCGGAAAGTAGTTGACGGAATTAAATATCGATTGACTTTCGCTGGCAGGAAATGCCTCGTGTAAAGGGAAAGATCGAAATTAGATAATTATTAATCACCGCTGCAATATAGTAATAAATGTTTCATCAAATAATTTGTCCATTAAAAACGATCGCTTGTATCGACCGACAGCTTCAACTGCTACGACCTTCTCCAGGTAATTAGCACGCTGTTACTGCCTTTACCAGATGCAGCACATCACGTTCGTAAACTATTCCACGCTAATGCATTTCGTATCGATGCGTAGCTAATAGCGCGTGCAGTCACATCAATGCAAGTACGTATATTGTACACGTTTCACGTTCTCACAGGACGTCGGCCAACGAATTCGTACACTCTGATCGGGAAGATTGAGCTACTAGAAAACAGGACGTTCCTGACTGCCGTTCGTTAATCGGGAAGACGATTGTACAATTAAATTATCGGAACCGCGATAAGGCCACGTGTACCGCCACGTCTAACGTTGTTATCGCGGTTACTGACCAACGGTACACCTTCTGCTGTTACGCCAATGAAGCGCAGCTCCAGAATGCGACGCACTACGCTGCGTAACGAGTCGTGAATCACCCCTCTTGCACAATCGGCGCGTTCTTCTACGTCGGTTTTAGGGCGAAGGAAAACGGAGAAGCAGAAAAATAGGGGCGTTGGCAATTTCACGCGAGAAGAACGAAGGAAACCGAAAGGATAGAGAAGCGAAGTCGACGCGACGTCTGGCTCGAAACCGGTTCCAACGTGCCACGGTCACGAGACTTTTCATCTCGATGCAGCCGGTTACGAAGAAATCGATCTTACGATAATGCACGAGTGTTACGCGCGTTCAACTGCAGAAATCGGTCCATCGATGTACTTACGTAGATATGTACATATTTTGTACACGCAAGCTGCCGAGCAGCACGCGTACAACAGTCTACGCGAGGAAAGAGGAGACGGAGGGAATGCAGAGTATATACGCGTGTTTACGATCATTCTAGCAAAGCATCTCCGGCTGGCATACTCTGCCCTCTGTTTTCCCGACACCCACGTTCGTCGCGTTTGCTACTGTAGCTTACGGTCTGACATCATCGAGCACTTAAACACCTACTGTACGATTTAAATTTCAGACCTTGAGCCCGTGATATCATCCCGCGTCGATGGGCTCACGGTATGCCAAAACGTGTTTCGTGTTTACCGTGCTATTGTGCACGCCAGCGTGTGTTATTCGAATGCTGGTTAGTTTCGCCTATTCCTTGGAAAATTCTGTCCACGGGAAACGACGGGGAATTTCGAAACGGAGTCGCTCCGTTTTCTTACCTAACGTCTGGTATGTTAATGCGAACCAGTTGAGTCTACGCGACTCTGTCGTGCATGTGCTAATCGAATTCAAAGTCAGAAACGTTGTCTAACGAGGAAAGATTGCCATTCGCTCGATGCGCGAGAAAGAATCGAAGAGATTAATGGATTTTTAACCTGATTTCACGGACGACCGTCTCCAATGTTTAAAAGATACTCGAGAGTAATGACATCGATCATACGACTAGTTGAGAAGCGAATAGCCGTCGTATACGTGGGCGCCACTGCGTCTACAACCTCGCGAGGTCGGCTCCTTTGCACTCGTTCTAAACGGGAACGGTCAATGATACAGAGACCCATCGATATTTCTAGAAAATAGAATTAAACATCGGAACCGCGTTTCTCAAATTATAATCGTTATCCGCTTATGCGAGAAGAAATTGAGAGAAACGCGACAATAGTTGAACAATGGAACAGAGTACATTTCAACGAGGGGTGATTAGCTCGGCGAATATCGTCGATTCGTCACGCAGCAGGAATTATCGACTCGGTTTCGTCTCGACGATCGAGGTCGATCCGTGTTTTCCATTTTGGAGCTGCACGCCGCCCATCGTGTTTCTGTTCGGCCGCTTATTTTTAACTGCTTACGCTGGTCGGAATTTATGTAACGATATACAGTATGCGATCGGTTGTACGGGACGATGGTGTGTGCGTGAAAAGTTAAGCGGGACCGTCGGGAGAGTTCGTGTGCAGCGGCTCGAACTCCCACACGCCCCGCTTCAATTTGTATTCATAACTGAAAGGAATTTATTGCTGGAAACCGTCTGCACTCGCGTCGACAGCCAGCGTATATACTTTCCGCCGCGTGTTTTCTTAACGTAACGGATATAAGCGGAATGAGAAATACGGATCTTTAATCTATTCGGCGCGGATCGATAAAAGTGACGACGAGGCACGCGCGAAATCGGGATTTCTTGATGCGATCGCGGTGACTCGATTCGAGCTGGTGCTTTTTATATTGCTACGAAAGCATGCGAACAAACGCCCGATTGCTGTTAAACAACTGCGACGAGATTCGCGAGATGCAAGATTTTTGTTCTTTTATTAGTCCTCGAGCGTGTTTCGAAAGAGAACATCTACGTCGGCGCCGCGTTTCCTGTATCGATTTTATTTTTGTAAAATTTGTCAAATATATCTCGACGATTTCGTCAAGGACACTATAAGCTTGCGGCGTTGAATTTATTTCTTTTTTTCGCTCCGCGAGCATAGCGCGGAATGTTGTTAGAAAAATAAAGATAACCAAGCAAAGAAAGATAACGTCATTATCTTCGCGAGCCGAAGACTCGACTTTATTTCAATCGGCGATACCGCCTCGAGCCGGAGTTGCACACTAATAAATGGCAAGATTTATAAGTGAAACCAGTTGTATGATCGGGGGTGCTGTTTTGAGTTTTGTGTGCTCGGAGGTTAATTGTGTAACGATCGCATGAAAAAATCAAGAACACAGTCCGTGCAAATTTCTCTCCCATCATCTGACTGTACTATAATTGCGTTTCGGGGCCGGCTTTGGAATATTGTATAATCGGGCTACAGTACCTGTGCAAGACGAGCCTCGAGAGCGAGGCAGTAGGTTAACGCGAAAATGTTACCTGCTCGAGTGGAGCTACGGGTTTAACAAAAGGAAAATCTGAAGGTTCGAAGGAAAGGGTCTGTAGTGTGTCAAGATGGCTCGTCGTCATGGTAACTAGCCCGAGAGTACTCGGTCTCTTTTACATTTTCACTCCCCCGTAACTGCGATGTGTATCTCTGGCCAAATTCCCCTTTTATTGCATTAATTCCTGCCTCTTGCGACCTTTTAACGGAGAATCGATTGCGACAGAAGAGATGCGTGAGCGTTGTCGACGCGCAAAACTGGAAACGCGCGAGACTCGCCGATATCCAAAGCGATTACGTCTCCTATTGTTGTGCTTAAAATAGTTAGTAACGGGGAGACGATGGGAAGACTGGGTTACATTCGAGACGGTCGCGTTCAAACGGCCACTTTGCGCCACGAAAATGCTGCTCCGAAACACCATGCCTCGCTATAGCGACCGAGCCCTGCCCGACTTCTGTTTACGACTGAATAAACTCGAAAACTCGAGCATACCTGACAGATGATAATCCGTCAGCTTCCCGTGGCCGTGGCTCGGGAACAATGACAAGAAGCTTCCGTAAATACACCTGGCATGCAACTTCTTTTCCCTGAACTTCGATCGAGTCCGACCTGTATCACTTGGAGGAACGATAGGCGACACTCGCGAAAACGCGCGGGGCTGTTGACCGATGCCCGGGTACGACACGAACTAAACCTTCGGCGCTCCGGCAAACGAAGCTCGTACAAGTCACGATATCGATCGTAAATCCTCGGGCACCACGCCTGCGTTTATGAGCTTCGCTTGCTCCACCTGGTCTCGCGCTGCACTGAGCGGCCAAGCTAACGTCGCGCTGGAGAAACGGCCCCGGTGGCGCGCTCTGTCGGATTTTTCGCAAACCGCCGATTATTCGACCCGCGCTGTAATTGCTGGCCGAATTGTACGCGCAATCGAAAACTGACAATTAACTTTTTTAGATACAAGGCTTCCCTGGAATACGGGCAGGTTAATTCGATCACTCTAAATGCTCGCCGAGAAACGTTTTCACTTCTGGATTGTTATTTCTCGTATTTGTTGCATTATGGAGCATTGCTAGTTGCGATAATAACGTGACTGTATGTATGTAGGTACGCGCAATGAATTCGTATTTGCGCGTATGCAAATTATTCGGATGACATCATTCCTTATCTTGGGACATATGAGATGGGTTTTAAAACCAGAAAAAGAGAATGCTGTCGGTATCGTTACCTTTTACGTCAGTGTGCAACCTATTGCTTAACAAATTTTACACCGTGCAATACGTGCTATTTTTACACCGGTCGCTCGATACACTTTATTCGTATTGAAATGGAAAGCAGATTTAAATTTAAACAAAATTCCATGCAAAACTGTGTTTACGCCCGAGTGAAACTTAATTCAACGGTAAGTATTCCGGGTGTATACATCATCGTTTAACAGGATCAAGCGCGATAATGTTCGTACCGCGTGAGTAGAAGTCTATTAGGAGGACCGTGAGTAGGCGAAGGTATTTAAGTTACCAAACTATGTACTGTACATTCTCAGCAATGCCTGACATTAGAGTCATTCGCACTATGCAAAGGGTACAGAGGAAAGAGCGCGATGCTCAGCATTAGGAGCTACCGTACGAAATATTTGGATAAAAAGTTTATAAGCCTATGCCATCCATTTCATATTTGTATTGAGACTTCGACATAGTATTTAATACTACGAGAATTATATACTGGCACTTTCAATTAACATCGAACGATATAGAATATCGACACAAGTATAGGCGGGCAAAGGGTTCACTTACTCGGTATCAGGTACAGGTGTGATCGTAGAGGGTATACGTCCATTGTGGTCCATGAAACGATTGATTTCCGGTTCTTCCTGGACCGGAGTCTCGTAAACCAACGTTTCCACCATTGATCCCTTGCTCGAACCGAAGGAGACTCTATAAAAAAAAGGGTGCACATCCCTTTCATTTTTCATCAATAAATAATTAATATCGTTGCGTTACAGAATTACTCATAGTGTATCAAAGAACAGCGTAAGGAGTAGCTCCGAGTAACAGTAAACGAATAGAAATATGAACGTGGTAGAATAGGAGAGGATGACCATTGTCTTATAAAAAATATCGTTAGCCACGTGGAAAGTCGAAAAACTAGTTACTGTAAACCTCAATTTCCTATCGCGTGACAGTACTCGGGGCAAGTGAATCGGACACTCGGTAACCGCAGCAGCGGGCGGTTCGATATCAAAATCAAAATGCCGCGATCGAAAGATCAAGTTACAGCGATCAAGCGCGGTCGAGATTAAAACAACGAGCCTGTATCTTGTGCGATTGTGGACAACACGGTAGCATCAAACTTGAAAAATGTTGCACAAGAGCGGTTTTCGTACTTCTATTTATCGATACAATTAATCTATGACAGGTGAGCAAAGCATAGCTTGTCGATCAATTTAACGTTTCACATTCGATTTTCTTTCGGCAATTGAGCGTTTCGATTCTGAGTTTCTGATAAGGCAAGGTTCTGATCCGGGCTGAAGCGATTGTCAGGACGGTGCTGCCGCACGGTGATAACACGATTCAATGAAGCTACATTCGACAGGGTAACGCAGAGATAGTATGTAAAAATACGTAGAATCATATGGTTCTGCAATTACGCCCTGCATAAGTAATCGTCATTTTGTCCACCGACACACGCGGAACCTCTCTACCTACACCCGATCTGTGTCATCAACTGCAACTGTCCCCGATGACGTAAATGTTACTTCCAATTGTGCTCCTACTCGCTGCTTTCTCATTCTCATTTCCACCAAAAAGAGGTGAGCTCATTCCTAGCAATTTTTTTACGCCGTAGCACAATAATCAAATTTCATTTATCGCGGCCACTGAAATTTTTGTTGTCAGCCTCGTTGGTAGCTTCCGATTACAACTGTCTATCGGCACTTAAAAGAAATTGGAAGTTTAACGAGACTGGGGAAACGAGTTCCGCACACATATGTGAACGGTTCAAGTCAACATTGGGCGAGTTTTTTTTATAACTCGAAACAATGAAAATGTTTACTAAAGAAGGCACCCAAAAATTGGATATTAAAAAAGGACGCGGGAATTAGCGGGCAATATATGAACGATTGAAAATGAATATACATATGTAGCAATATTTTGCAATGAAAGGTAGCGTTAAGAAAAGGCGATGCTTATAGGATGACCAAACACTAGGGCAAGAAAATTGGTTCGGGTCAAAATTACCGACTAGTTTTAGCAAGCACCTAATGAAAAGTGTGTCAAGTGGGAGAAACCTTACCCTCGTAATATTTCGCCATCGCTCGATGGTTAAATTTATATGAAATTTGTTTCAAGGTTGCAAGTTAGTCATCCATATTGAAGTTTATGTCAACCTAATGCATATATGTACCTTTTAAAATACGAACATACTATATGGATTTTGAAATTCAAATTTAATATAAAAGTTCGAGACCGTGGCGAACATTTATTTGTTTCGATAGAACTTCTGGCGAGGTTCGTTACCAAATCATTACGGCGGAATATATTGTATACTATATGCAGCAAGCAACCTTAAATAAATAATTGATAAGCTAACATGCCCGGTACCAGTAAGTTTCGTTCAGGTACGGTCCACGGAGACGTCGAATGGCCGTGACCTACCCAATATGTAAATGTCATGGGAGTTTCAATGAGATGGCCTGCAGAAGGCGGCTTATAAACCGGTATTGCGTTGCGTCTTCCACAACATCGGAGCTGGGATCGCATTGGCTTTGCAATTCGTTGTTCAGAGAAATATTTTTCCCATATGAACGATTGGTGCAACTTTTCCTCCAAAGCGGAGAATAGTAGGTGATTTATCGAAGTTCAACTATACATATGTATCAACCGTGAGTCACTAGTGAGCGTGGCGTCAAAGTGAAGCGACGTTAACGTTGGAAATAAAAAAAAAAATTACACTCCTGTTGCTGCTTTCACAAGCGATAGATAATTTTAACTCGTGCAACGTTAGCGAACGCCCCACCCTTGACAGTGAACGACTCGTTCCGATTTTTCTCACCCATTCTACGCCGAGCATTACAAGAGTCTATTCTTTTAGCTGAGATTTAAAGACAGACTTTGAATCATACGCAATGATCCACTGCGGGGGCACGAATATTATCTGCTGCGATAGCGTCGATATCGTACCGAGAATAGTACCGAGCGTTGAAGGTTAAAAAGATAAGCGGGAATCGAAAATTGCCAGAAATAGTAAAGAATTTGGGAGAGTTGCTCGGCAGCAAGGTTACGATACATCGCGCAGAATGAAAGGTTAAAGACCTAGTGAACCGATTTAGAAAGGTGGTCTCGAATGACACCTGTACTCGTTACCACGTCACTATATCTATCTCAAGCTCGCGATATTCGTCAAGGTTTTTTCTTACCGTTTCAAGCTGGTATGCTTCGCTCCGTTGAAAATTTTATTCTTCCGATCGCTTCCAACCGTGCTTGTGTCGCTGTTGATGCTGTACAAGCTGTCATCTTTTGCAACTTTCGAGGTGTGCAAAGTCGATTTTTTCACTACGGTGCCGTTGTGCTTCGGACTTTCGCTCGTCGTCCCGTGCTGCTGTGGCTGTGGCTGTTGCTGTTGCTGCTCGTCTGGTCTGATATGCTGTTCGCTACCATGCTCTTCGATCTTTGTCGAGACGATCATCGTTTTCGTCGTGTCGACGTACTTTTTCGGAGAAACGGTGATCACTTTGCCAGCCGATTTCGTTGCGATAGGCGGCCGTTCTTTCGGGCTCTTCTGCAACTTACTGGCACGGTAGTTGCCCTGATTCGAGTCTCCCGGCGGTGGTTTGTCTTCGGTCGGTAGCATGTACGACAGCATCGTCCTTTCTTCGTTCACCTGCACGAGAAAAAAAAAACCCAATGCAATTCTTGTATAGCGGAAAGAGGAAACGGTCGCGTTTGCTGCGGGATTGCCGGAGCAACGCGTAACACCGACGCAGAAATCGATACGCTTTACGTTGCTCGGCTATCCTTATTCTCGCATCCGGTCTGGGCGATCCGCACAGGAAAGAAGTCGCGGTTGAAGCAGCAATTGGGACTAATTACACCATCAGCCGTGAGACAGAGCCCGTTAACGCTTCAACGATCTCCACGAAACGATCTCTTTCCTCTAACGGATCAACGTCGACGGGATAGCTGCAGAAACGGCGCGATACGGGACGAACGTTCACTTCTGTACCATTGTTAAATCATAAATCAATATTTCATTGCGAACGCCTTGGGAAAAGGTCGAGCCAACGGTTCTTTGGAATGCATCGGGAGATTAAGTCGTATTTTGCCCATCGCGTTCGCGGCAAGAGTGCTTTGGAACAAGTTCAAAAACGTTTCCTTGCAGCTCGAATTTCTGGCGGCGAACTTTCCGAGGGAGAGAATTGCATAGAAAGGGGGGAAAGAGGAGAAAATGCTTGACCACGATGGATCCTGTTCGTGCTCGAGAAGGATACACCGTAACTCTCCTACTGTGCCTTGTCACCTTTGGATTTAAGAGGAAACGATAGAGCATCGAATGGAGGAACGATCGCTGGTGCTGGCAATGGCAGCAGACGTCTAACTGGCTGGGCAACAATACCGCGACACCTCACAGGTTACACAGAAATGACGACCTCGAGTAAGTGCCTATACCTACACAGATGCATCTAATATATGTACACGTATCTTCTCTACCGTGTTTCAAACTTTCCCGAGCTTCGTATATGCACTGCTCGTGCCTCCTTCATTCGATTATGCCAGCATGCAATAGCCACGGACAGCTTGCAGACCGTTCTCCGTTTTATCTTTGCCCGATGCTCTGCGATGGACACCATGCCTTCGCGATACTTTTACGTCGATGCAATGCATGCACGCTGCGCATACAAATCTCGAGGCCCTCGACATTACTAATTCGCGTCTGCACGCTCAATCGTTCGAGATCCGTGATATTTCGTTTGCGTCTGACCAAAGTCAGAATCAATATCCACAGCATCATTCGTTCGCCGATCGAATTTCTGCATGGTCTTGCCCGGAAATTAGCGTGGAACTGTTCGTAGTCGCGGCGGAACGAAATAAAGGCACCGGGTACCATTTAATTCTCCTAATACTTACACTGGTACCAAGGAGCTCTTGAGACGGCGCTTTCCAAATTGATCGCGTGCCGGACTGGCATTTGGGCTACCTGCAACACAAACGCGATATTCCGTGTTAGAGTATCGCCTAGCATTTCGTCGCGAAACCTATCTTTTTTCCTGCGCGCTGCGTTTTAATGCGACTCGCACGCATTCTAGTGCATCGTAAGAGTCACGCGCGCTTGCATCACGTCTGCGGGAAAGAATCGTGGAAATATAAGTCGGGACACGCGTAGAACCAACGCAACGGCGAGGTGATTCTGAAAAGTGCATTTTACAAGGGACGACAAGATGCTCCCTCTGCTGGCAGGGTTCAACCCTGGCCGCGCAGCATCGCTCTTTTTCAATGGGCAATGCGTCAGCAGGCGTGGCATGGGACGGGCGGGAGGAAACGATCTCGCTGGCTGAATAGGCACCTGTTTTCGCAGACAGGTGACACAAACACGTACAAAGCAGTATGCAAACGCGTGAGAACCTCGGGATAGACCGAGGGCAATGACTCCTAGAACAGCGCCAGTGAGCCGACAGACGAATGTCGACATCGAGTGCAACCTTCCCCGCGACCGACGTCTTGGAAAAAAACTGCCTAAAGCCCTCCCGGCTCGAGATTTCCACTACCGCGGACCTGTCTGCTCGTCAGACAACCCCCTTCCAAGAAACTACCGTTTCCCCGTTGCATTTTCCTCGGATAGCTGTTTCAGCTATTTTCTCACTGTTTGTCATTCGCTAACGATTGACGCGAGTGTAAAGGGCGATTTCGGAAAGAAAATTCGCAAACCTCTAGCAATCAGTTTAAAGCTGAAATCCAAGCGCAGATGCGGCAATGGAACGTACCACGGAGTCCGTCGTCGCGATTGCGCCGCGTGTAGTTTAGCTGAATGTAGCTCGCAATATCCAGCCGCTAAATTGATAAATTTGCATGACCCGCCATTCACGGACACAGTCGTTTTACGACAACGCGACCCACGATTGCAATCGCGCACTCATTTATAGTTATACGCGAGGATCGTGCGCGACTCGTCTCCTCCCAACGAGAGAACGTTTTCGCAACGGTCCGAATCGGCGTAATAGCACAGTAAAACGATACCTGCGACTAAGAATTATTAGCGACTGGTCGCAACGCAATCACTGGCGTAGCGTGCTGTCCCATTTGGACAGGTTATATGTATTTTAAATATCGTTCTAATTAGTTGGTACATTATTCAATTCTTGAGCGCGTGCACGCTGCAACGCTCGCCGTCACTTCGGCGCACGATCGAACGCGGGAACGCGAATTCGAAATTGTATCTCGTGTTCGTTCTCGGACCATCGATTATGAATAGCATTACCATAACATTTGCTTCGCGTTCGTGACGAACACGCCATGCTTACGCAACTACAAAACACCAATGAAACTGTGCTGTAAACAGGAAGGTCCCGCCATCCTTGCCGGTAGATATTTTAGTCGCCCTTCCGCCCACGCTCAAGTTGCTTGCAAGCTTGTCAAAATGTAACTTTATGGACGCTCCTTGTCAACCGTGGACGATAGTCAAATCCCGCGTTCTATTCGAGATGTTTGCGTGGCAATTAGAGCGAGCGGTCATGCGAGAAATTCGCGACAGATCTCTAACCAGTCAGTCGAGTCTGCGCGAATCAATCGATAAAACTACTGTCCGTAAATACCAGCGCAAGTGCATTCTAGAGAAAGCGCAGGAAAAAGATTCTTTTTTCTTCGCAAAAGCCAATCTCGACGCGACCGCTCCGATTCTGTTTTCCATCGCAGCATTGCCGCGCATAAAAATCACTGAGCGTGAAAACTCGTACATCGTTCCTTTTTCACGCCTCCGATTATTTCATTCAACGATCACGCTTCGATGCGAGGAGCGTTTAAAAAAAAAAGTGATTATTTCCGGCCACGAACCTCTAACGTTACACTGGACGAGATTTCCGGCATCGTGACTTCCTGTCGCTAACGGCTCCGCGCCTCCGCAGCTTTGAAGATGCTCGCGAAGCGATAAGGGGGAATGCAAAAGTCGATGCTGTTAAATATAGCTACCCTGTTTATTTATTGCATCGCGAAATTTGCAACAGGAGGCCCTCGATATACCTTATCCAAGTATTTCATTTTAAACATCGTGGAAATACGATTTCTTTGTCCAATTAAATTTGCTTTCGCCATAGAGGTTCATGTTTCCTATCACTTATCGTTAATTCGGAGTAAATTGTACAGAGTATGTGCGCCCCCCTTAACGTTGCTCTGCGTTAAGCACGAACTTGTCGACAACGCGGACACGAAACAAATGATTCTCACGACTTGTGGGAACTCTGTACGTACTTGTGTACATTCGACGCGATTCACTGGCTGCAAATACAAAACCGCGCCTCGAAAGATCTTCGAGGATAATTCCTCAAATCTCTTCCTGCTTTCCTTTTTCCCTCGTTTCTTTGCAACAGGTACGCCTCTTTCGCCTACGTTTCCTGTCCGCTCTGCTCATTTTTATCGCTTATTTAAATTCAATTCATGTCGCCATCGGTCCGCATCGATACCTTTCGAATCGTGCTTGGCAAGTTTCTAGCAAACACCGTTTCCGTTCCGTTCTCGTCCACGTTTCTAAGAGTATCGAGATGCGCATCTCGGAGCATGACTAAAGGAAAAGGAAGAAGGCTCGAGCTTAGACTTGTCACGACGATCCGGATCGTGATCGTGTAAAGAGGGAAAGATAACGGAACTGGACTGGCAACATCCGTCCACGCGTGTTAATTTTAGTGGCACACGCTGCGATCATAAACGTAGAATAGAAGGAGACGATTGCCTTCGTTGACCAATAAGCACAGAAAGTTTGTCTTTTCATAAAGAAGCCTGTAATAATCGGTTAGAATTTCCGTCTGTCACTCTTCTTCCTCATTTTTTCTGCCCTTCTTTGCCGGCTGGTCGCTCGGCTGGCCGAGCCGTGTACTTTTCTCTCCATCGTTTTTTCCGTGCCTGACGTGCCCCTGTCACGGGTATTAACGTAACTGTAGTACCAAGCGAACCGTAATACGAGCATGCTTCTTCTCGTATGCGTAAGAATTCTCGGGTATACAGACCGAGTCCCCAGGATTATGGAGCCGCGGGCCTCTTTGCAAACGCGGCGCGCGTCTACTCTCTGGATGTCCGTGCATGCCTTTGCTTGCGAACGTTATACGCGTCCGCGACCACTAAGCCTGCGTGCAGGATCGTACAGTTCATTATGGACACAGGTTGGAGAAACGAGTCCTCGGATAATTAGATATCCGATATCGTTCACCGTGGTCGACTCGGCCGATTTTTTCCTCACGCCCCGAAGCACTCGAGAAGTCGGCCGCATCTGCATTCGCGCCTTCTGTTTCCATTCTTCTCCCCCATCCGCGGAGAATTCATCGTCCACGCTGGAATACCACGATCCTTTCCACTGGCATTAAATTTGAAGCAACTCGTGCCCGGAAATCTTTTCTTAGGGGACGACGCTGCGCGTATCAAATTCTACGGGGCAAGAAATATCCGCGCGGCTACTGCAGGTCGGAAACCCGTGCAAATTTTTGTCCCTGCTAGGATTAGCCGACTCGATCCCGCAAGCCTCTGTAACCGCAGCTTTTAAGCGTACATTTGTCGCCAAGCGCGTGCAGAAGCTCGACCCTTGCGCTGTCGGGGGAGCTGCGAACCCTTCGTCCTCCCTTGCCGCGAATAAGAGGGCAAAACGATCGCTAATGTATACGCACACGAGGGCGATTCATGAAAAAAAATACAACAGATTCCACGGAGCGAAGAGACACGATTTCCAATTTAATTCTGTACTCGCGCTATGGAGAGCCGGGTGCTCGTCGTTTACATTACGCCGCGGAACGAACAACGAGGGTTGTTTCGCGCGCGAGCATTCAACCATCCAGGAAGCTCGGATTCTCCAAACAGAGATACTCTTCGGTGCAACTGAGAACAAGAGGATCGGTTAAAATTTTCCGTGCAAAATTCGCAAACGTTCGTAGAAATGAAAAATGGTTTCCACGAACGTTAGCCGTCGTCGATGCCGCTTCCGCCTAGCAGGTCCGGTTCTCGAGTTCGTTCAATTCGAAACTCTTGAAGCAGCGGAATCTTGCCTAGTGGCAACTTGACCTTAATGCTTTCCTGTTCGCTGAGTCAATCCGCGAACTGCAGCTTCGTTATCGGCAAGCCGACGAATCGCGACCCCCCCCCCAAAGTTCGAGGGATTTCAACGAAATTGAAATAAAGCTAGACGGTTCCCCCGGTCCATACCGATTTTGCTCGCACGAACTCTATTTAAACCGTGATATTATACGTATACATATGTGTAATACCAGGATCTCACGATACCATTTGCCCACATATGCAGCAGAGATTTTATAATGTCAACATCCTGGTCAATGTCCTAAGTTGGTCGCTCGTTTGTCGTACCACAGCGACTTTCAGCATCGAGGATGGCATTAATCTTCTCGAGCGGAGCAGCCGAGCAATTTTGAAATATCCGTGTAGACCGTCTACGCGACGTATATACCTGTACACATTGTACAGTGTCGCGAGGTCGACCTATACGGATGAACCCGTACGGGTTCTGGCAGCTGGTTGGGTGCCAGTAAACGTCTATGCTTTCCGACGCTGTCCGCTGGCATTATAACCAGGAAGATGCTCGCGTCCGACCAGAGTCGTCTCCTCTATTTCTCTCTCTCCCTCGCCCTATCTCTCTCGCGTTATCGTTGAAACCGCCTCGAGCCTCGTTACCTCAACCCTTGTCACCCCTTCCGGATCATTCGGATTCCTTGCGCGGTCTTCCAACGCTGACTGTCGAGCGTCGACGATCGCGAACCACATCGTGGTTAGGCGTACCAGTGAACGCATATCGAACTAGGTTTCCTTTTTTCTCCTTTTTTCCCTTTACTTCCTCGGCGGATGACGAGTTAAAAAGGTACGCGCGTTAACACGACACTCTGATTCCCCCGTCGCCAGATATGGGGAGCGAGCAAAGTGTTTCACGCGTGCTCCGCATTCGTGAAACGTTTTTTCGCCACTGTACGACAAGAAGCGGAACGACAACGGCCAGGTGCGAAGAGGGCATGCAAATCGCGATTGCGTACGTCGCGAGGGTACCTACCACACGGTCGGCGTAATGACTCGGGCACGCGACATTCCCACCGAGCCCTCGTACCTGTAATCAAGCCTCCCTATAAACGCTCTTTTTTTCCCACGGCAGCGTGCCTTACGTGGCGTTTCGTTTAGCTACCACGCCGATTCAAGCGCACCGTTCTGCTCGCCCGGGGATTCTCTCTTGCTCTGCGCGCAATTTCCTACGGGGATAACATTTTCAATTTTCTTTCCTCGTATCTCAGATCCGATGGCAGGAGCTATCTACGTTTCTTCGCCTGCACGGAATGGCTCGCGAAAAATTTGCAGCTACACCGGGACACTCGTCGAGGCGTTTCTTCGTTCGATAAGTGGCCACGCACGAACGCGGCAAATGACCGCCGCATACTTGGATGTAGTTCGCGCTTCATTCGTTTAAGACGACCCTATTTCACCGGGTGCACTCTTCCAGGCATTCAGGAATTCGAATTTAAATAGGCGGGCGGAGAATCCTAGTCGCGAGACCGCGTACGAAATTCTCTAGCGCCGCGAATCGATTTCACGCTGGCCCTGGCACTCTCGTTCCCTGATAATTCGGAATGCGGATAAACTGTGCTAGCCAGCCTGGGCTTGTGAAATATCCTCGGCTCTGCTAGAGCGTAGGCGCGTAAAGTCAACCGTCGGAATTGGACGGGTCAAGTTGCAACGATGCGCCACGCGGTGAAGTAATCCAATAAATTCATTGCTGGCTGCCGCGAACCCTGCTTCGAGCTGCTCGTGAAACCTACTTCTTATTTGATTAGACGCCTCCTACTCCTTGAGGAAAGTGCGCGCAAAAATGAACTTTGCGGCACGCACGAGCTTGCTTTTCAATTTCCTCGTACAATTTCCGCTGCCCCGTTCGGCTAAGGCACAACAGGTGTTGATTGTCAGATAGCATGCAGGCTTTCGTTGAACAATTGGTTTCTGAACCGACTAGCGAATCGGCCTCGACGATCCATCGGATGGACGGCGCTCATCAAAACGATTAACTAATTAGGCAGGGACGTGGAAAGCCTAGAGATGCCTCTTGCATCGTTCTCGATCTTTGAAAGTGTGCGTGTCTCGTAATAGACATCGTACGTGAATAGTGTTCAGCAGCGCAACTCGTAACTACGTAGGTAAGTTTGCATGGAAGGTGCGTACACCGATGTGACTCATTGTCGCCCGTAGCTGTGAGATCAGCGCGTAACGGAACGCGCGTTAACAGTACGAGCTCATTCATAGTTCGCCGCCAAGGAAGAAACAAAAGTTTGAGAGAGCTTCGCAAAGAAACGGTCGGGGGGTAATCACGGTGAACCCATGATGGACTCGTGCAAATTGCAGGTTGTCTTCGAAGGCAGGGGAGCGAGCGGTATTACGAACGCTCGAGAACCGCTTCGGCGAGTCATCGGTTGAGAAGAAGCGATGAATTACGAGCGAGATGCTCGCGGATGTCGTAAATAATGTATCGAACGTGACGCGAAGGGACGGGGAAATTGATGCGGCCGTCGGGCATTTTGGAGCGAAAAATTCTGCAACCGATGAGGAAATTAGTTAAAGTGCGCGCGTCTCGAGGAGACTTTCGATGTTTCCACGAGGCTGCACGAGGCGAAGTTATTTCGATGCAGTTGCAAACGTAGGTCAGTGCACCGAGACACAACTTCCTGATCGTTCTGACCATTCTACGAGCTATCCTTGTTAAAGCGCGCTCGCTTTATCGCTAAGCCTGCTCCGATAACGCGTCACGAAAGCTAACCCGGAAAAATGCTATTTATTCAAGGCCAGGTTCGTCCGATCCGGTTCGCGTCGCAAGGTCGTCGAGCAGGAAAAAATTGACGTGCAAAACTAAATCGACGGGAAATGGTTGAAAAGCCATCGCCGTTTCTTTCTCCTCGAGAAGAGAAAAAGAAAATACTGGACCTTGAGGGCGGTCCGTTTCGCACGGCGCGCTAATAAAGACCGCGCGTTGGGAGGAAAAAAGAAAGCTCTGCCGCCTCGTCGAACGGTCGTGTCAACATCCATGTTTTCTTTCGTTTTGTTGACGCGACGTTATTCCTCGATGTTAACGCCGTATCGAATTACCAAGATCCAGCGGGAGTATATATTTTCCGTGGCTGCTTCGGCGATTTAATTCACCTCCCGTGACTCCGTGACGCCTAATTTACGGTCGCGGAAGCGTTAGGTGCCGCGTGCTTCCCATAGCTCCAGTTCTATCTATATACACTCCGGTTGCAGCTCCGCCGCGGGAAAAGGGCCGCGAAATCTCTGTGGAATTGCTTCACGCGACAACGGACTGCCCGACGCTTTTCCTTTTGAATTCCTAACAGAAAATGCATTCGGAAATACATGCATACGCGGGTCGTTATTATTAAAACGATCGTAGAATCGGAAAGAAGATTGACGGTAGGTGTTGCGCTTGTTTGCGACAGCGGCTGCCAGGTCCGTCGTTCGACGTTGACCAGGAAGCGTGCACCGAAGCTCGAATTTAACGCGCTAGTGGTGGATCTTTCTCGTCAAGGGCAAACATTTTGATCGATACAGACGACACGAGTAGAACGGCGAACGCGGTGCTGCGACGCAAAATGAGTACACAACGTGCACCCACGTAGGTATCCCAATGTAACGTACATCGCGGTAGAGTTAAGTCATTCTCCAAAATTAGAACGCACAGTCGAATGATGTACGTTCGCATTTCGAATTCGACCTATGCATGCATACGTGTAATATACACGTGTATACGTTGCTCGATCGCTCGACTACGCTCCTTTCGAAACGCACTCTCGATCGTGCTGCTATCTTTATTATTTTCTTCCGTGCTTCACCCGAGGCAGCCTCCCTCTCTCGCGCTCTATCTCATTTTCCCCGGAGTTTATTAACGAGAGATACCTTCCACCGTTCTCGACTCCCGTTTTAACGACGCCACTATGCACCTCAAGTGCCTTTCCCCTTCGTTCCTTTGTTCTCTTTTATTATCAAGCCATCGGAATCGTTTCGTACGATTACTCGACTCTGTACTTGCTTCCGTCTACGTGGCTTATGTAACGCGCGTCATCCGCGTGCACGTCGCCTCGCCCTGCTCGCTTTTCAATCTAATTTCGACCGCGGCCTACGTTCTTCGCTAATTCCGCGAGCTTATTCTAGCGTGCAAGAATTATGACGAATCATCGTCGATCGCTTTCGTTCGAAGACTCTTTGCATAAATCAAGGGCAGACTGTTGAATCTCCCATGGCAGATCGCAACGTTAATCGAACGAGCAATGAATTGGCGGGCGAATCGATAACTGCATCGAGATGGATACACAGAACCGCGTGTGCTCTACATACGCGATGCGTTGCTCGAGCGAGAAAAGCTGTTCGACTAACGAGATACAGATTCATTGACGACCGAAGGAAACGGCGCGTCGCGTGGGCCTGGTACAACCGACGCGACGGTTCCGCATCGAACCGAGGATTACCACTTAATGAAAGTTAACGAAGAGTAGCGAGAGAGATAAGTCGGTCGATGGAGTTGCGCGCAGCAGCAGACACTTACGTACGCGCGTATGCAGCAGTTGCCCCGCGAGCAACAGGGGCAACGACACATCCGCGTCTCCGAGACGAGACACAGGATGGGCAGGATGCATCGAATTTCAAGCACTTAACACAAAGATCGCCACATTTCCCCCCCGTGCAACCCTTCCCATCGCTTCCCTGTTCACCGACAATCCCTGTCCGGCTTTCGGCATTGTCGCAACTCCGCTGATCCGTGAACGCGCACCGATCCACCGAGCGGACTATTCGAGACTATCGAATTTCATTGTCACTGCACCCTCGGAAAGTGTCGTTCGATCTGTTCACGGACAGGTGCACACACGTGCGGACATGAGTCGCGACCAACCTGGCCCAATTCGGCCGGGGAACGACGAACCAGAAGGGACTGTATATGTACAGCGTACACGCATATGTAGTAGATTAGCGTTTGTGATTGACCATGCATATATAGCATTCCATTTCAAACAGAAAAAGTTAACCT
The DNA here is from genome assembly GCA_963667235.1 of Nomada lathburiana. Classification (NCBI taxonomy): domain Eukaryota; kingdom Metazoa; phylum Arthropoda; class Insecta; order Hymenoptera; family Apidae; genus Nomada; species Nomada lathburiana. Next base: position 20,027,957 of record OY763900.1, read on the forward strand.
CAAGCTATGTGGACCACCCTGTACTTTCTATAGCTGAGAAATGACGCGATCGCTCGCATTCGATTCAAAGCGTATATGCAACTGGAGCAAGACGAATCTACCATATGGCCCATCGGACAGGGATCCAAATGGGGCTTGTTGCAGCAGATTTGTCTGGCCAACTGTTTGCCTTTGCTATCCGCACGATTGGAGTATTTCGGCCGCGATAGGCGCGAAGCATCGCGGAGCGACGAACGATAGTTGGCAAGTGTTCCAGGAAACGAGCTCGAGCAGTCTGTTTTCGATCGCGAACTCCGTTGGGTTTATCGCGGTGCAGCTTTTGCGACAGCGGCCGCCTCCAGGGAGAAGAGGGAATGATTGCAGGACGGTCGGCTGACCGATTCGCGTGTACACGCACCCAAAGGCAAAGGTAAAGGCAAATGCAAAAGCAGTGGAAGAAATCGATACGACGCTTGCGCGTCGCGAAACCTAACCCCGCTGGAATCGGCGTCGTTCATCCTACTCGAAGCTAGGCTTCTCCCAACTTCCCTTGCCGCCGAACCGCCGCGCCGTCGTTATCGTAACGGAGAGCACCCCCTTGGACGGTAACTCACGACATTTTATTACCGCCCAGCGAAGACTGACGTTTCGTGCGGATCCAACGTCGGCAGGTCACAGAGGCGAGGGTAGGACAAACACGGCCACAGCTCGTCCTGGGTAGGCCGCGCGATCTCTCGTGTTCGCCTAATGTCGTCTAGACGGCCTCGTGACACACCAAACTTTAACCTACTCGCTTTCTAGAGCGGCTGACCCGGATAGTTTGGCTCGAGATTGAATCACGGCTAGACATCCGTCCAAGATGTTTTGGAGAAGATGCTTCTGGCGCATACGCGCCGATACATCGGTCTAAATTGGTACCGCGTCTACATGTACTGCACGAATTGTTTATCGATTGAACTCGCGCCGTTTATCTCTGCAGAATTAACGCAGGCACGTTAACGGCGCAATCGGTAATCGTGGCATTTCTTTGTCTCGGCAATTGAAGAAATGTCAAAGATATCGCACGCCGGCGCGGCGGTGGAAATGTCGACTGCCCTTGAAAAAATGTCAATTCCTTTTCGCAAGAGCACGGTTCAATCCGTGTTATCGCGCCACCACTCGACAAAGTCACGTATGTATATATGCAAGTGGAAACGGGACGAAGGCCAGGAATGGCGGGCAAGCAGAAATTCCGAGGAAAATAAATGTGCACGATGGTCTAATCAAGTATGCATTCAGAGTTCGGAGTGGGAAAGCTTTGAATTGTCCCTGTGCTGGTGATCTAGAGACTCTAGACCCTAGACGAACGATTATTAATTGCGCTATCATCTCTGCGGTAGCTTCGCAGTCACTATGCAAACGAGTTAATATGCCAGTCGCAGTTTATACTTTCACAGATAATATAATTATACGGTGCTGCGACTGATGGATTCGATACAGGATACCGGATAGTCTCGCCGATCGAACGCTTATTCACCGTACACCTTCGAGCACGTTGGACCGACTTCGATTCATCGAAGTTAGTTGACTAGCATGTAGTTCCCGCTGTTCGTTCGCGTGTAGCTCGACGCAGTCGTTAGATGTTTTGCCGCGCCCTTCCCTACATTGTTACTAACATCTTCGTTAATGTTACAGCTGAATCTATGAACGCCACGATAGCTCAGCTGTTCTACGACAAACCCTATCTGTGTCGGGGATTACACCGAAGCTGCTGAAAATGTGGCGCGTAAGGTTTCACGGAACGATGTTGCAAATACCAAAAGGGGATTTCGAAAGTTTCTACTTTCGCTATCTTCTTGTTCACCTTTCTACCTTTCTACGTTCGGAGGGTGCGCAAGCGTACGCAAGTCTCGGACACTCGAAAACCAAAGTTATTTCACAGCGAAACGAGGCGCAAACAATTCTACGCGATAAGGTGATCAATGTTGCGAAAAGCTATTAGCTGTTCTGCGTGTGCAAGAGTTACATACAGTGAAACTGCAAAAGGAACGGACATTCGTGACACAGGACGCGAAATCGCGTAACAGATTTAGCGTATTATACGTAAGTACCTCTACTACTATCTGGAACAGCCTATTTGAAAACATGGCTGCGTATTAGAGACGTCCCTGACTTGGATGTAATTAACCTGATAATACTGCTTCCATCTCTTTGCGTTCGAATGGAAAACTGGTTTGCTAATAGACCGAGCAAAAAGAACCTCCACGTCTCCGTTTTGTAGCTACGTGCATGTCCGTGATATTTTTATGATTCGCACTGAACGCCCCGCTTTACTTTTCACTCGCGAACCACGTTTATTCTTGCCTTTCTGCTTCGCAAATCAACAAACCTTTCTGCGTGGAAGAGTCGCGTTACACGAAAATCGACGAAAAACAATTCAACGAACGAGAGTGGCAGTGACGAAGTAAATTTCTTATCGCAAGCGCTCGGTTCGAACGGAGGAAATTAAATTCTTTCAGTTTTAAGACTCGTTAGATGCTCTCGTATTATGATTCTTACGCACTCGTGCAAGGACGTTACGCAATATCGAACTGACATGGCCAGTTTGAGCATTAGATCGTGTTACACCGAGTGCATATAGAACTGTGGACGGTTGCCTTTACACCTGATACAATAAAACTCGCAGCTTCGTTCCCTGTATTGTGAATCGTCTTCGAGATGCAGTATCTTACAATTACCACGGAAAAACGAAGTTACGAACGTCTGTTAACGCGGACGAGTGCGTAATGTGTACTGCACTACTGAACATCGTCCTTTACGACTTTGTGTCTAGAAATAAAGGAGTGTTTTGTAGCAAGTCGCGTGTCACTTCTTTTGACAACGCTTTCATTCTTATTATCAGTCGCGTGCTGCACACACTTATTATTGATAAATATATAAAATATAAAGCTAGACTGAAAGACATGTAAATGTACCTATGTATATTCGCATACGTGGCATCGAAACAGAGGTATCGATGTATTTCTATGCAAGACGCATATTGTCATTGACAAGAGATATAGTATGAAGATATAAAAAAAAGAAGATTTGTTACACGGTTGATGATAAATCACGATTAATCGTAGAAATAAATCTAGCAAAAGATGGCATGACAACGATTGAAGACAGCACACTTACCAAGGGTAGTCGGAAGGTCGTCCTGGGAAACAGCTGATCCGACTGATTCGGTGGGTGTCGCTTTCGTTCAAGTTTCTTAAATCGCGATCGGCTAACCTCCAAAACTAGCTGCGCAATCAGGCTGAAGGGGCGAAGATAGCTTGGTCGCGTGGAACGCACCTCGCGTTTATTAGCAAGTGTCGCGTGTCTCGATAGGGGAGACTCAAAGTCCTGGTGCAGTTAAAGCGGCACGGGAAGATCACGAGGATTGTTGGTACTAACGAAGGGTGGTCGTTGCGTCATATATCGTTGCCAGGCGAACGGGACGTAACCCAATTCGCGGCTGGCAGCTTCTACTTCAGCCTCTGTTCCTCGTCTCATCTCTCTACTGGTCGCTTTGAATTTTTGTAAACTCACTCACAGAGCACCGCGACTCACTCTTAACATTCAGCAGGTAGTAAACAAACCGCGTCAACCAGTCAGTGGATCATCGAGCATTGCCGATCGAACAATTATAATTCTGCCCTTTTCGCGAGGAGATCGGCGCCAGCCGAAACTCCCGACCACACTGTCAACTACGCGTATCCAATTATCGAATATTTTTCTGTTGCTATTTACTTTGATGGAACAACCACTGTGCAACGAGACGCGACAGGATGGGCCACCGCAAGCGAAAATAGCGACGATACGAAGCGAACCCCACACTCGCACCAGTGGAAATGATACTGCGGCTTCGGGAGACTTTATTCCGTATATACTGTATATAAACGCTAACGCGCAGACGCAGACCAATTGTGGCTGTCAGCAGACAGAGATCGCCTCGTTCATTTTTACTGCGCACTTTTTTCCCGGAAAATTTGAATGTATGTACATATATTGCCCCAGTTTTCTTCAGTATAATGCCTTTTGTAATTTATTTACCGCTGCTAGAAAATTTATATCAATTTGCATAAATATCTGTTACTTTGCTAATATTCTATTTTTGTTTGCGTCTATCCTCTGTTTATTAGTAATGACAATATTTAGCGCACTTGGCACATTCTTTTTCATTCGCAATCGAACAAATTAGAAATTGTTTAGATTTATAGTCTGGCACTTAATTATGGTGCCTCGGGTATCAAAGAGTAATATTTACTTTCGTAGTATGTACCTACAAGTCGAATAGAGTGGTTGTAGAGATTGAAGTCATAGTTTGGATATTTAATACATTCTTATATTAAAATATAAATGCCAACTCTTTAACAACTACATGTTAATGTAGTATATAATATATATTACATATTTAGTTTAATCGGTTTTACAGTAATTGCAGTTTTTCTCGAATTATCAATCAAGCATTGTTGTTTTTATCCTTGACGCGTAGCTTGTGAATTAACGTTTATACTTCTATAAACAAATACTGTAACTGTGTACACGTTTTGAGGACGTAAATCTTCAGGACCTAAAGATAAGGCAGATGTTCGAAGAATAATATGAATCCTTGATTTTCAGTTATTCTCATTAATGATGGATGCAAAAAATACAAGTAATATTTCAAACTTCACAAATACAAATTACGCGCTCAATCACACAAATATAATGGAAGGTTGACTTCGAATATTTCACTGCTCGTCCTTGTCTTTGGCCCCATGCTTTAAAATTCGTGTAAATTCTATGTAATCGAACATCGATCCCTTGATGGGTGCCTCGCGATACATTTCGTCGACGTCGTCATCCGTAAACCTTCAAGCAAAAATTAGCATTAAGAAATTCGTTAGTTGCAAACAGGATAGCTAAGGAATTGGATTGCGTATAGAAATTACCTATCTCCCATTGTTGTGAGCAGTTCTCGGAGACGCTCATCATTTATATGTCCCGAATTTTCTTCGTCGAAACAACCGAAAGCATTCTTGATAACATCTTCCGGATCTGTGCCCTGAAGTCTTTCGCCGAACAATGTTAAAAACATGGTAAAGTTGATTGGGCCGGGTGCCTCGTTCATCATTCCTTCTAAATAGTCATCTGTTGGATTTTTGCCTAAAAAAAATAACACGTGTATTTTATTTTTCGTATATCAAAGGTGAATCAAATTAAAGAGCACACTCATTGCGGTCAACTTTTCTCCTTTACATTACCTAGCGAGGCAAGCATGTCGTGAAGATCTTCTTTATCGATAAATCCGTCATGATTCTGGTCTATCATGTTAAAAGCTTCTTTAAATTCAGCAATTTGGGCTTGATCGAACATCGCGAAGACGTTCGACGTTGCGCGTTGTGCTCGCTTTTTGGTCGTTGCACGACGGCCGGCAGTTTTGCGTGAAGACATGTTTGTATTCCTAAAATCCAAAACAAATTAAATAATTTTTTACTACTATACAAGGATCAATTCACTCGCATAAATTGGTTTTAAAGTTTTTACGTAAATAGAATTTTATAAATGAAGTAGAGGTTAGGTAAATGTAACCAGCTCTTATTAAACGGATTGTGCGAAATCGGGGTAGGAGGAGGATAAAGGCTAAAGTTATCTATTTGCTTACCGAGATCACTGTTAATGAACTCTTATTTATTTTTGGATAATTAATTTAGGAAATTACGACGTAATCAAATCAAGGTAAAAATAAGATAGGCTGCGTGACGGTTCAATAAAGAGGACATTACACTTTACGTCTATATATATCAACGTAAATATATCCGTTTAAAGTGATGTATAGTTGAATTTGAATTTTGGAGTATAATTTAACAAACAATTTTATATAATGTTAAGATATTTTCTTAAATATATGCCGTTTTAACAGTATCCTATCCGTTCAGCATAATTATATTTCCGAATGTTTTTAATTACATTACGTTGCATATCTACTTTGCACAATCTTTGTTTCCAGATAATCATTCAATAGAGTTTGCACAGGCTATATTTACACTTCCATAAGTCCTTTTTATAAACCGCTGGGATATGCACGAAATTATTGTATCGCAAGTGCAACGAGTTTTCAGTAATCGAACGTGAAAAATGGAGTTATCGCGTCAGAGAAATTAGCGAGAAAGTATGCACATCGTTCGAAGCAACGGCACAATAACAATGGCCGCCCGTATAAGCAAAGAAGTGCTGTCAAATATTTTACACATTTCTCAGTCCGTTCGCACGTGCACAAATCAATAGTTACAGTACTTTATATAGAGACATTACAAGTAACTAAATAATTTTTAACAAACCTGATTTATAACAGCTGCGACACAAAAAATTGCAAAAGGGTACTACAGATCCGACACTCGTACCACTACTGTGACTCACGTTACGCGTCACTCTATGGTTATTCACCACACCCGGATAAGTAACGCCATCTGGTGAAGGATCGTGTATTCACTACACATGGCTTTTGTAGATCCTAGATGTATCCAAAAATTAGGCCACATTGCTTCTGCGCTGCGGCTGCATAAAAAGAGTATTTCCTACGGCGATTGATTTTTTACCCCATACTTGAACTCTATTATTCGCAATAGGGATTACTGTTTTAATATTGAACAGTAGTAAATCGTATTTAGAATATCTGATATACTCGTTACTCAAATGGCAATATAACTTTAATTCTTTTCTTTGCAGATGATGTATGTACGTATGTATAAATTATTTGAAAGGATCAGAATTGTGTGTATTTTGTGGTGGCCAAGCCCATACATTTTTATTGCTATTAAGAATGTTACCGAAAGTGTGTTACAAAGATGCACTTTTGGTTCACCCTTGAAAGGATACGTCATCGTAGGTGCCGTAGTTGGAGTAAGCCGTTGACACAGAAAGCCCTGCCTTATAAGGCAATGAAAGAGCCCGATATAGCTGCCCTTCATTTCGTAATTACGTTTACGGTAATCACTATAAGTATTACTGCAGTCTGACTACAAATTTTTGTATGTAATTTGTTTGTTGTTGTCGGTGCCCTTCGTAAAAATACTACGAGGTATAAAATAAAACAAGACCATTGGTTTCTTTATTTGCATAACCAATGAACATACGAATTTATATTACAAATTTGTTACTTGTAATTTACAAATAATTCTAAATTGGGGGAACATATTATATACATAATAGTATGATACATAGATTGATATGTCGAGTAATTTCTTATGCAAATTAATTGGAGTATTGGATGTAGTTAAACGCTCGTTAATATCACGTGTTTTATCGCTGATAATACATACAACATTGGCTCAAAGTTTGTATAGTTATTTCGTCATCTGCGTTACTCCTCTTTACTTATTTACATATATCGGCGATTCGTCGAATATATTAACATAAATAAAGGCAACAAAAAATCGCGCACCTGTATCTTTCTACCTGTACATAAATAATACCTTATAAAAACAAAACGCATTCGATTCTAATCACGGTTTCTTAAGCTATCGCACAGACACTCCGTTAATTGTGATGCCGTTTCGGTTTGAAACTGGCTCCGCTTCGTAGTGTCCCGATCTACCGTATTGTCTCCTCATATTGCTACCGTACCTGTGATTTGATAAAGGCATTCATGATTCTCTCCCTTCCGTAGTATAAATACAGAAGCAAATATTCTATTTCAACTCACCCGTAAGTACTGCCACCAAGACTATAAGGATTATCGTAAAGACCATCCTCTGGAACATTTTCGTACATAGTGTTAGGTGTGCCGTCGTTTAGAGAGGCGTAGGACATAACAGCAGCATTTTGATCTTCTTTCCTTTCTGCTGCTTGGACATTCTCGGTATTTTTGACTGGTGTAGCTTTTCTCCTAAAAAGTATTTCATCAGTTTGCAACAACATACGTTTTCCCGTGTATGCAAAAATTTATTTAAAATCATACTAATGATTATACGTACAGTCTTAGGTAAATAAGTCCAAGAATGATTAATATAAATATAATAACTGCAGCACCAATGCCAACACTGGTACCCACGCCCTGCGCTTCGGCTACCTCATTTGGCGCAACTACCGGATAAGAAAGTACAACGAATAAAAACAATTCTTCCTGCACTTACATAGATATAGATATGTACTTGTAATGTTGCATTTCACCTACATTCACACTTCGGTTCCTCTCCACTCCACAGGGCAGTATCTAAACACTTTCTTAAAAACGGCCCCGCTCTCTCGTATTGCGGTAAACAGTGATATTCTGCAGTTCCGCCGAAAATAGTGCTTCCGTTTACTACTATCACTCTTCCATTTTCTATTGATCCCGGGTGCTTGCAATCAACGGCTGTTAAATTATATTTTAATCTTATAAAGTTGCATTTCAGTTCCGCAAAAAGTGATATTAATCGAAGAAGATCAGACGCATGTATTTACAGAAACAAGCAGGCGTGCTTCCACTCCATGATCCATTCTGCAAGCACACTCGGGTCTCGTTCCCCTCCATATAGAATCCACGTGGACAACTGTAGTGAGCAACCCCACCCACGCTGTGAGTCGAAACTTGTGTAGATAATACTCCTTCTTTCTCGGGATCCTTGCATCTAATTTCTATATAGACCAATGGTACGAACGAATATAATACTAAAACGTTGAAGAAAAAGTAGGATGCTTCGCGTATACAAATTGCACAAAACTTTACATCACCCCCGAGGGTAGTTATAAAGTTTTCGTACCTTGTACATCAGGGAAAGTGAGTTGCTCGCGTAACATTTATTTCGAAGCACCCTATGCAATACGATATTAAATTCTGAGCGTATGGGACGTTCACCTTTACAGAGTGGAGTTTCGCTGCTCCAGGTGGCATTCTCGAGGCACAGTCTTCTGGCGAACCCGTCCAGTTCAAAATTACCATCGCATTCGTAAAGCGCAGCTGCTCCGTAATAAGTGGCGTTCGATGTTAAAGTGTATTTTCCATGCTGAATGTGTTCTGGTTTTCCGCAATCGACATCTAGCGTATGCGTGATTATTCATTTGGATGAAGAATTTCGCGACCAATTTAAATACGCGGTGAAAATTTTTAGATACTTACAAACACATCGTGGAACCTCGCCGCTCCATTTTCCGTTGTCTTCGCAAGTGGACAAAGGTTCGCCGACAACCTTGTATCCTCTTTCGCAACGATATTTCGCGAGAGCACTGATTTTGTACGAAGTGGCACCGGTGTTAGAGTTCTCCGGGGTTCCTGTGCGAATTAGGGTTCTACCATACATTCGATCGTTGCCGGTCACCGAAAGAATTCCGTGCTCCGCGTAAACAGGCTCGGGGCAACGAATCTCTGCGAAAAGAAAGAATTACACGAGTCCTAGTGTTAATGCCACGCGCGTATAACAGGAGCTCTAGAGATACTAAACACCCAAGTACCTTCGCACTTTGGTGTCGCGTCGCTCCATTGACCATTGTCCAAGCAATATCTTCTTGCCACTCCATTTAGCCTATAATTTCTCGTACAGCTATAGGTAATCTCGCTTCCCAGGTGTGTCGTATCATTCACGTATTCTGCGGCACCGTTCAGGACAGGCAGAACTTTCCCGCAATCAACGTCTGCAAAGTTAATGGGCGCAGAAATTGTAAATAGGCAAGGATACGATAGATTGTGCAAGTTATTTTGGAAAACGAATGATATAATTTTGTTCAAAACGAGTCCTCAATGAAAGCCTTACACTCGCAGGTCGGCACTTCTCCAGTCCATTCGCCGTCTCTGCCACAAGTATGCCTGGCTTCGCCACGAAGCAGGTATCCTGCTTCACAGTGGTATTCAATGACACTATGTACGTTCAAATCGTACCCGACCACGTAGCTTCCAGTCGGTACCTCCGGTTCCTCGCACGTGATCACTATATTGGAGCAGCAATCAAATCGTTCGCGTTAATTATCTCCTCATATTTATTGGAATCGCGCACGATTCGAGGAAGTAAATAAACGATTAAACTGTCATAGTTACATTCGCACGATGGTGTGTCGTGACTCCATTTCCCTTCTTTGGTGCACTCCTGTTTCGCCTCGCCAACCAGCCAGTAATCCTCCAAGCACGTATACACGACCAGACTTTTAACCGTGGTGGTGCCGTTAATTAAGGTCACGGAACCAAATTCGATTTGAGCCGGTGCTCCACAATCCACGAATCGACATTGGGGCGCTTTGCCGGACCATTCCCCGCCGACATCGCACGTAAGAACCTTGCGAAATTGATTACCCGCGTTAACGATATTCAATATTCTGTGCGCGGTGGTACCATTAAAGCAAACTGGTTGCGCAAACGTTTCCAAACTTGCTACAAATAATACCGCTGCGATAGATGTGAAAGATCGGCTTAATCAAATTTTGCGCTCGAAACGGTTGTTACGCCTCGAGCATATTAAACGAGGGAAAAGATCGGCAGAATACGTTACGTGCAACGCCAAGAATGTAAATTACATTCAAAGCAACTCACGTTATCTCCGAATAGAATGAAACCATTTTGGCAGGAATATGTGGCAGTCGAGCCCGTTCTCTTTCCAGTGGTTGTCACGACTCCGCCATTAACTTGAGGTGGTTCCGGGCACCAGTCGACTAGAAAACAAATTACCGCGTCTAAATGATAAAGACAGGATACGAAGTGTGAAAAAACCACTGCAAAATTTAGTTCGTACACAAGCACTGCGGTTTATGTCCACTCCAAATACCACCGTCTCCACACCTGCGCCTTGTGTCTCCGAGCAGAGTGTAATTTTCTTTGCAAGCATAATCGGCAAGCGCTCCGTGGGTTGTCCTTTTATCGAGGAGCGTGATCGCGCCGTTCTCCAGTTCGGGCAGACGACCGCAATCGACGACTGGAAGTATTTAAGAAGCGACGTTGGGGTGTACGTGAAAGAATGGCTAACAAGCCAGCCGCATCATCGTTGCCCCAGCAATTATGCAGCTCGCGTAGAAACGTGCGTACGATTAAGCTTACATTTACACGTAGGCGCTGCGCCGCTCCAAAATCCGCTCGGCTCACACTTTCTGCTCTTCGAGCCAATCAGCATGTGTCCATCGGGGCAAACGTAATCTATCATTGATCCTATAGTTCTTTTGATTCCTGTTATTGTAGTGTTCTCGTATTTTTCTGGGCTACCGCAACCAGGCGGTCCTAGCGAAGAGGAAACGAAAAAGTAAGTCATTTAATATCCTTTCGACCAAGTACGCGAACGAATTCGTGCTTCATAAGGCTTTTGGTATTTATGCAAGTACACGCGTATTGATTGATACTCACTGCTCTGACATATCCAATGCAAATAGTCAAGATTGCAGCCGACGTCATTCCAAAGCCAGCTCCGGCCACCGTCCAAGACTACGCAATTTTGTTCGCCGTTGTAATTATTCGGCTGATCTTTGCCCCAAGAAGGTTTCTGCACAATTTCACCTACAAACAAGAAGCTTCGCTGTATTTCGTATTTTGCTAAAAAAATGCTTCCATTTTAGCCAGTGTAAGGCAGACGATCTTCAATCTCTTCGCAACAGTTTGCATATACAAGGATGATTTTTTCGTCTCCTCGATCCAGACGCAACAAACAATTAACGCAGATTCTACGTTCAAACAGACGCTCGCGGGTGTAACTTCCCGTTGATTTCCTCATAGCCGTAACTTTCACGTTCTATTTATTAGCGCATGCTATTGCGCCGACACTCGGCCGTGTCGGGTCTATCTTCGATTTCGCCAGGCCACGATGGCTGGCCGGGGGACGAATTTCCAAGCGGTGCGACGGGCTAACGAATTCAAACGGCAAACGGAACTATAATTATAGCGCAAGTAATTGCGGGGCAAATTGAATGGCTCTGATCGACGAATCTCAACGAACGTTGCCCAACGTTACCTCTTCGATCCGATTCCCATGAACCCAATTATCGATTAAATCGTGAGAAAGGAAATAAGCTTTTCGGCCGCGATGAATAATCGGGAGAAAAATCAAAGAGATCGACGAACGAAAAACTCACCATCGACCCAGCGCCAAGTTCGCGCCGTTATCAGTGGTTCCTTTTGCGCGCCTATCCAAACCAGCTGAGTCTTCAGTTTATCCTTTCGCCTTTCCAGATTGTTCAATATGTACACAGACGCCGCACCCTGCATCACAAGACGGACAAAGATTACGATGAAGAGAGCAGTTGGATCGCGTTCAAGAAAAGATACGAGGAGTGGCCGTTACACAGACCTTGAAACCATGAACGAGATCACCGCCTCTCGTGCGACAATAATTCCTAGCTTCTTGAAAAGAGCCGCCCCTCTTCACAACGAATTCGTAACAGGTGGAATTGAACGCAGCCAAGTCGGCGTCAGCTGGTGTTCCGCTGTTGGCGCATCTGTCCGTTGAGAACTCTACGAAAAACCAGGTAGAACTTTTCTACAAGAATTTTATTTAACCAAGCAGCTGATGGTAGTTCGAACACCTGAGCTACCGACTTACCGTCAACGGCAAACACCTCTACCTCGCACAGACTCAAACTTCCCTCAACCCCAACCAACTGTAGGAACACGTATTGACCAATTAGTGCTCGGGCGCACACAAAAGTCTTTGTGATTCCTTCCTCTGCAATTGTCAATTGATCAGCAACTGAACGCGAATTACCATCGTTAATTTCATTGAAATGTCAGTGCTTACCTATCGTCCCGGGAAACCAGGCGCATAAGGGATTGCGTTGTAATTCGGCGCTGCTATTGCCAACGCGTATTTCGATGTCCTGCAGAGGTTGATGACCTACCAAGAGCAGGAAATCATTTTATTGTCAATTGGGAACAGCAAAATCTAATAGATGGAATGAACGCCGGGAGAAAAATTTACCGCAACAGCCTCTGGTCGTTACTCTGACGACTTTCACCGAATAGGACTTGAGAAGGTCAACCTTCCACCAAGGACTAGGCTCGCTTTGGGTCTCCGTGCACCTTTTTCCGTCGTGTTCGGTGCTGGAGTCTCCGTCGTTTCCATGGCTGGCATCTCCACCTCGCACTGTAGTCGATTGATTTGTTGGTTTCCGGAAGCCGACGTTCGTGCCTGCAGTAACGTCGCGCATTTTTTTAACCGAATTCTCTCTCAATGATATTTAACGCAAAAGGTAATGAAATGAAAGGTGCCGCCTTGTATAACCGAATAACGAAGCAGCAATTAATGGCAGGATGCATTCATAGTAGTAACGAAGACAAACGATTATCTGCTGTCGCGGGTAGTTTCACCGGGCTGCAAGTACCTGATGCTTCGGAATCTTCCGGTTTTATCATTCTTCCGCATTCTCACTGGCAGTTTGTTTGAAGCAATTTCCCCGGCGTGCCAGTCAGACGCGATTGTCACCGAATAAATAGCAAATGGTGTAACGCTTAAATCGGTGCCCGGTTCGTGGTCGTTCTTAAACTTTCTTTCCATCAGGCATTCAAACCGATTTTGCTGGTAAAAGTGAAATGTCGCAACGAATAAAAAGAGGAGATAATCCAAAGGTCGATGTATTTTTAACGAGGATGCTTATGGCATACAAAAAATCGCTTTCTACCGCGCGCCTGAAACCGGAGTAATTCTGTATTGCATTTTAAGGGGAAGGAGTTCAACTTCTTCGATCGCAAAATGCAATCGATTTTTTTGCGACACCGTTTCATGTACACAGGTGAAAGTTGCGTGCAATCTTGCTGTCAAGGCAGACACGTAATCAAATATGCCAGTACGATAGAGGAATCACGATGTTCAGAAGGATACCAAATCGAATGAAATTTCATTGACAAACGAATACTTACCGCAAAATGGTAAATCCCCTTGCCACTTTCCTCGAGCATTGCACGTCAGAGTGCCGCTGCTAAACAAGCAATAGCAGGATAAAACAATCCTTGTAAACAAGTCACGTTAAGAGAACTATAGGCATAGACACTCGTGCAAGTATAATAAACCATTTAAAGTATACAAGAAAACAGTGAAAGTCTGTAATAAACGGTGCTATCGGCCATCGTGATATACGTATGTGCAAACGGTCGTTGCGCGTGGCTACGACTCAAGTACATTCGAATGTATGTATGTATGTATGGACAAAGCGAAAAACCGCGAGATACTCATCAATATTTTTTTTCTCTGACTTTTGCCCAAGTTATCCGCGTGCAACGCGAAATGTATCACGGAATATAAATGCGATTGAGGATTTCATTTTGCTTACCCAAACAATTCGTATCCGGTATCACAATTGTACGTCGCTAAAGTTCCAGTTTCTAAAGTTTCATTGGACAATGCCACCTTGGCGTTCATTGGTACAGCCGGATGGCCACATTTCAATCCTGTATTTGGAAAAAATTACGTTCGTTCAACCATGATCAATTTTCTAAACCTCTATGCAGTGCGGTTTTAATGGCAACAATAACTATTCGCTGGAAATTTTATTGCTTCAAATTAATGAAGCCACCGTTTCAATCTCGGCGATATTATTATTTGCGGTAAAATGCAGAGCTTCTAAAGCAAACAGAACGTTGCCAGTGATTATTCAAAAAGAATTGCAGTTTCTCCTACCAGCAAGAGATATGCCTAATTGTAAGTCAAGGAAGGAAAGATTTATTTGCCCGAAAATTGTTCTTGGGGTGGAAGTTTCACAGTTCCTTCGGGAATAGCAATATCCAACTACGCTGTCGGTTGTTAAATATGTAACAAAACTTGGAAAATAACTGAAATTTAAGCGATAGTAATCAGTGTCTCCGTTTAGAAAATTGTGTAGCGCGACATAAGGAAGATGGAATTATCTGTCCGTACGTTAATTAACATAGTTTCCTTTTCCATTCAATTTCTCGTACTCCTTAGTTACGCAAGCGTGTACCTGTCGTTAATTGAACAAGAGATGTCAAGGACATAGCTGTCATTCTCCCCGAGACTTAATTTTATAAGGCATGTACCCATACTTCACTTTCAAAGTAAATCAAACAATGGCTGTAAAACGGTGAAAAGAGAAACCTTCGTTGGAATCCCACGCGTATATCATTATTCAAGTTCCGCGAGCCGGGAAATCGTACGAAAGATAATTCAGAGAACCGCAAAAGGGCTGAAATTAATAGGTCGCGCATGGAACAGCTACGAAGCTACAAAGTTATGGCAGGTACTGAACACGAAGAACAGGTATCGACGCGGCCGTGTGCTCAGCTTGAGAAACTTTTTCTTCCAATGGAAAGCCCTGGCAGTTAGAAGACGATAGAAATCGACATGCATATACGACCACGTGCGCCATATAATTTGCCACAGAATACTCCCGCGAGAGTAGAAATGACCAAACCCTGGCGCAACCGCAAAAAAATTGCTGCCTATCTTTCGGTCTCGCCTTCCTATAAACGTATAAGTACGCGTGTAAAGTTACAAAAGTATATTTCAGTACAATCACACTTTGTAGCGTACCAGGAGAAGTCGGGGAAGAATTTATGGAAGAAGAACCGGCTGAGCCAACAACAAAACGAGATTCCAAACGGGAAAGTTTATTATTCGAGTACAAAATTGCGCTGCTGTTTATGAGCAGACGCATACGCGTACTCGATAAGCCGCTTGGCTATTGTGACGTCACAGTTAAAATCTGCAACGATGATAACGCGAACCTCGCGAAACCTATGGATATCGGCAACAGGATCATAAAAAGGATTAGAGGAGCGTAGCCGTGCGACCCGTGGAATAAGTTTCCTGCGATGCGATGCGTCAAGGCCGGTAGCGGGAGATGGCCTCAGATCTTCGAACCGACGATCTTGACGATCCTACTTTACAATTCCTATGCCTTTTTGTTCATTCCTTTCGATAAAATACCTATGGAGATCTGTTCATTTGAATTTGAATCGGTGTTCACTCGATCGCACGGTGAAAGTCACCGTTGTCTCCTTTATTCCGTTCGAACTCTCGGAAAGGCGCTGCTTCTCATGAGACACCGAGTTACAGTTTCGTGTGAACGGGTTAATTAAAGCGAGAACAAACGTGTTCGCGCGTACAACGGTCCGGGATTATTTCAATTTGAAACATCTTTCTCCGGAGAATGTTTGAACCGCTTATTCCGTTGCTCACTTTCTATACAATTAAAATCATTTCACCATGACTCTGGCATAAATTTCTTAGTTAACCGTGGTGAAATATTATCAACAATAAAAGTGATCGAATTTCCAACTTGAACATAATCTGTGTCTCTCAAGCTTTCAGTAATTGCGCGAAAATGATCAAAAAGCGTAACGAAGCAACTCTAAATTTTAGTAAGTCAGTAACACACCGTTCGTATACGAAATTAGAAGTAGATAAGAAGACAGATAAGGACATTGAAGGAAAAATTGCAGTAAAAATCTTCCAGTAATTTCTGTTGACATTTAGTGTTGCGCGAAATGCAATTGGAGAAAGGACCTTCACAGGATCAGATCTCGATGAGACGAGGAGGTCGAGAATTCCCGGTTAATTACCCGCGTGCGTACGTGTAAGTACATTGCTAGCTTCAGCCCGGTCTTTGGCATTCACTGGTCGCCTCATGGGTCTGGGTCACGCGGTTACAAAACTTTAAACCCGAAATAACGGTACGACATGGTGCTACTTTGGATCGAGACTACTGCCGGTGAAGCGTGTCACGGTACAGTTCTTGGTTTATCGCCATTTTCCTTTATTTTCTTTCGTACGACCCGATAGAGGAATACATAGTTTCATTACGAAACCGGCACATACATACATCGTTTCGTTGCAAGCGATTACGGTTTGGCGGGATCAGTTCAAATTCGGTCAAGCCTTGAAAGTTTCGTTACTCTTTAAGCTGATTATTATTAGGTTGCAGATTTTGCAATCGCTTTCTTTCCTTGCGCATCTTTCTGACACAACCGTATACGTAAATAAGTGCATAGTACTATCGCTAGCAGTTTCCGGATTATCTTTAAATAAGTATTTTTTATATAATTAACTCGACTAGGTACTTAGTCGCTGTAGAACATCGAATATTGCAACTGGAATGTCTCGCATGGCGCGGATATGTAGTTTGCAATAATTACGAGGATGTAAATGGGCGGGAGAAAAACGCAATGTTGCACGTTGGACAAAAGCGATTGTCAGGAAGTTGGAAAGTGGACTTGCCTGTTTTCGTTCTTCTACCTGACAGAAAAAAAGAGAGATCGATTGAGATTGCTTTTTGCTGTTCCTTCGGATGACGGATAACACTTGAGGGCTCTTGGTAATTTTATATTTGCTTCTTAAAGTTCAATGGTTCTAGCGTGATCGAAAAGAAAGGTAAATATATGTAACATTAACGACGGATATTACGTGTTATCGCATTTACGTAAACGATACACACCGAGAGCGAATTTAACAGCCGTTTGATGGGCAACAGGGGGCACGAAGAAACCGGTTAACGTCGTTACTCGATCCTACGAAGAAGGACCCACTTGTAGGAACAGGCGGCGAACCGATGCCTCAGAATTTGTGCCACTTCAAACATTTAATTTGAAATCGACCGGTGTTATCGTAAGAAAACATCGGCTATTCGTTCTATCGGCGGAAAACGGTAGCGAGTGGCTTTCGCGGGTTTCCTAATCTATTGTCCGAGGAGTGAGAGCACGTGGTGCATATGTCATCGCGATCGGTGATGACTTGCGACACCTCCAACGCGTCAGGAAACGGAAACCTCAGCGAGAACGGAGTACACATTGTATACTTTCCTATGCTCGTTTCACAGTTCAAAGTTTCTAGCCGCGCGACGCGAAATTCTCGAGGACGTTCCAGTAAGGTTGATACGATTGTGCAATTGGTGTACAAAATGGCTCGCAACCACAACCAAAATACCAACGAACCGTCACGCATGTTGATTGCGAGACAACGAGAAGCGGACTCCTGTCGCTTGAAATTTCACCTGTATTGGCCGTCGAGGCATAGTGCCCCACCCATTAAGCTGCATTTATTGTAATACACACAAGTTATCGCGAGTTTCCTCTGAGTCTACCCAAACCATTGAGAGTTAAATGTTACGGCGGTCTCAGCTTAGCTCGGTGGAAACGTGAATCGTGCAGATCCGTAGCGTTCGACACGCTTCCTCTTTCACGAGAACGAAAGAAAAGCGTTCACCTAGAACCTCGAGGACGCTTTTACTTCCCCACCTTAACACGAGATTCAACGCACCACATTGGCCACCGGCTAGCTGCTTTGCAAATCATGCTATTACTTTAACATTCTATTGCGAATGATCTGTGAGTCCCAGGAATTGGATCGTTCACAGGCTCGCGAACTACACCCTCTCGTCGGTATGTAGGGTAATTCGCCCTGACCAATTTACGAATCACCTTATTTATGGGGGAACTATAGGCATAGTTCATGGTAATCTGTACAGTTCGGCTTGTTCCAATTGAAGGTGTTTTATTTTAATCATGAGTTTTCGCACACGTAAGAGACTTTCATTTGGTTACCAAAATCATATTCTTGATGCACAAGGATAAGATAGAAGGCACAAAAAAAACAATTCCAGCAAGATTGCCACTTAAATAAATACCGCTAACAGATCGACGGAGGTGTTACTTTCAAGCTAGAATTGTGCCTCTATCAAAGGCATGGCCTTCCTACGCGCATATGCTCCTTCCAAATGAAAGTTCAAGTAAGCGTTACCTGCTACGAAAATGTCTACGTTTTACGTGACTGTGACGTAAAACGCACCGCTCTACATTTTACGAAACGATGTTAGAACGTCACGCCTAATTCATTGAAGTACGAACCCGAATCGAAAGTATCTTGGACGCAAGAAGAAACAAAGAAGTGTAACGTGGAAGAACAAGTTGCCTATTAAAAAGGTGTTTGTTCCCAGAGCACATGTTTGTTGTACAGCTGACGGCACTTTAAGGGCGGCCTCTGTAAAATTACCACGCACAGGAACATTATGTAACCGTTACTATACACGCACAGAAATATAATATAATGTTCATCAAGGTATTCAATGTAGGTCAACTAGGAGAATAAGAATCACACAAAGTACAACCCGCTTCGATTGACTATCCCCGCGGCGAGTCCTGTTACCCAAATTAAAATTCGTCGAGTCGAAAGAAACCAGGGGAAGAAAGAATGTCGAATGCAAATTCACCGTGTTTCCGGTTCGTTTGACCAATGAATACTTTTCAATGGCCCGCTGATTTCGTGAGTTGCAGCTGCTATACAGGTGGGACTTCAAGATGGACCGAGAGGATAGAAAAATATTCAGCGCAACGCGCGAGGAATTTCCTTTTGGAAAGAGATTAAAGATCTCGATGGAATCCGCAAGGTTTCGAGAAAATAAAATGCAGAGCGATATGGAACCTGTGCGTTTTATTTGAAGCGGATACACCGGGTGGCCTCGAGACACCAGAAAATCCGCGTGGACGAGAATCGAGTGGGCGGTACCTGTTTTGTTCGCTTGTATTCCTTTCCTTAGTGCCAGGGACAAAACTCAGGAACAAATGGAAAAAACCGAACGCTCGTTGAATTTCAAATTTCGATATGGTAACACCGCGTGTCTCACCTTTCTACCGCACTACCGTTTTAATTCTCTAATGCGAGATACGTTAATGCTTCGCATTTTAATATTGCTCGTACATCGCTTCAAATGTAAATCGCTAGACTACCAGGTAGACAGAAAGCTACTCGATATCAGAGAGGCGCTAATTTTTCTGAAAGCGTTAATTTTTAACGACACGAATAACTGTTGCTACACTCGCTGGTACTCTAGCCGCGACAAGTAATGGCTGGAATGTATACATGCCTTCTGCGCCTACGGCTAGGATCCCCAAAAGGGATAGGAGAATCTCTCGAGCCATCCTCGATATATCGCTCTCTGCTCTCGACGAAAGGCGGGATCACATCGAATGCACACTAACTTTGCTTACGATCATCCACAAATGCGTAATCCGCTACCGGAGAACACTTTATCGCGCACCACGAAAACTATCGCACGATGTTTCTTTGTTCGGTGTGCACCACCGATGAAAACGTATTTCAATCACAAAATATCTTTCCTCTTGAGTGGGCTCCGTAAATTAAACTCAAACTCTAGGACCAGATGCGCGCGGAGGTTGGTTGAAAGGTGACGCAGAAACGCCTTCCTCTTTTGCTGATCAGCGAGCTAATTTTTGGTCACGATATGCGATTGAATGGACAAAGCGCTCGTCCCTCCATGCTCTCGTGAATTCCATTTACGGGTTACTTGCACTGCGCAAACTTATTCCAAATTGTCCACAATCGATCGTTACTTTGCTTCCCGTTCTTCATGATTTGCAGCATCGGTGTCGTCTTATCTGTTGCCCATACGGCTGGCGAAAGCGTTCCTCCACATACAGCTTTCGAATAGAACTAGTCAAAGATCACTGCAACTCTGATTGATCGGCCAAAAATTCAGTTCACCTTTTATCGAAAACTGTTAAACACGACTTTTCGGAGTAGCATTCTCGTTGACCGTTTGGTCGAGTATAGACCGAGTACGACGGTCCGTTCCCTTCACTAGTCGTCTGTCGAGTGCCAGGGGCCTCGGTTCTCTTGTACTCCTTCGACATTATGAAAGTACGGTGTACCGTGCTGCATGTACCGTGCACCAAGCAGACTGCTATGGGGGAACTTAACTCAACTACGCTGTTCTCGACTTTTCATCGTACAATCAACAACTAGAATAGGCTATCCTATATTTCTTTTACTACTAAATATGTAGTTTCTTTTTCGTGCGCACCTACGATACTAGCCATTAACATTACATGGATCCTTTATTAATCTGAACTTGTGTTTGGATTACAAATTGGTAGTGGTACCTGAACTGGCTATGACATCTGGGCTTTGTAGAAATGGAATTTGTGTTTCATTAATCGATAAACGATCGTATTACGTTATCTAGAGTGAAACTTTCGTTGACTCACGGTCCTATAGATTCTCGCGTTCCAATATCAAGAAAATTATTCGTTGACAAACGCCAAAGTAAAGTAGCAAGCGATGGTCTCTAGCTATAACAACTTTTACTTGCAGACAATTACAGAAGACGTGTATTTGAGGATTAGTTCCGCAGGGGTAACGATTGGTACAGAAGTAATTGCTTCCTTGTGCGTAATAGGTTTGCCAATGGTTGATAAATCGTAGTCGTACCTTGAAGACATCGGAATTAATGCAAGCGTCCAAAGGGGTATACAGTAGCATAGTAAACGTTGGCAGGTGTACGAGTGTTCAATTGAATTACGTGTCCAAATGGTCATACCCTAATTCTATGCGTGTTATCTACTTATGTTGTTTGCAAACGTATCAGACGTATATACAACGCCTACTAAATTACTGCTACCTCATCCTTCTTATTCTTCCAGTATGTGTTCTAAGTATCTGTACTCTAAGTAAGCACATAATTACTTTGCCATAATTTTTCACAATGCTACATTACAATACAGCGATCCTCGTATGTAATATGTATGTATAGTTCTCTTGAGAGCAAGTGAACAGTTGGCAAAGAACAAAAACCTGCGAATCTACAATGATATGGTTTGGACTCGCTTTTATACATATAGACTTTATTGTCTCTCAAACCAGACTTGATCGTGATAGCGATTCCCACACATTAAGAAACACCCCATTGTGCGGGCTAGGGCACCGCAAAAGGGTATCCAAGCATCAGGGTGGTAGTAAGGAAAAAAGGATTGAAAAACACCGCTGTAAGGTTACACCGACTTTACCGTTAAGCCCCTCCTTTCCGTCACTCTTACCACATCATACCGCCCTACCTGAGTCACGATGTCCCTCGCGCACGATCGCGTTTCCACTCCGATCCGCTTCTCTCCGTTCAACCTTTCTCTTACCTCCCTTGTCATCCTTCGTCCTCCTTTCGACCCAGGGTTCTATCCTTTTCTTTTTTTATCAACGCTCTACGTCACCACGCGCTCGGGCCCCTTTCACCTCGCGAAGCATCGTGTCTTCCCTGGATTTCTCAAAGAAACGGGAGACACGATAATTCAGTGACCAGCACCTAGGTGAGCAACCGGAATTAAGAAAAGGAATTTTTGTGGTACCTAAGCGCTCCGATTAAATGTTGAGGAACGACGACCGGTGGCGTTTCCTCATCCCTTTCGCGAAAAATTTTATACAATATCAATACCTACATTATTTTTTACGCGTCTCAATGATCAATGTGGCGGCGTATTTAAGCTCGTGTCACTTAATTAGCTGCCATTGATGGCAGCTAATTTGCTGTATTTGTTAATGTTTTCTTCATAACGTAAGCAGCGTTACATGAGTGTTAAATATTTAAAAGCGCAAATGTATTATCCTTCCTGCTCCATTGATAGGTCATCAATATCTGATCCTGCAAGAACAAGAGATTTTAATCTGCATCAAACGACGATAACGTATTACTTTAAAAATTATATAAATATTTGTTAATGTTGCAGTAATTGTGAAGCCAATTTAACTTGGGCCAAGTTTGCAGGAAACCAGTGGTGGCCAAAAATATCTCCATCTAGCACAACAATATTGTAGATATTGCGGAAGTTTTCTATGCAGCCGCAAGTGAAAGTTTCCGTTTATCGCCATTCATTGTTATTTATTAGTATATTAGTATTAATTTCTTGCAGATGATAAATTATAATTTATTACGTATTAATATGCGTAGAAACCATCAATTCCGAGATCTCAGGTGGAAAATTTCAAGCGCAATATGTGCAAATATGGCAAGCTTTTTGCTCACAAATATGCTGTAATACTTAAATATGAAATGATATCAGGAAAAATAAACCGGTATTACAGGTAGCCTTCGTACTTTCCAGTAAGAAATTTGAAGCATAAACACAGACGAGATATATAAGAATAGACAAATCACCCTATGGACTTTCGAGGCCCAAAGTGACTGCCATACCGATTCAAAAATTCGACAGTGATTTCAGCGTCCATTGCTCATGAACAGTGATCAGTTGAAGCACTATGTATTATTTACTGAAGCAGAGTTGATCACAGGAGTCATGCATGCATCTGAACCTTTCATTATGCGCGTATCTTGCTCCTTTTATCGTTGTGCCCTGCTCTTGCGCTTGCATTTCATGTAGCTTCCTTTAAGGCTTTCCGTCACTTCCTTTACTTCTTGTCTACACTCTTGCCAGAGTCATTCACCTGGTTTTTAAATAAACCTCTCTTTCTCTTGTGTTCCTAGTTTAGCCCTCCCTTCTTTCTTTTTCCTCTAAATATCCCTTAACAATCTTCTTCACTTCTGTTACATACTAATATATTTTTTGTGTGTGCAGGTTTCGCATGCAAAAAGTAAGGCACATTGGCCGGCACTTCTCATTCTCATAAGCGCAGGAAATGTATGTATATTAATTCATAAATTAATTAATATCTTTAAAGATGTGCTTGAAACTACGCGAGTCTCTGCCATATCTACAGTGCCTGTTATGGTTTCGCCATCTATACAGAACTCCTTGAAACTACTCGCGCCTGGTATAGTACCGCCATCTAAACAGAACTCCATGTAACTACTCGTGCCTCTTACCACAGACGAGATATAGGAATAGACAAGACATCTTATGGACTATCGTGGCCCAACGTGACTGACATACCGACTCAGAAAAACCACGCTGGCTCGAGCGTCCTCTGCACATGAACAGTGATCACTTGAAGAACTATTATTTACTGAAGTAGTATAGGGACCGGATTTATGCGATAGTGTGAACATATGTAAATGCTTTCGGTGGGATCGGGAAAGCTATTTCTCGGGCAACGTTTCGGTAGAAAAATTGAGCTACGGTGCCTGGTGGCGCGATACACTTCGGTTCGGCTCGAGTTGAGTTGAAATCAAATCGCGATGCATCGGGGCGATGAAATTGACAATGAGATGCGTGTCATGTCAAGCGCCCCGCCTTTGCTGTCGCGCTTTCATTGCGCTGCAAAGAACAAAAGAATTCTTTAACGTGGATCGTAGGTCCAGCTAAAAGTTGGTCAGAAATAGTAAACGTCCAGTAGGTACAGCACTGGGATCGTAGGTCCAGCTAAAACTTAGTCAGAACCCGCAGGATTCCAGCCGGCACGACCCTAGAGTCGTAGGTCCGGCTAAAAGTTGGTCCGAAACAGTAGAAGTCCAATCGGCACGACCATAGAGTCGTAGGTGCGGGCTAAAAATTGGTCAGAAACAGTAGAAGTCCAGTAGGCATGACCTAGGATAGTAGAGTGTACAGAAATAGCGAATACCACCGAGTGCAGTCGACGCGTCGGCGCGTCACGAAATGGGCTGGCTCGCGGAGTGGGGTCGGTCATCACGCGGCGCGCGCCACGACAGTCGCGATTGAAGCGTCGCAGCGTAAGGATATTTGTGTAGTTGAAGGCTAGCGACATACCTCACTGTACGACTTAAGTAACAATGGTTCTACTATCGCAACAGTATATTAAACTTTAATGATTAAAATCTTTCTTGAGTCTCCTTTGCTGGACGAATGACCGATCATCCAATTGAGGATGGACGCGTTTTCATCCGGCATCGAGATTTTTTTAACATGTGATTAACTAGTCGTTTGTTGTAACATCGCGTTAACTAATTTATTAGTTTGAACGGTTCCTCGAATCTTTATTATATTTTATTCAGTCAATAACAAACTGCTTTTGCGACTTCGAATTCGATTCTGATTTTAGAACAGGTCTATCACAGGTTTATTCTTTTGTTGCAGGTATAATGGATGATTGCCTGGCAAAGAATAATATATTGAGGCTGCAGGAATGGAGTATTGAGATACAATTACTGCGATGCATAACAATCGGTTCGATGACATATGACGAAGGACTGGTAACATTTAACTTATTATCACAACGGTTTATGTATATCTCTTGTTATCTGGCTATTGGTTTTCGGTCACAGTATGCTTTTCATAATTCATTTTATTACCCTTATCGACAATTAAAAATAATTAAATCTGAATAATAATACGGTAGTACTTTACTAAAAAAAAAGCAATAATTCCTCAACAGACGTTTGACAGGATGAAGAAATGAGAAAGACAAATAAAGTCAAATATGTATTGCTTCAATTTCTACCTCCTCTCCTCATTTACTAACTTGTACAGATTTTCTTTCAGCAAATTTTGATGACAGCGCGCAATGCGGTTGGTAGAGTCAGTGCTTGATCCGTCAAAGTTCTTTTTATTATTTTTTGAGTGCAACCGCTCTTAATAATAATTAAACATAAATAACAGTAAAGAGACGCGAAATTAGAGTCAGTGTTTGCTCCGAAATAATACTCTCGCGAGATTAGAATCACTTTGTGTAGCAATCATAAGTGTTCCATTAGAGTCAGTGTCCCGTTCGGATAGTTCGGGCTTTCATCCATTAAACTGACAAGTAAGTATCTCTTTATTTCTTTAATCTTGTATTGCAATAATCTTTGATAATTAACACATTCGAATAGTACTGAAAATACAAAGGTTTTAATGTTGTCTGCCCTTCTTGAACGTTTCAGCAGCTTCCATGGCTTCGACTCTGACGAGCTAGACCGCGCCCCTGGTGAGTCTGCAACCGGTGAGTGGCATGCTTTGAGGTTCCTCTGGTCACTGAATCATGTCGCAGGACGAAAGGTCCGAACCGACACGAGCGATTGGTTGTAATTACGTAGATTTTTCTTGCAAGCACTGTGACCATGGGTATATGAAAATATACTCATGAGTAGTAACTTCTTTACTGTTTTATATTATATGAGGATAGGTCTTCTTGTACAACGCGTTTCAAATTAGTTTGAGAATTTTAAGAGAGAAATTTAGTATAAGATATATCACTCTGCACCTTTTTATAATAGAGTATGTAATTGAATTCGTATGAGACGAATATTTAAATAGTTATTAATTATTAAATGAATATAAAGTAACGTCCAGTATCATACGTGCATTAGTTTGTAGTGGACAAGTCGAATACCCTTCGACTTCGTTTATTTGTCAATTGCAATTACTGCACAATTATAATAAAATACATGATTGTTGCTGTTAGTAAGATTGTAGTATTTCTTCTTTTTCGCTACTTTGATTGCATATAAAGTAAAGGTATTTACTTACCTTGTCAATTTGTTGGAACCATCGAATAATAAAATTATTCCATAACCATATTAGTCTTTTTCGTATAAAGATATCAATAATTTCACTTTTTCCGAACGTGATATTAATTAAACCTGAATCTACAAGAAGACAATACGCGAACGGGTAGATCTCGAAATCAAAGCAATCAACTTTAAAACCAACCTTCTAATGTATAGCCTTCTGTTTTGTTACGCTTTAAATATAGTTCTACAGTAAACTAATTTATGTTTCGCCTTGAGAATTAAATTTCCTCTTTCCCCGAGAAGCATTCTTTTTTATGAATGAGGTACCCACGTATATATTTTAATTCATAAATTAATTACTATCTGTAAAGATATGCTTGAAACTACGCGGGCCCATGCCTTATCTACAGTGCCTGCTATGTTGTTGCCATCTATACAGAACTTTGGGAAACTACACGCGCCTCTTACTTACCTTAAGTGTAACTATGGCAGAGTCCCGGTAGTTTCTGTCACGTTTATATAGATGGCGATACTAATGACTCTAGATAAAGGAAACATACATGTAGTCTCGTGGAGTTCTTTATAGATGGCGAAACTGAAGCCACTTTAGGTGTAGATAAGAAAGGGATACGAGTGGTACGTAATTTCAAGCAGTTTATAAACAGTGGTACGATAAACTTCGTAGAATTTGGTTATTTATGTCTTCATCTATAAAATTAAATTGATAATGCTCGCAAATCGTTTCATACTGTCATTTACATATTAATAAGATGTTAGCAAATACGGTATTAGAATCTACATTAAAGTTAATATGTGTAGTAACATTATCAGGTCCACTGTTCAATTTATTCCACAACAATCAAGCTCTTTAGCCAAGGTAAATACATTTGTGAATATTTCTTTCCTTCAACAAATTTTCCAGCATGCAATAAATACATACTGATAGCGTTATTATTCCTTATTTCGGTCTCGCAGCAATAAAAGTTGGGTTAGTGTACCTATAACCTATCTTTAGAATACTATCTTAACTCTTGCTCTCTCATCTTCTGTTTTGCTCTTTCTTTTCATACCTTCTCTACCTTATGCATCAAACTATTTCTTGCCTCTTTATCGCATATGTATTATACACCTTTCCATTTCCTCTCTGTTTCATTTCAAATTACTAAGTCATTTTTGTGCGATTAATTGCTGACTCTTTCTTGTTCCCTCTTTACTTTGGTACTGTGGTACTGTTCCTGTTTTAATATATTTAAACCTTTCATTATATCTTGTTGTTTTCGTTTTCTTTTAAGGCTCTCTGTTAATTCCTTTACTTCCGTTCTCATCAAATTCACTATTGTCAGATTCGTTCCATTATGCTTATGGTTTGGCCCTCACTTCTTTCTTTTTCCTCTAAATAGCCCATAACAATCTTTCTCTCTCCTGTTACATATTTACTAATATATTTTTTGTGTGCGCAGGTTTCGCATACAAAGAATAAGTAGCATTGAACTATACTTCTCATCATGCATAAAAACAGGAAAGAAGAAAGAATAGCTCTTGCTACATACTTCAGTTATAGTAAATTGGTTTTGTGGGATCGGAAGGTTTATGCTGCGCCGATTATGGCATGGCACCTATTGGAGATGGTAGCCTATGCCTCTGGCTTTAATTTATGTCCTCTGGTCATTGATGTACCTAGCCAGGAAGTGGCAGTAATCGGATTTGTTTATAATTTCTTTAAACAAATTCAATTATCTCGGCTTCCGCTGAGCCGATTTTAATCAACAACGTCCCAAAAGAAAGGGGAACGAAGAAGGTACACGATGAAAAATACCCCGTTGCTGTAACTATATGCAGCTGGCCGTAATAACAATTGCAATTGTTTAAATCTTTGTAACAAATGAACTGCTCATGGAATATTGTTCACACCTATTGGAGATGGTAGCCTATGCCTCTGGCTTTAATTTATGTCCTCTGGTCATTGATGTACCTAGCCAGGAAGTGGCAGTAATCGCATTTGTTTATAATTTCTTTAAACAAATTCAATTATCTCGGCTTCCGCTGAGCCGATTTTAATCAACAACGTCCCAAAAGAAAGGGGAACGAAGAAGGTACACGATGAAAAATACCCCGTTGCTGTAACTATATGCAGCTGGCCGTAATAACAATTGCAATTGTTTAAATCTTTGTAACAAATGAACTGCTCATGGAATATTGTTCACACCTATTGGAGATGGTAGCCTATGCCTCTGGCTTTAATTTATGTCCTCTGGTCATTGATGTACCTAGCCAGGAAGTGGCAGTAATCGCATTTGTTTATAATTTCTTTAAACAAATTCAATTATCTCGGCTTCCGCTGAGCCGATTTTAATGAACAACGTCCCAAAAGAAAGGGGAACGAAGAAGGTACACGATGAAAAATACCCCGTTGCTGTAACTATATGCAGCTGGCCGTAATAACAATTGCAATTGTTTAAATCTTTGTAACAAATGAACTGCTCATGGAATATTGTTCACACCTATTGGAGATGGTAGCCTATGCCTCTGGCTTTAATTTATGTCCTCTGGTCATTGATGTACCTAGCCAGGCTGTGGCAATAATCGTATTTGTTTATAATTTCTTTAAACAAATTCAATTATCTCGGCTTCCGCTGAGCCGATTTTAATCAACAACGTCCCAAAAGAAAGGGGAACGAAGAAGGTACACGATGAAAAATACCCCGTTGCTGTAACTATATGCAGCTGGCCGTAATAACAATTGCAATTGTTTAAATCTTTGTAACAAATGAACTGCTCATGGAATATTGTTCACACCTATTGGAGATGGTAGCCTATGCCTCTGGCTTTAATTTATGTCCTCTGGTCATTGATGTACCTAGCCAGGAAGTGGCAGTAATCGCATTTGTTTATAATTTCTTTAAACAAATTCAATTATCTCGGCTTCCGCTGAGCCGATTTTAATCAACAACGTCCCAAAAGAAAGGGGAACGAAGAAGGTACACGATGAAAAATACCCCGTTGCTGTAACTATATGCAGCTGGCCGTAATAACAATTGCAATTGTTTAAATCTTTGTAACAAATGAACTGCTCATGGAATATTGTTCACACCTATTGGAGATGGTAGCCTATGCCTCTGGCTTTAATTTATGTCCTCTGGTCATTGATGTACCTAGCCAGGCTGTGGCAATAATCGTATTTGTTTATAATTTCTTTAAACAAATTCAATTATCTCGGCTACCGCTGAGCCGATTTTAATCAACAACGTCCCAAAAGAAAGGGGAACGAAGAAGGTACACGATGAAAAATACCCCGTTGCTGTAACTATATGCAGCTGGCCGTAATAACAATTGCAATTGTTTAAATCTTTGTAACAAATGAACTGCTCATGGAATATTGTTCACACCTATTGGAGATGGTAGCCTATGCCTCTGGCTTTAATTTATGTCCTCTGGTCATTGATGTACCTAGCCAGGCTGTGGCAATAATCGTATTTGTTTATAATTTCTTTAAACAAATTCAATTATCTCGGCTTCCGCTGAGCCGATTTTAATCAACAACGTCCCAAAAGAAAGGGGAACGAAGAAGGTACACGATCACAAGTACCCCGTTGCTGTACCTATATGCAGTTGGCCGTAATAACAATTTCAATTGCTTAAATCTTTATAACAAATGAACTGCTCATGGAATAATGTTCACACCTATTGGAGATGGTAGCTGATGCTCCCAGCTTAATTTTATGTCCTATGGTCATTGATGTACCTAGCCAGGCTGTGGCAGTAATCGCATTTGTTTATAATTTCTTTAAACAAATTCAATTATCTCGGCTTCTGCTGGGCCGATTTCAATCAACGACGTCCCGAAAGAAAGGGAAACGAAGAAGGTACACGATCAATGATACCCCGTTGCTGTAACTATATGCAGTTGGCTGTAATAACAATTTCAATTGTTTAAATGTTTATGACAAATGAACTGCTCATGGAATAATGTTCACACCTATTGTAGATGGTAGCTGATGCTCCTAGCTTAATTTTATGTCCTTTGGTCATTGATGTACCTAGCCAGGCTGTGGCAATAATCGTATTTGTTTATAATTTCTTTAAACAAAATCAATTATCTCGGCTTCTACTGGGCCGATTTTAATCAGCGACATATCAAATTGAATATCTCGGCTCAAGGAACAATCTGATTCACCATTAGGTCGGCCCTTGTGTATAGCTTCGGTGCAGTTATCAAACGAATTGTTAAAATGTTTGTAAAAAATTAACAGCGCATGTAGCTTTTGTAAATCGTTTATTATCCTGTAGCGGCCTCCTTTACCTGTATCTTGAGCACTGGATCATTACGCTAGCGCTTCCAGAAGCCGAGATAATTGCAGTGACCCGGAGTGCTATTTTGCCGAGTTTTTAATTGTTAATAACTTTTGAACCACACATACCATATCGTTGCAACTATTGAAGTCGATAGCTATGGTACGTAGCTTTAATTTAAGACAAGCCGGGTTTAAAACGACGCATCAGAAGCCGAGAAAAACACAATTGTTTAAATTAACGATGTAATCCAGGAATTCGGTTTTGGCGGTGCGGAAAACTGCGAAAAAGGCCGCAAACGCGAGATGGCGCCACATGTCCCGTTATCGACATATCGTTACCGACCAAATTTAAAAAAATTCTTATCTGGGCTCCTGGAGATTGTTTTTAAATAAATAGGGAACCAAATGAAAGGGGTACGAATCAGCTAGACGATCAGAAATACCCCGTTGCTGTGATTATATGCAGTTGGCCGTAATAACAATTGCAATTGTTAAAATCTTTATAACAAATGAACTGCTCATGGAGTATTGTTCACACCTATTGGAGATGGTAGCCTATGCCTCTGGCTTTAATTTATGTCCTCTGGTCATTGATGCACCTAGCCAGGAAGTGGCAGTAATCGCATTTGTTTATAATTTCTTTAAACAAATTCAATTATCTCGGCTTCTGCTGGGCCGATTTTAATCAACAACGTCCCAAAAGAAAGGGAAACGAAGAAGGTACACGATCAAAGATACCCCGTTGCTGTAACTATATGCAGTTGGCCGTAATAACAATTTCAATTGTTTAAATGTTTATAACAAATGAACTGCTCATGGAATAATGTTCACACCTGTTGGAGATGGTAGCTGATGCTCCCAGCTTAATTTTATGTCCTATGGTCATTGATGTACCTAGCCAGGCTGTGGCAGTAATCGCATTTGTTTATAATTTCTTTAAACAAATTCAATTATCTCGGCTTCTGCTGGGCCGATTTTAATCGACAACGTCCCAAAAGAAAGGGAAACGAAGAAGGTACACGATCAAAGATACCCCGTTGCTGTAACTATATGCAGTTGGCCGTAATAACAATTTCAATTGTTTAAATGTTTATAACAAATGAACTGCTCATGGAATATTGTTCACACCTGTTGGGGATGGTAGCTGATGCTCCCAGCTTAATTTTATGTCCTATGGTCATTGATGTACCTAGCCAGGCTGTGGCAGTAATCGCATTTGTTTATAATTTCTTTAAACAAATTCAATTATCTCGGCTTCTGCTGGGCCGATTTCAATCAACGACGTCCCAAAAGAAAGGGAAACGAAGAAGGTACACGATCACAAGTACCCCGTTGCTGTAACTATATGCAGCTGGCCGTAATAACAATTGCAATTGTTTAAATCTTTGTAACAAATGAACTGCTCATGGAATATTGTTCACACCTATTGGAGATGGTAGCCTATGCCTCTGGCTTTAATTTATGTCCTCTGGTCATTGATGTACCTAGCCAGGCTGTGGCAATAATCGTATTTGTTTATAATTTCTTTAAACAAATTCAATTATCTCGGCTTCCGCTGAGCCGATTTTAATCAACAACGTCCCAAAAGAAAGGGGAACGAAGAAGGTACACGATCACAAGTACCCCGTTGCTGTATCTATATGCAGTTGGCCGTAATAACAATTTCAATTGCTTAAATCTTTATAACAAATGAACTGCTCATGGAATAATGTTCACACCTATTGGAGATGGTAGCTGATGCTCCCAGCTTAATTTTATGTCCTATGGTCATTGATGTACCTAGCCAGGCTGTGGCAGTAATCGCATTTGTTTATAATTTCTTTAAACAAATTCAATTATCTCGGCTTCTGCTGGGCCGATTTCAATCAACGACGTCCCAAAGGAAAGGGAAACGAAGAAGGTACACGATCACAAGTACCCCGTTGCTGTAACTATATGCAGTTGGCTGTAATAACAATTTCAATTGTTTAAATGTTTATAACAAATGAACTGCTCATGGAATATTGTTCACACCTATTGGAGATGGTAGCCTATGCCTCTGGCTTTAATTTATGTCCTCTGGTCATTGATGCACCTAGCCAGGAAGTGGCAGTAATCGCATTTGTTTATAATTTCTTTAAACAAATTCAATTATCTCGGCTTCTGCTGGGCCGATTTCAATCAACGACGTCCCAAAAGAAAGGGAAACGAAGAAGGTACACGATCAGAAATACCCCGTTGCTGTGATTATATGCAGTTGGCCGTAATAACAATTGCAATTGTTAAAATCTTTATAACAAATGAACTGCTCATGGAGTATTGTTCACACCTATTGGAGATGGTAGCCTATGCCTCTGGCTTTAATTTATGTCCTCTGGTCATTGATGCACCTAGCCAGGAAGTGGCAGTAATCGCATTTGTTTATAATTTCTTTAAACAAATTCAGTTATCTCGGCTTCTGCTGGGCCGATTTTAATCAACAACGTCCCAAAAGAAAGGGAAACGAAGAAGGTACTCGATCAAAGATACCCCGTTGCTGTAACTATATGCAGTTGGCCGTAATAACAATTTCAATTGTTTAAATGTTTATAACAAATGAACTGCTCATGGAATATTGTTCACACCTGTTGGGGATGGTAGCTGATGCTCCCAGCTTAATTTTATGTCCTATGGTCATTGATGTACCTAGCCAGGCTGTGGCAGTAATCGCATTTGTTTATAATTTCTTTAAACAAATTCAATTATCTCGGCTTCTGCTGGGCCGATTTTAATCGACAACGTCCCAAAAGAAAGGGAAACGAAGAAGGTACACGATCAAAGATACCCCGTTGCTGTAACTATATGCAGTTGGCCGTAATAACAATTTCAATTGTTTAAATGTTTATAACAAATGAACTGCTCATGGAATATTGTTCACACCTGTTGGGGATGGTAGCTGATGCTCCCAGCTTAATTTTATGTCCTATGGTCATTGATGTACCTAGCCAGGCTGTGGCAGTAATCGCATTTGTTTATAATTTCTTTAAACAAATTCAATTATCTCGGCTTCTGCTGGGCCGATTTCAATCAACGACGTCCCAAAAGAAAGGGAAACGAAGAAGGTACACGATCACAAGTACCCCGTTGCTGTAACTATATGCAGCTGGCCGTAATAACAATTGCAATTGTTTAAATCTTTGTAACAAATGAACTGCTCATGGAATATTGTTCACACCTATTGGAGATGGTAGCCTATGCCTCTGGCTTTAATTTATGTCCTCTGGTCATTGATGTACCTAGCCAGGCTGTGGCAATAATCGTATTTGTTTATAATTTCTTTAAACAAATTCAATTATCTCGGCTTCCGCTGAGCCGATTTTAATCAACAACGTCCCAAAAGAAAGGGGAACGAAGAAGGTACACGATCACAAGTACCCCGTTGCTGTATCTATATGCAGTTGGCCGTAATAACAATTTCAATTGCTTAAATCTTTATAACAAATGAACTGCTCATGGAATAATGTTCACACCTATTGGAGATGGTAGCTGATGCTCCCAGCTTAATTTTATGTCCTATGGTCATTGATGTACCTAGCCAGGCTGTGGCAGTAATCGCATTTGTTTATAATTTCTTTAAACAATTTCAATTATCTCGGCTTCTGCTGGGCCGATTTCAATCAACGACGTCCCAAAGGAAAGGGAAACGAAGAAGGTACACGATCACAAGTACCCCGTTGCTGTAACTATATGCAGTTGGCTGTAATAACAATTTCAATTGTTTAAATGTTTATAACAAATGAACTGCTCATGGAATATTGTTCACACCTATTGGAGATGGTAGCCTATGCCTCTGGCTTTAATTTATGTCCTCTGGTCATTGATGCACCTAGCCAGGAAGTGGCAGTAATCGCATTTGTTTATAATTTCTTTAAACAAATTCAATTATCTCGGCTTCTGCTGGGCCGATTTCAATCAACGACGTCCCAAAAGAAAGGGAAACGAAGAAGGTACACGATCAGAAATACCCCGTTGCTGTGATTATATGCAGTTGGCCGTAATAACAATTGCAATTGTTAAAATCTTTATAACAAATGAACTGCTCATGGAGTATTGTTCACACCTATTGGAGATGGTAGCCTATGCCTCTGGCTTTAATTTATGTCCTCTGGTCATTGATGCACCTAGCCAGGAAGTGGCAGTAATCGCATTTGTTTATAATTTCTTTAAACAAATTCAATTATCTCGGCTTCTGCTGGGCCGATTTTAATCAACAACGTCCCAAAAGAAAGGGAAACGAAGAAGGTACTCGATCAAAGATACCCCGTTGCTGTAACTATATGCAGTTGGCCGTAATAACAATTTCAATTGTTTAAATGTTTATAACAAATGAACTGCTCATGGAATATTGTTCACACCTGTTGGGGATGGTAGCTGATGCTCCCAGCTTAATTTTATGTCCTATGGTCATTGATGTACCTAGCCAGGCTGTGGCAGTAATCGCATTTGTTTATAATTTCTTTAAACAAATTCAATTATCTCGGCTTCTGCTGGGCCGATTTCAATCAACAACGTCCCAAAAGAAAGGGAAACGAAGAAGGTACACGATCAAAGATACCCCGTTGCTGTAACTATATGCAGTTGGCCGTAATAACAATTTCAATTGCTTAAATCTTTATAACAAATGAACTGCTCATGGAATAATGTTCACACCTATTGGAGATGGTAGCCTATGCCTCTGGCTTTAATTTATGTCCTCTGGTCATTGATGTACCTAGCCAGGCTGTGGCAATAATCGTATTTGTTTATAATTTCTTTAAACAAAATCAATTATCTCGGCTTCTACTGGGCCGATTTTAATCAGCGACATATCAAATTGAATATCTCGGCTCAAGGAACAATCTGATTCACCATTAGGTCGGCCCTTGTGTATAGCTTCGGTGCTGTTATCAAACGAATTGTTAAATTGTTTGTAAAAAATTAACAGCGCATGTAGCTTTTGTAAATCGTTTATTATCCTGTAGCGGCCTCCTTTACCTGTATCTTGAGCACTGGATCATTACGCTAGCGCTTCCAGAAGCCGAGATAATTGCAGTGACCCGGAGTGCTATTTTGCCGAGTTTTTAATTGTTAATAACTTTTGAACCACACATGCCATATCGTTGCAACTATTGAAGTCGATAGCTATGGTACGTAGTTTTAATTTAAGACAAGCCGGGTTTAAAACGACGCATCAGAAGCCGAGAAAAACACAATTGTTTAAATTAACGATGTAATCCAGGAATTCGGTTTTGGCGGTGCGGAAAACTGCGAAAAAGGCCGCAAACGCGAGATGGCGCCACATGTCCCGTTATCGACATATCGTTACCGACCAAATTTTAAAAAATTCTTATTTGGGCTCCTGGAGATTGTTTTTAAATAAATAGGGAACCAAATGAAAGGGGTACGAATCAGCTAGACGATCAGAAATACCCCGTTGCTGTGATTATATGCAGTTGGCCGTAATAACAATTGCAATTGTTAAAATCTTTATAATAAATGAACTGCTCATGGAATATTGTTCACACCTATTGGAGATGGTAGCCTATGCCTCTGGCTTTAATTTATGTCCTCTGGTCATTGATGCACCTAGCCAGGAAGTGGCAGTAATCGCATTTGTTTATAATTTCTTTAAACAAATTCAATTATCTCGGCTTCTGCTGGGCCGATTTTAATCGACAACGTCCCAAAAGAAAGGGAAACGAAGAAGGTACACGATCAAAGATACCCCGTTGCTGTAACTATATGCAGTTGGCCGTAATAACAATTTCAATTGTTTAAATGTTTATAACAAATGAACTGCTCATGGAATAATGTTCACACCTGTTGGAGATGGTAGCTGATGCTCCCAGCTTAATTTTATGTCCTATGGTCATTGATGTACCTAGCCAGGCTGTGGCAGTAATCGCATTTGTTTATAATTTCTTTAAACAAATTCAATTATCTCACCTTCTGCTGAGCCGATTTCAATCAACGACGTCCCAAAAGAAAGGGAAACGAAGAAGGTACACGATCACAAGTACCCCGTTGCTGTAACTATATGCAGTTGGCCGTAATAACAATTTCAATTGTTTAAATGTTTATAACAAATGAACTGCTCATGGAATATTGTTCACACCTGTTGGGGATGGTAGCTGATGCTCCCAGCTTAATTTTATGTCCTATGGTCATTGATGTACCTAGCCAGGCTGTGGCAGTAATCGCATTTGTTTATAATTTCTTTAAACAAATTCAATTATCTCGGCTTCTGCTGGGCCGATTTCAATCAACGACGTCCCAAAAGAAAGGGAAACGAAGAAGGTACACGATCAGAAATACCCCGTTGCTGTGATTATATGTAGTTGGCCGTAATAACAATTGCAATTGTTAAAATCTTTATAACAAATGAACTGCTCATGGAATATTGTTCACACCTATTGGAGATGGTAGCCTATGCCTCTGGCTTTAATTTATGTCCTCTGGTCATTGATGCACCTAGCCAGGAAGTGGCAGCAATCGCATTTGTTTATAATTTCTTTAAACAAATTCAATTATCTCGGCTTCTGCTGGGCCGATTTCAATCAACGACGTCCCAAAAGAAAGGGAAACGAAGAAGGTACACGATCAGAAATACCCCGTTGCTGTGATTATATGTAGTTGGCCGTAATAACAATTGCAATTGTTAAAATCTTTATAACAAATGAACTGCTCATGGAATATTGTTCACACCTATTGGAGATGGTAGCCTATGCCTCTGGCTTTAATTTATGTCCTCTGGTCATTGATGCACCTAGCCAGGAAGTGGCAGTAATCGCATTTGTTTATAATTTCTTTAAACAAATTCAATTATCTCGGCTTCTGCTGGGCCGATTTTAATCAACAACGTCCCAAAAGAAAGGGAAACGAAGAAGGTACTCGATCAAAGATACCCCGTTGCTGTAACTATATG
Organism: Nomada lathburiana; assembly: GCA_963667235.1. Taxonomy (NCBI): domain Eukaryota; kingdom Metazoa; phylum Arthropoda; class Insecta; order Hymenoptera; family Apidae; genus Nomada; species Nomada lathburiana. Next base: position 20,065,160 of record OY763900.1, read on the forward strand.
CAGTTGGCCGTAATAACAATTTCAATTGTTTAAATGTTTATAACAAATGAACTGCTCATGGAATATTGTTCACACCTGTTGGGGATGGTAGCTGATGCTCCCAGCTTAATTTTATGTCCTATGGTCATTGATGTACCTAGCCAGGCTGTGGCAGTAATCGCATTTGTTTATAATTTCTTTAAACAAATTCAATTATCTCGGCTTCTGCTGGGCCGATTTCAATCAACGACGTCCCAAAAGAAAGGGAAACGAAGAAGGTACACGATCACAAGTACCCCGTTGCTGTAACTATATGCAGCTGGCCGTAATAACAATTGCAATTGTTTAAATCTTTGTAACAAATGAACTGCTCATGGAATATTGTTCACACCTATTGGAGATGGTAGCCTATGCCTCTGGCTTTAATTTATGTCCTCTGGTCATTGATGTACCTAGCCAGGCTGTGGCAATAATCGTATTTGTTTATAATTTCTTTAAACAAATTCAATTATCTCGGCTTCCGCTGAGCCGATTTTAATCAACAACGTCCCAAAAGAAAGGGGAACGAAGAAGGTACACGATCACAAGTACCCCGTTGCTGTATCTATATGCAGTTGGCCGTAATAACAATTTCAATTGCTTAAATCTTTATAACAAATGAACTGCTCATGGAATAATGTTCACACCTATTGGAGATGGTAGCTGATGCTCCCAGCTTAATTTTATGTCCTATGGTCATTGATGTACCTAGCCAGGCTGTGGCAGTAATCGCATTTGTTTATAATTTCTTTAAACAAAATCAATTATCTCGGCTTCAACTGGGCCGATTTTAATCAGCGACATATCAAATTGAATATCTCGGCTCAAGGAACAATCTGATTCACCATTAGGTCGGCCCTCCTGTATAGCTTCGGTGCAGTTATCAAACGAATTGTTAAATTGTTTGTAAAAAATTAACAGCGCATGTAGCTTTTGTAAATCGTTTATTATCCTGTAGCGGCCTCCTTTACCTGTATCTTGAGCACTGGATCATTACGCTAGCGCTTCTAGAAGCCGAGATAATTGCAGTGACCCGGAGTGCAATTTTGCCGACTTTTTAATTGTTAATAACTTTTGAACCACACATGCCATATCGTTGCAACTATTGAATGCGATAGCTATGGTCCGTAGCTTTAATTTAAGACAAGCCGGGTTTAAAACGACGCATCAGAAGCCGAGAAAAACACAATTGTTTAAATTAACGATGTAATCCAGGAATTCGGTTTTGGCGGTGCGGAAAACTGCGAAAAAGGCCGCAAACGCGAGATGGCGCCACATGTCCCGTTATCGACATATCGTTACCGACCAAATTTTAAAAAATTCTGATTTGGGCTCCTGGAGATTGTTTTTAAATAAATAGGGATCCAAATGAAAGGGGTACGAATCAGCTAGACGATCAGAAATACCCCGTTGCTGTGACTATATGCAGTTGGTCGTAATAACAATTGCAATTGTTTAAATCTTTATAACAAATGAACTGCTCATGGAATAATGTGCACACCTATTGGAGATGGTAGCGTATGCTCTGGCATTAATTTATGTCCTCTGGTCATTGATGTAGCTCTTTGGGAAGTGGCAGTAATCGCATTTGTTTATCAATTCCCCTCGTTTATGCATTTTTTCATTTCCTTCCTGTTTTATTATTAATTCCTAAGTCATTCTGGTAGCCTATTATCTCTACCTGTATACGTTCTGTTAATAGGTTTTCTAACGTTCTTAATTTTTGTCTGCGTAGGTCACATCTTTCCTCTTTTCCTTCTCCCAATTTTTCTTTATCCTTTAATGCTCTCGAATGTTACCTGCACTATTGATTGCTGATTAAACCCTCTTTCGTTCTTACTTAATTACTTTAGTAGTGTTGCTTTTTTAATATATTTATGGTAAGCCTTTCTCATTATATCTTGCTTCTTCACTTTTATCGTCTCCTTCCTGCTGTCGCATGTCATAGTCTCTTCTTTTATGGCTGTCCGTCAAAGCCTTTACTTCCGCTCTAATCAAATTCAGTCTTACGAGACGGGTTCCATTCCTTTTTAAATAAACCTCTCTTTCTCTTATGCTTATGATTTGGCCTTCCCTTCTTTCGTTTTCCTCTAAATATCCCTTAACAATCAGTCTCTCTCTGGTTACATACTTTACTAATATATTTTTTGTGTGTGCAGGTTTCGCAAGCAAAGAGTAAGGAGCATTAACCGGCACTTATCATCATGCGTAAATGCAAGAAAGAAGAAAGAATCATTCTTGCCACATACTTTAGTTATATTAAATTGGTTTATATAAGTAGTTTGTAATTATTAGCGCGTAAGATTAATTTAGAACAATTGTGTAACTAACTGTTATGTATGTCTATTATATATTTTATTTTATATTCAGTTTATTCGGTAGATCTTGTATAAACTTTAGTATTACTTTTACTACAAGTTCTACTGAATATGCTAAATATAAAATGAAAGATATAATAAAACATTTACATATGCACAAGTTACACAATAGTTGTAATTTAGAATAAGCTTTATCATATAAAGTACGTAAAGTTTAGTATAAGTTTTATCGGTTAGATATATTGTAAATAGATATAAAAGAATAGTTCATAAGTATTACCTTGTTAATTTGAATTACAACTTTTTGTAACTTGTATCTTCATTGATTAGTTTAAATAAATATTCAATGAAAAGAATTCCACTGCTCTTTTTATTTTCATACCTTACCAATCCTTGAAAGAACCTAATTCCAATTCCTTACACAAAAAGTACCGTGGACGAACTTTAAATGCAAAGTTCTAAGCGAGAAACTTGTCAAAATAGCCCTATACGTTATTAAAGACAGCAGGTCGAAAAAAAGTCTTCAATTCTTGCAAAATATATTGGCAGAAGTCCACAAAATTAATCGCCCGGAAATTCCTGGAATTCGACGTCATTTCTTAGAATTGCTAAGGTTCGAATACCTATCGGCACATCATATTCTCCTGATACAAATCCACGATTTTTAGCAGAAACTTTTGCCAAAAACCTAGAAATATCAGCGCTCGGAAATTCCTGGAACGTGACGTCATTTCCAAGAATTGCCGATGTCGAATACCTCCTCGCATATCATATTCTCCTGATACAAATCCACGATTTTCAGCAGATATTTTTGCCAGAAAGTCAGAAATTTTGCGCTCGGAAATTCTTGGAAAGTGACGTCATTTCTGAGAACGAATACCTCCTCGCATATCATATTCTCCTGATACAAATCCACGATTTTCAGCAGATATTTTTGCCAGAAACTCAGAAATTTTGCGCTCGGAAATTCCTGGAAAGTGACGTCATTTCTGAGAACGAATACCTCCTCGCATATCATATTCTCCTGATACAAATCCACGATTTTCAGCAGATATTTTTCCAGAAACTCAGAAATTTTGCGTTCGGAAATTCCTGGAAAGTGACGTCATTTCTGAGAACGAATACCTCCTCGCATATCATATTCTCCTAATACAAATCCACGATTTTCAGCGCAATATTTTTGCCAGAATCCCAGAAATTTCGGCTGAAAATCGTTGATTTGTATTAGGAGAATATGATATGCGAAGAGGTATTCGTTCTCAGAAATGACGTCACTTTCCAGGAATTTCCGAACACAAAATTTTCTAGACTTCTACCAACAATTTTTGCAATGAAGACTTTGGAAATGATGTTATTTCCACGAATTTCTTGCAGCCAAGTTTAATAACGAGTAGGGCAATTTTTACAAGTTTCTCGCTTTAGGACTTTGCATTTAAAGTTCCTCCACGGTACTTCTTGTATAAGGAATTGGAATTAGGTTCTTTCAAGGATTGGTAAGGTATGAAAATAAAAAGAGCAGTGCAATTCTTTTCATTTAAAATTTATTTAAACTGATCAATGAAGATACAAGTTACAAAAATGTTGTAATTCAATTTTACAGGCTAGTCATTATGAACTATTCTATTATATCTATTTACCATAGATTGTATGTAACTAACTAAACTAACATTTATGTAACATAAAATATACTCTAAACATAAATAATACAATGCGTATAAACTATTCTTTAAAGTTAATTTGCAACATATCTTACAGATAAAACTTATACTAATTATCCTAAATGCAGAAGCTTATAAATTCAAATTACAGCAATTGTGTAAATTGTGCACATGTAAATTATTTATTATATCTTTCATTTTATATTTTGCACATTCAGTAGAACTTGTATTTAAAGTAATATTAAAGTTTATACAAGTTCTACCGAATAAACTGAATATAAAATAAAATATATAATAGATATACATAACAATTAAATACACAATTGTTCTCAATTAATCTTACGCGCTAAGAGTTACACAACATTGTTATAAGCCAACGGACTATAACTAAAGTATCTTCTCCTTTAGTAGAAGTAGCTTCTTCTTTCTTGCTTTCATGCAAGAAGAATAGTGCCAGGCAATCATCCTCACTCTCTCCCAGGAAACCTGCGCACACAAAAAATATATTAGTAAGTATGTAACACAAGAGAGAAAGATTGTTAAGGGATATTTAGAGGAGAAAGAAAGAAGTGAGGGCCAAACCAGAAGCATAAGAGAAAGAGGGGATTATTTAAAATGTAATGGAACGAGTCTGACAATAGTGAATTTGATGAGAACCAAAGTTAATGAATTAACGGAGAGCCTTCAAACAAAAATTAAGCAGCAAGATATAATGAAAGGTTTAAATATATTAAAATGGAAACAGTACCACAGTACCAAAGTAAAGAGGGAACAGGAAATAGTCAGCAATTAATAGCGCAAAAATGACTTAGGAATTTGAAATGAAACTGAGAGGAAATGGAAAGATGTATAATACATGTGCGATAAAGAGACAAGAAATAGTGTGATGCCAAAGGTAGAGGAGATATGGAAAGGTAGAGCGAAACCGAAGATGAGAGTGCAAGAGTTAATATAGTATTGTAAAGATAGGTAATATGTACACTAACCCAACTTTTATTGCTGCGAGACCGAAATTAGGAATAATACCGCTATCAGTATGTATTTATTGCATGCTGGAAAATTTGTTGAAAGCAAAAAATATTCACAAATGTATTTACCTTGGCTAAAGAGCTTGATTGTTGTGGAATAAAATGAACAGTGGAACTGACAATGTTACTACACATATTAACTTTAATGTAGATTCTAATACCGTATTTGCTAACATCTTATTAATATGTAAATGACAGTATGAAACGATTTGCGAGCATTATTAACTTAATTTTATAAATGAAGACATAAATAACAAAATTCTACGAAGTTTATCGTACCACTATTTATAAACTGCTTGAAATTACATACCACTCGTATCCCCGTCTTATCTACACCTAAAGTGGCTTCAGTTTCGCCATCTATAAAGAACTCCACGAGACTACATGTATGTTTCCTTTATCTAGAGTCATTAGTATCGCCATCTATATAAATGTGACAGAAACTACCGGGACTCTGCCATATCTACACTTAAGGTAAGTAAGAGGCGCGTGTAGTTTCCCAAAGTTCTGTATAGATGGCAACAACATAGCAGGCACTGTAGATAAGGCATGGGCCCGCGTAGTTTGAAGCATATCTTTACAGATAATAATTAATTTATGAATTAAAATATATACGTGGGTACTTCATTCATAAAAAAGAATGCTTCTCGGGGAATAAGCAAATTTAATTTTCAAGGCAAAACATAAATTAGTTTACTGTAGAACTATATTTAAAGCGTAACAAAACAGAAGAATATACATAAGAAATAGGGCAGTAAATAATGCAGAATATTTACAAATACAAATACATAAAACAAATGGAAATGAGAAATCCAAAGTACTTGCAATAAGATCTTAAGATTCTGTCCACTTAAATAGCTATAGTGAGCAATAATGCCCACTTAATGTTCGCTGGTTCGGGGCTGATTTGTAGTCAATTTGTAGAACGTTCACTAATTGACCGTAGTACAAGTAAGACAACAAGAGGAGTAATTAGAAAATTCACGACCGAAATCTAAATTGAATATCAGATGGAAACCTGAAAGAAAATCTGTAAGACCCTTCAATTTGCTGACATAAAACTTAAACAAAAATATATCCTATGATCTTAAGAACTTGACAACGAAATATTATTGCAGTTGTGAAGACTACTGTCTTAGAAACTAAGAATCAGCTTAAAAATAAATCCTCCCTTCTTAAATACTAGATTAGATTCAAATGATCTAAAAGATCTAACTCAAAACTAGTATGACCCTACGTAGTATAGCATCTAAGAGTTCAATTGAAAGAACAATTTCAATAATATCCTACCTACATAGAATCAATTTTTAGTTTCATAAACCCTGCCTAATTATAAGTCTAATAATTTCAATTCCTGTAAAACCTGCCTGTATAAAGATCTAAGATTGTGTGTTCAAACAAATCCTACCTACATAAAGAGCTGAACGTATTGTTCGATTTACAATTGGGCCTGCCTAATTACTTGTCTAGCACCCGTAATTAGTTAAAATGATAGCGGCAGAGGCAGGGGCATAAAATTGGCTCTACTAAAAAAAAGGGTGAAAATAAAATTGCAACGATTAAGAGAAAATATTTAAGAGTTAAACTCCAATAATGAGCAGTCACTAGTATTGTCTCTAATTGAAATCTACTGTCTCGAGTTATTATAAATTTATCAGAGATACTACAAATAATTTCTTTTAATTATTTCTTCTTTTCCTTTTATTTCTTTTCTTTTCTTTCTTCTCTTTTTGTCATTTCGTAATTTACTATTATGTATGCAAATTTTTAGCAGTATTTCCAACAAAAGACATTCCAGGTAGTATAGTTATTAAGGAAAAAAAATAAAAATAAAAATTACACCATATAGAACAAGAATTGCTAAAGAATTGGTCAGCCATGATCTTTGGTTGACGATGATGTGCCACCCTCTAGGGTGGCTCAAAAACAGACTTCCAATTGGAAGCAGTTGGGGACTGGTATTCGCAACTCTAATGTAAAACGCGATGATTAGTCAACGCGACGCTAACTGGAACTCGCGATGCAATCATTTCGCAACACTATTTATTCAGGCTGATAGAAAGCAAAGAGTAAATTATTTGTAATATCAAAAAGCAATGTAATTGAAGATCCTCTGAACAGTTAGCTGAAAGGCCAAGACGCGAAAATAATTTCCGCAATAATAAGAACAGCAAAATTGCAAGAACAATCGCTATATAATTGCGCAACGCTAAATCGATCACGATTTTCATTTGCTCGCAACTCTAATTAAAAACCGCGAGTGTACTTGAAAAACTGCGTGGCATATAACGCAACTCTACTTCGAACCGTTATCAAGTTTTTCGCAACTTTAAAGCAACGCGATATTTTTGGGAGGGCTGTATCGTTGGGCCGGAATGTGCGTCGGCCAAGTACAAATAAAAATTCATCAAATGAAAATGCAAGCACAGTGACAAAGTAGTACCATAGAATGATTCCCCATTCTTAAAAAGAATGGCGAACCATTGGTAGTTGCCCTCTTGGGCGACAGTTTGTCGGGCCTCTTCGACATATAGCCCCTTCTTTTCGTTGGACCCAAGGGCCGGCTGAAACTTAAACTAGGCTCGAGGCTCTACTCGGAAATCAAGAAAAAGATAAGATAAAGGTGAAATAAAGAGTTGAAATCGCGGAGCTAAATGGAACACACGTGGCCGAATCACGATCAAATAAAATCGTAATAATTGTGATTACGGTACGGAACGACGCATATCCACAGCCTAACCACACACAATGCGGATATTACGTCGTGTACGATACACCAAACGCATTGTCAGTCGCCGACAATAAATCATTGACGAAAACGCGTCCATCCTCAATTGGATGATCGGTCATTCGTCCAGCAAAGGAGACTCAAGAAAGATTTTAATCATTAAAGTTTAATATACTGTTGCGATAGTAGAACGATTGTTAGTTCAACGCGTATTAATTAATAGAAGCTAATAATCAAGCGTACACGATGGTAAAGTAAAGTCCGAGGTGCTATTGTGTTGTAGAGTGAGGTATGTCGCTAGCCTTCAACTACAGAGACAACTTTACGCTGGGACGCTTCAATCGGGACTGACATGGCGCGCGCCGCGCGACGGTCGACCCCGCTCCGCGACGCGCCGGCGCGTCGGCTGCGCTCGTTGGTATTCGCTATTTCCGTAAATCCTACTATCCCAGGATCATACCTACTGGACTTCTACTCTTTTTGACCAACTTTTAGCCGGACCTACGACTCTAGGGTCGTACCGACTAGACTTCTACTGTTTCTGACCAACTTTTAGCCGGACAGACGATGCTCGTTAAAGAATTCTTTTGTTCGTTGCCGCGCAATGAAAGCGGGACAGCACAGGCGGGACGCTTGACGTGACACGCATCTCATTCTCAGTTTCATCGCCCGATGCATCGCCATGCGATTTCGACTCAACTCGAGCCGAACCGAAGTGCATCGCGCGACTAGGCAACGTAGCTCAATTTTTCTACCGAAACGTTGCCCGAGAAATAGCTTCCCTGATCCCCCACAAAGCATTTACATATATTCACACAATCGCATGAATCCTGTCCCCAACACTACTTCAGTAAATAATAGTTCTTCCAGTTCATGTACAGAGAACGCTCGAATCAGCGTGGTTTTTCTGAGTCGGTATGTCAGTCACGTTGGGCCACTAAAGTCCATAAGATGTCTTGTCTATTCCCATATCTCGTCTGTGGCGTAGCCGCGTAAATACCTCCACGGAATACAGATTGGTTTTGCATCATTGACTTCGAGTGCAGAAGTATGCACGAGGCGAATTACAATGGTGCCGGTAGTTGTATGTCGCTAGCAACGCGAAATCTGTGATTCCTGTTTCTTGTACTAATCTAGTATCGAGAATATGTGGAATAACAACGAAACATGTAAGTGGCTAACTTACAAAACTTTCCATTAGAAAATTTGTCATTTCGAATTCTTCAAATTTTATTGATTACAATAAAATTACTATTACGAAACGCTGCTATTATTGTATTTTATTTCTGCTCTACCTTATTTCCTGTTAAGTAATCATCCAGTTCTCAATATCTTTAATCGTTTACGAGTTCGTTTTTAGCAGGGTGTTATATTAAAGTCACAACTATACAGGCAAACCCATGGAACTCATTTTATATTTAACTCACACAAATAGGTGACTAAACTTATCGCAAATTCCAATACTTAAAGGGATGTAAATATGGCAGAGGGCGGAACAGAACCAAAGTCCAATGACAATCAGGTATCGAAACTTCAATTAGAGGTGAACGAGTGTCTTGGTAATTGGCTAGTGTACTTACAGGTTCGTGTACAGGTCGCTTTCATTGTTGCATTAGATAATGCAGAATCAAATTATAATTTTTAACACAGACGCTCAACGGCCTATGTACAGCTGGTACAAAGTTGGCCCAATCTCTACAAACAATTTTGTCGGCTCACGATACATTGGCTCAATGCAGATTAACAGGGCAGTGTCTCGCTGGTTGGGAGGAACTTACACGGGCAACATATATTGCTAGTAACACCGTAAAGAATCACATCATCTCCGCGCTCAGAGATCACGAAGCTCGAGAAAATGAAGGGGACAAACACGTATGTAGTTATCTGGAGTCAATTTATGTTAAGGAAGAATTATAGTTATCGCTTCCTCTTATTTGTCAATGTTGTTTCAGGATATACTCAGAGATAATTTATTAACTTTCATAAATCTGCAATATCAATTTTGTGTCGCGTGTTGCGAATGCCTGGGTAGGATGCAAATTTTACGAGCATATTTAATATGTTGGCTACTCTGCTACAATTTCTGAAATTGTGTCTTTTAGGTGGAATGGCAGAATGCTCCTGCTCCCAAAGCGGTACTGCAGAATGCGATATTGCCTCCCTTCAGCAATGTTTCGAAAGATTATACAGCTCACCGCCACCAGTATCTTCATCGTCGACACACCAATCCGTGCAAAATTGTCATAGATCACCTTTACCTTATCCTTTATTTCCTCTGCAGGTGATCTTGCCTTTCTTCTAGATGGTTTGTCTGCTATTATCATTTCGTAATATTGAAAATAGTTTTTTACAAAGGTTCAGAGGAGGTGGTCTGAAACTGCTGCGGCAGAAATGCCGGGCGAAGTTTTAGATAATACAATGAGAAGGTGGTCTATGCCATGGGATTGTCGAAACATCACAGATTGGCCACGACCAGATGTTAGATCGCGACTGAGGGTACCTCATCAAGACAGAAGTAGATCTACTACACCAGATACAATATGGAAAACATCTACGATGGCTAGTCAGGATGGGCTGCAAGAGGCAATTCAACTGCTATCGTGTAAACCAGGTATAAAGAAGAGAGTATAAAGTTTATTGTGCTCTATATGGCTTAATCACATTTAGAATTATGTTGATATCTGCATAGGAGTTAGACCTCTGAATCAGCTGTCTGCCTATACTAATCAACATGTTCCGGGTGTTACTTTAACAACGTGCAATTTTGAATCAAACTATGATTCGACTATTTGGCTGGGATCTCGTAAAGTAGGTTCTTCGAGATGCTGGCCAAATGATTCCCACTCGAGCGATCACTCAGACCAATCAGGACGGCGCGAAAGTGATCAAAGTGCGCATAGTGGAGAGCACAGAGATTCGGGTACAATTTGACGTGCATTAAAATTGTATTTCTTTTATTATTAATTCAATAAGTTACATATTATACATTGTATAGAACAAAGTGGAACCAGTGGTAGCCATGGGGACAGTAAAGATAGCATTCATTCGCATAGCGATCATAGAGACGTCGATCTTGGTACGTATACACATTCCGTACAAAAAATAAACACCGCGTTGTGTAACGTATGATTTTTCTATTAGGTAACGTAGACACCTTGCCGTCGCGTAAAAGTAGCTCTTCAACGGATTCTTGCATATCAGCCCATAGCCGTTCAGGTTCCGAGAGTGCTGGTGGTGGGGTAATGCATGATTGTATTTTAAAATCAATATTGTTAACACTATTCATTTTTATATATTAGCTTCGATCGATTAACGACAGTCGAATATTTATTTAACATTGTCAATATTTACAATTGCAGGAATGCGCGAGATCTCAGTTGTACTCGATGTGGAGCGGCAGTGATTTGCCTTTCATTAAATTACCAGAAAGCAATGAAACGCAAGACGAACATCCGCCCGTATAAATATTTCATATCGGCATACAAGTTCTTTTGCATTTTCTTTTCGCACGCTGTCGCGTTTATTAAATGAAACGATTAAAATCGTTCTCGTTTTACTCTATTTATATGCGTGGTGCAATAACGTTCGTTAATTGTGCGTATATGAATTAATGTACGTGGTCGTTGAAAATACGCGTAAAACGCGGCATTTAATTTTCAGTATAATAAAGTAGTGTTGAATGAGTGTATTTATATAATATATCACGCGGTACAATGGTACATAACTTTCTGAAGGATGGAACATGCTTCAAAATAGAATTATTTATGAAAATTGATTGCAAGGTTCTTGACTGTGTGTGCTACTTTATTGATGGGTTACTGTCGATATCGGCTCTGCTTTCACCTTCTAGTCCGTCGATAATTTTCACGTAAAAACTGTGGATTGTTATTTTCGTAGCGAAATTATGTTCCCGAGTTGCACTCTTCGTTTAGTATCATAAAGCTTTAACCTCTTAAATGGCTATGACGGATATAATCGTCATCGATACATGTATTTCAGTATGCCCAATGCCATTTGAGAGATTAATGAAATCCGCAATTTTAAGTATCGATATTCCACTAGTGTTATTTATATTACATATAACCGCACGGATTGGAAATGAAAAACTGGAAGATTTTCCCACTCGACCCTCTCATACTGTATCTCAATATCATGCATTGGCATAACAAAGTGCAGTATTAAACCATATCTTACAAATTACATCCCCTGTTATCGAATTATTAATGTGTGCACGTTAACAATCGTATCGATTGTCTGCGTTCCTCTATAGCATGTAACTGCTATTCATTAAACATTGTTCAACCACGCATACCGATTTTTAATCCCGTAATACACATTGATCGCTACAAAAACGGATAAGAGGATTAACTTTAGAAGAACATAGACAACATTTTTCTATTTAAACGGTATAACAAACGCTTAGGGTACGCATAAAACGGTTACGAATGATTCGATACATATACAATTTGATTCATATGGCACAGACAGATAAAACATTCGACACTAACACGCCTACGTATCGCTCATAAATGAGGGGCGATCTGTACGCGCTGTGCTGCTAAAAGTCACGCTTGAAACTAGCTGGCTCGAGGCTCTTTTTCTTTGCGTCTGCATAGTTAAACCCAAACGCGATACTATTACTTGCATCTACAGTCGATGGCTTTAAGCCTTCGAGACCGCGATCGTTTAAATTATATCTTGTAACGGACGGGTCCCTTTTCAAGGGAACTGTCGTTCATCACTTATCGTATATACTTTAAAAAGTCGTTCCGAAAGCCCGGAAAAGTCGTCAATTATAAAACCACACAATTCTTACACAGGAACGCGTCGTCGAAACGATGAATTTCACGAATACCAAATACAAGTAACGTCACTATCTGCGGTTCGGTTAGCGAAAATTTTGTCACCGGGAATATCACACATCACCGACACACCATTAATAGAACTCACTTATTATTAGAAAAACGTAAACGACGTCGACGACGAAATCGGTTACATTAGTCGATCTCGTCTTCCGTCAGATCGTCCTCGTCCTGGCCGTAGTCGTCGTACTGGTCCTTCAAGTCATCTTCTTCTTTGTCCAGCGGACAGTGCATGCACCTCGATTCGTTGATCCCGTAATTTATGCAGGTGTCCCCTATGCATTCGCAGCAGCCGTCGTGAAACCATCTGTAACTGGTAGCACCCATGCTTTGGCAGGACGCACGGCACTTGTTCCAGGAGTTACATTGAGCCATGAACGCAACGGTGCAGTTCACCGTCATTACGTTTGGCTTCAGTGGGTGCACTTCCTCCTCTGCTGTCTCTGGAAAACGTATCAATTGTTATCGAATGAAGATCACTTCTCGAATGTAGAATTTTCGTAAGAAATACGACACATACGCATATGGTATTTAATTTCCTTTTCGTGCTTCGGCGCGAACAGGGACATGTCGAAATCCACCGGAAACGTAAACGTAAGCCAACGTTCGTGCGGATCCGGTTCAGCGGTTAGTGCTTGAAACAGACCTGGCATCGGTTCGCTGAAATCCTCCACGTGAGATTTCTTGCTCAACGGATTGTCAGTGACGTTTGGTTTTGGACAGAGATCTACGGGAAAATCAGGCATGCAATTTAGAAGCGTGTTCGCTTCCACTCTCGAACATCGGTGAAGCGTGAAATGAAAAAAAGACAGGAGTGGCAACTCACCTACGCACGAACAACACTCATCGTACAGGTAACTAAGGCAGGAGAAGCACTCCTTGCAGCACGTACAGGTAACGAGATCGCATTTGCAACTTTGCGTAAGCATACACTTGCTCACGACGCTAGCGCAGATGGCTTCGTTGCAGGCTATCGAGTATTTCGTGGTGACTGCCAGAAGTAAGGTTCCAATGATACCCACGATCAACGTCCTGCTCCAACTCGTCATCGTGTTCTGAAGAAAGATGACAACAGTAAACATTAACAACAGACATGGAACTGTTGGCCCCAAATTCATTTCCATGACGCATGAAATTCTCCTTCTTTGCTCTCTGCGTTTTCCGTTTGGTAGATCTTTGCATCCGTCGCCCAAAATAAAGCATGTGCACGAAGAGCCAGAGCTTCGAGTTGATTTAACAAGGATAACAACACGGGTATCGTGTTTGTAGTAAAAATACTCATCCCGCCTGCCATCGAATCTACGGTAAACCATGAATTGCGTACGTTGATTACGACCATGAGGCTCGATTAAGGTTATTAAGAATATTCATGAACGTGAGTCATGTCATTAAGGAGTCGTGTGCCGAAAGAATGAATTTTTAATCTTGCACGTTTTCGAATGCGATCTCCCCCGCACCGTACGTACATATGCAAATACCAAGAGTCTTCTACCTCGTCGCATCGTTGAACGTGGTCTATTAATTTTTGAAAAATCGTCCGCAAAAATCGAGTGTCGTACTTAATATTTACATATGAGTGAGATTTCGAACCTAACGGGACGGTAACAGATTCAGCAAGATACGGGGGTGGTCAAAGGGGAGATCGCAAAGATGCAGTGTCTGATAATTTCATGCAAAATGATTGAGCACGTTATAATTACAGCTTTGGAACATGCCAATTGACTGGCTATTAATATACCGCATAATTACGTCCTACGATATTGCAAGTAAATTATTATCGAAGAAGCATTCCATTTCAATGACCCTCCATACGCAACGAACTAAGAAAAATTACACTTATTTCGGACATTACCTTCCAACAGGTACCTCGAATTTCACTGTCGCACTCGCGGCACTTATCACTATTTTGATTCACATGAGAATATTCCTCGGCGTGTTCAACTTCACTGTTAGCGAATCATATATAGAAAACGCGTTCGATGGAACGTTTCAGCTTTCGTTTCGTCGTTAAGGGCAAATTTCACCGCATATCCTGACGCGACTGTCCGTCACTAGTTACCCTGTTCAAATGAATTTTAACCGACTAACAGAATCGAAACTAGAGCCTCACTTTTCACGCAGGAACCCCACTTTAATGTTCGAAAGGTAGCAGCCGTAAATGAACATCGAACGGATCGGTTTTACGACTTCTTCCAGGTAATTGTTGCCGATGCCCCTTCACGATCGTGTAACCCCGTACTACCTCTAACAAGCGCCACTCCATTAAATCTCTGTTATTCGCTTGACCAATTGGCTGAATGAACCACCACCGATTTTCGGAGCCCATAACAGGTGTATATATTCCGACTGATTTTACGGAAACGTTGGACTCGGTATTCTGAACGCTTTCCACGCCGATCAACCTGGGGGCACGTTTGCTCGGTGGAAGTTTCGCGGAAGATTTGCAAGGAAATTGTCAATCTTGAATACGTAGCTGAAACGATGCTTTCCACCACATACAAATCGCGGAGAAACGATTGCAATTTTTATTCGGCGTGGTGGCTAATTGAAATGCCGCGGATGTCCTATGCAACGGAGAAATCGCGATGGAGGCATCTGCGCATCGCGATTAGAGACCGGACGGCTTTAGAAAAATTCCAGCAGTATTGAAATGTAAACGTTCGTCATCCAGGGACAGACATGCTTACAGCCTCGCCTTGTTCTGCCCCAAGGCGATGGAATAACTTCAATAACAAACGGCAAACGCCTTCGTGGAAGGCATCTGCGTGGTATCGCACTTGGACCAAGAGCTTGCGCGTCTTCGTTTTTTCTCGTTACCGTGTCCTCAACCCTTTTCTATTTTGGAAAGTGTAGTAGGAAAGAAGTTGTCTTTTGCAGTACATACTTTGCTTCATCTTTTGTCATCGTTGCCGCGAAAGCAAGGTGTAACGAGCAAAACATTTCTCGTACTATCCAAGCACCCATTGGAAAGTTATCAAGTATACTATTTTTATTCGGATCGATAGATGCTGCTCTGTATAGGGCACTCGTAATAAATTGAGGGGCAAGCAAAATATAAGAAGAAAGATTCAATCCTACAGAAGATATCAGGCAAGTCCAGGGGTCGCATGGCCTGTACGTATTCAAAATATGAACCTGTCGTTTTATCTTCGTTCTAAGAAGCAATAGAAGAGGGGACCCGATCGATCGTGAAATGGCCGACTATAAATGCGTGCACGCGGCCAAGATAAACGTTTCACGAGAATTCGATATCGCGTGGCAGCCGGAAGGCACCAGAATTCAAGTGATGTCGTGACCGGCACCGTACACGCCGCGTCGAACGTCTCGCAGATTCTTTAAAATCCATCAAACGGAGCTCCATCGATCCGACAAAGTTGCGAGGTCTTGCTCGATCGGAGCACCAATCCAAAACGTAATTATGTATATACTATGGCTGGATCGATGGCGCCAAGTTTACAATCGTGATCAACAGTGAGCAGAAAGATTGCGATATACATAGTTAAAACGGTCCGCCGATTTTCAAGTCGCGGAAACATCGTCCGAGCGTGAAGGAGGGAAAGAAGTTTATCGATATTTACCTGACAGTCCTACGACGTATTCCAACGAGCAAGCGGTGGGAAGAGCGGTAACCTATGCACGGGTAACTATTTTAAGCACACGCAACCGGTTCGCGTTGCGACTGGTACGAAACATGTTCTCTCCATGAAGCGTATCCTTATCGTAGCTGCAGCGTTTTTCTCGATCACAGTGAGAATCTCCGTGTCTCTGTCAATGATCGTTAACGTTTCAAAAAGAGCAGCACAGTCCGTCCGATTTCACCCGTTTAAACGATCCACTCTTGCTCCCAATAGCCTGACACTTTCTCCGAACACGATCTTTTCCCGCGGTTGTTTGCATTCGCGCGGTCCCACTGGTTCGCAAAATTCCGATCCCGAGGAACCGTGGTGCACACTGCTCGCGAACACGACCTCGCCGAGCGGTAAGAAGGTGGAGAAGAAAAGGTATCCTGAAAATCGAGACGAACGGATCTGTGACGGGTGCGACGAATCGAAGAGCAACTCTCATTGGACTGAATTAAGGAAGGACGTGGACCGAGAGAAACGGTGAAGCGGAAAGGGAAAAAAGTGGAGGAGAAGGAGGAGGAAAAGGAGGTGTTGGCGATGGTAGCCAAGTGAGTTAGCGATGGTGGTGGTGCTGTAGCTGCTGCCGTTGTACCGTAAGTCGTTGCCGAACACGCTGGTGGTGGTGGAAAAGGAGAAGAGAGCGAGCCCGCTCTCGCAGTCTGCTGCACTCCGAACTACCAACCTACCAAGACTGGTTTACAATTTTTTCCAAACTTTTTGTTTTACCTGCTCCACAGCCTCTTTGCCTCTGCCACTCCGTCTGTCCATCCTTTCTCCCTCCCTTCGAATCGCAACGTTTCCCCTTCTTCAGACGTCGTCCACTCATTCCTATCTCTTACAATTAGTTAGTTCTTCGTCTGCTCCAACCGACCATCCCTTACCGCGAGAGTTGCGCTTCAGTCGAAAGTTCGAAAGCAGATTCGTTGTTTGTTACCGCCGATAGTATCGGTGGACCGAGAACTCCCATTCCGCAGGTGTTTCGAAGACAGAACGTTTAAACGTATACAGCAGGAGGGGAAACTCGTCCGAATCGCGCCCTTAAATCTGTTCTTTTACAGGGGCGATCTTTCCCACGAAAGCCTCTCGCCTCTTGTTTCAGATCTGGCGCAGATATCCTAAATGTTCATTTGCATCCCAATTTGGGGTGGCTAATTTCCGGCGTCTAGTATCACCGAAAGTATTTCGATTCGAGCTCCGGCTGGCGAACAGTAGAGAAGAGAGTCGGGACGTTTATTATCGTTCCCTGTCAAACTTCTGTTTTCTATCGCACCTTTTCATTTCGTGGAAAAAATAGAGCCACGCCGTTCCATTGCCGCGAACTATTATTCCTGTTCAACCTAATTCCTCTGAATTAGAATTAGAAAGATGAATAGACGTTGAAATTATTACTAACGCACAAGAACGTTCGAGTCGAGAATCAGTTTGCTCATCGATTCGCAGGAGTAATCGTCTATTTACAGACCTGTTATTATACTTATGTCCAGTCATTTTTTAGGACGCTCGGTGCCACGAGATACGAGTCCATCATGCAACCTCTCATTTCCCTCCTACTGCAATCAACGGCATTTAAGCCTGCGTTTCGAGCGTTTAAGTATTTAGCTACTTCCGTCATATCTCGACGTATACCGAGAATTTTTTCGCACTCTAAAACGTTGACTCCTTGCAACCTGCCTTTGGGCTACGGGATATGCGCGTGCCAAATCAGGTTTCACAACTGACAGTAGCTCCCACACTCTGTTACGTATTTACGTACTTAGATTTCTTATTTTAAAGTGCCCCGATAGTGTGATGTGATATTAAACCGACACGGGCGCAAAACTGACAGACCCTTCGATGGAAAAAATGAAAGCTTTCTCGCGACCGCAACGCTCTACTCTTTAATAAGTAGAGACATCAACGCCCACGTAGGACAGAAACATCGAAAGGTAGGAAAATCAATGTTTAAAACCCTTCTCGCAATTGGTCTTACTTGTGAAAACCAAAAAATGTGGAGACGAATGAGCATGGGAAAGGAGCCGAATAAGAGATCGAGGAATAACTCAGGGAGTACACGCGTGACTCTGCTATCCTTCGGGACGTTTTTTGGGACAGAAAGCACACAAAGTCGAAAAGATAAAGGAAGCGAAAGGGAGTGAATAGTTCTGAGGGGGTGGGGGGGTCAGAGGCGGCAAGGATACGTCAGGTATACAAAGATTGTTAGCTCGAAGAAAAATTAGCCGTTTGACGGAGTTCCATCCAAAGATGGGTCAATCAGATACGAAAACACTTGTCGGTTATGGGCATTGTTCCAAGGTAACAGGTCTACGAAGAATCGTAGACACAGGTATACTTTTGTCCTAATGACCGTTCGAGGAATTCGAAGGATCACGAATCCTCGAATGTTCACCAGGGTGGTCACGATCGCTCATGTGTTCCCCTGCTGCCATTTTCTTCTTGAAAGCCGTGCGCGGGACCATGATTACGCTTTATGGTATTTCCGGAGCATCAACTGCCTTCGATGTTCCCCCGTTGTCCCTCCGATTTTATCTTCCGTATTCTTTGAAACCACGGTAAATCTTGCCTGGCTTTGTCCAATAAATTATTATCTCTACCTCTTGATACGATAAAGTGCGACTTAACCGTACAAGGTGCTATGTTACAAGATTCCCGCGCATTGTATTAACATTTTCTGACTTTTAGTAGCACGTACCACCTTAACGTGTTTGTAGTATACCTATGTATATATTCTTTGACCTGTTTGACAAGCATAAGTATTATATACACTTACCCCTTTCCAATTCTTTGTACCTTTCCATGAATAGCGTATACGCGAAGGTTTAACTTGTAAACGAGTAATAACGCATTATTGCACGATGTTTATGATGACTTAATCATACTTAAGCCGATGAAAAGTGTAGCCCCGTTCTACCGGTTCTAACCATTATTGCGATTAACCGCATAAAGCGATTACTTTCAGTTTATAGCCTATTCTTCGCAACGCGTGCTGGTAAAAGTGTTGGCAATTTAATTTTGTTATACAGCGCAGGTTTTGAACAGTACATAGGCGTGGCCATATTCTGTAGCATATTCTATTTCAACGTGTCCATTCGATCCTTTCACCGTCCGTTTAGATTACTCCCACCCGTCAAGGTAAGGCTGCAGAAATATTTGTTCGACAGCAAATTTGAAATCGGATATATGTTACAATACACCTGTTTACAGTGGTCCAACTCCCACTTTCTCTATTCCACTTTATATTCAGACTTTTGTGCCGTATATTGTTAATAAAAAACTGTTAAATATTGTAAAAACAGCTATCCATCGACGCAATTTACAAGCTGGTGTTAATTAATCTTAAGGTTGCAAAATGCTTTAATCTTTTAGTAGATACAGATAGCGATTAAACTAAACATTCATCTTCGAAGAAGGACTCTCCATCGATAAAAACACCAAAAAATTCAATAGGTTACAGAAAAGGCAACTTTGTCGCCATCTACCGTACAAACGTTGCAACTGCTGTAACGTGACATTTAATCGCAGATGTATGAAATTCCGTCGGATAACTGATGTGAAAGGAATATCGTGAATCGTGAACAAATCAGCACTAATCAGTATTAAACGGTACCGATCAGTACCAATTCTGTGTACCTATTTATTCTAGTTTATGCGTTGAGCAAGTATGTTTTTTTGGATTTCTATTACGATTCACGCGATGCAACATCGTTGCAACTATATCAGTACATAATTAGAGAAAGTTCTGTCGAGTGGCGAACCCCTGTGTATCTTTCTCGTATTAGTGACGATCCTACTACCGAGATTACACGTCATTACTCATTTTGGAAACAAACGTTGCGTACTACGGTACTTTTTCCGTTTACCACGTTACCCTATTGGACTTCCCAACGTGTCCTACGTTTCTCCCCCTTGGTACAGACAATACTCTCTCACTTTAATCTCGCAGCTGATCATCAAATCAACGTATGTATATACGACTATATGTGATTGTGGTTACTTACTCGTGCACCAAGGTCCGTGATTTTTCATTGGTTAGGTTTTAGTGTGAATAAAGAATCTTCTGCTGTGACCAGGGAAAATTTCTACATCTGTACTTTCACCGAGGCAATCGAAGTAACGGTAAACCACGATATTAAGAAGAATTCTTTGTATATGTATTTTTTTGTATGTGACCTCATTTAGTCAGTTCGACTTCGAATTTATGTACATTTCACATTTTTATCTTCCCTGTATTCTGATTTTTAAACGTCAAATTTGTGTATGCGTTGTAGGTAGTTCATTCGTATCATACTCGTAAAACGATCGGAATATCGTGGAGGTTTTTTATGCTTTTAGCCAGCTGCTGTAATCATCGAATCGCATTCGATAGAATGCTGACAATGCGTTATCATATTTCCGTGTAAATACTTTATTGGAATAACATTTTCATTTAAACATATGTCCATCGTTTTTCGCATACGCTATTAAAAGTGGATGTTTAACGAAGACGCGCGAAACAGGGAGATACGATATCGGTCGATCGAGATCTACAAATAATCGTTTTTAAATCATTTTTTGCATCTGGAAGAGCATTTCAATTTAATTGGCAAACTGATTTCATGCTTATGCCTTCTAATGAACTATTAACGATCATTTTTCTACATAAAATTGTACAATTCTGGTTGCAGAGACATGAACTACTTCCTTTTATTACTTTTTATAAGCGTGACAGTTCAGTTGTCCGTTGCACCACCTGTGAATCAAAAGAGCAAAGATGAAGAACACGAAGATGATGGCGAAACCGCACAAATGGATGAAATGGTAAGTTCTTGGAACAATATACATTTAATTTTACAAAGTACCATATAGTCAATACTTTTTACCATAGGCAGGCATTTTGGAGTATCGTAGATACTTGTCAGAGGTAGTTCAAGTATTGGAGAGCGACCCTGAGTTTCGTAAAAAGCTAGAACAAGCAAAGGAATCTGACATACGTGTGAGTTGAAAAATGTAGCAATATATTAATGTTTAATATTGGGTATACGGACTACTTATTCCACTGCGTTTGGAAACTTTTTTTTCAACTAGACAGGGAAGATAGCTGATCAACTAGAATTTGTGAATCATAACGTTAGATCAAGACTGGATGAAATAAAAAGAGGAGAACTAGAAAGATTAAGGCATCTCGCGACCAAAGAGAACGAATTAAGAAATGGTTTAGATATTGACCACTTAAAAATACCTGAACATTTGGACCATACCAATACACGTACATTTGAAATACAGGATCTGAAAAAATTGATCGCCAAGGTGATGTAAAATTGTAATCGAACAAAGAACAGTTGGCACAGATAATATATGTACAAATTGCACTTCCATACAGACTACTCAGGATTTGGCAGAAGCTGACAAGAAGAGGCGGGATGAATTTAAGGAGCACGAGATGGAGAAGCAGTACGAAGAACAAGAAAAATTGAAAAGTAGTATGCTACAATTAAATGTATTGACCATTTATTTATGATTGTATCTCTTAATCCAACATTTTCCATTATCGCAGGCATGAATGATTTAGAAAGACAAAAGTATGAAGAAGCGCTACATGCAGTGAAAGAAAACCAGAAAAAACACGAGCCTGTAAGTTGCTTGCAATATCGCATTCTTCTGTTCCCATTACTTATTTCATGCTTGTTACAGGTGCACCATCCTGGGAGCAAACAACAATTAGAGGAAGTATGGGAAAAACAGGATCATATGGAAAGTCAAGAGTTTAATCCAAAAACGTTTTTTTTCTTTCACGGTATTGCACTATTTATATCGATTGTTGATTCATAACTAATGTATTCCTCATTCTTATGCAGCTAATGAAACTGTATGTTATAGACCTTGATGGTAATGGAGTGTGGGATCAAGACGAAGTTAAAGCTCTCTTTTTAAAGGAATTAGATAAGCTATATGTTCAAGGAGCGCCGCAAAGCGATTTATTAAAACGGGCCGAAGAAATGGAACGAATGAGGGAGCATGTGTTTAATGAAGCTGATCTTGATAAAGACGGGCTTATTAGGTGTATATAAAAGTGCAGCCTTTGTGGATGCAAATAATATTATTATCTTAACATTGCAAATTATCATTTTAGTTATGAAGAATTTGTGGAACAAACAAAGAAACCAGATTTTCAACAAGATGAAGGTTGGCAAGGATTAGATGAACAACAGATTTATACTCAGGAGGAATTCGAAGCTTTTGAAAGGCACAAGCAAGAAGAAATGCAGAAGATGATTGCCAAAGGAATGGTAAGCGAATAACTATAACAAAACTTCTAACAATATTTTCATGTTTATCCCATTGACTTGCGGAGCTATGTTAGTGATGTTTACTTCCTTTGACCGTTTTAATGCTTTATTACTTATTACACATAATTAGCTAGTGGCATGGGAAAACTAATATCTTGAGAATATAATTAAAATTCCGGGATCAACTTTGTTCTGAGAAAAGCGACAGCTTAAAAGATAAAGTGTGATCATTTGTATCATCTGTTGCATAAAATTTGCAGAAAAATATTTGTATAGCTTGTTACTTGTGATAGTGCACAGTTTTAGTAATTAGTTAATTAATTAAACAGACAAATAGAGATACCACAGTGTGTTGTGTCACTAGTCATTCATTTATAATCGCTCCTTTTTTATTTTCATTGAAAACGGCATTGTTTGTAGTGTTTTTGTAATTGACAATAATTAGCTTGTGCACTTTTTGTTGCCGTCATTAGCTACCACCGCACCCAGGTAGTATACCTGCACAAGTTGAACCGGTAAGTGTTCTTGATGTTTCAAACTATATACACCTTGTTTATAGTACGTACAAATTACAGCCTTGAAAAAATAAAATTTTTTAATATATATATACAATGCGTAAATGTAAGTAAATGTAATTGTCAATTTAGTAGAAACTTCTATCCGATGAGATGAACAAATTGTTGACGTCTTTCAGTTTCCGCCGCAATACGGACATGGACCGGTTGCTCCAGGCGTTGATTCTTCCCAGGTGAACCTAATCCATCCACAGTATCATCAACAACCTCCAATTGTGGTTCAACAAAATCAACCGCAAGGTCAAAATTTGCAACATCAAAACACCTTACACGAAGGACCGCAGAACCTTCAGAATAATGCTGTGCCGCAACAGAATAGCCAAAGTAACACGAACTCGCAACCGGCGGTAATTCTGGTACAGCAAGACACGAATAGGAATCAAATACCCACGAGCGACAAAGTGTAATCGAATATCGACCGGCGAAACTTGAGATGACTGCAAAAGTATTTCGCGAGAATACATGTAAGTTTCGATTTATAATAGAACTTTTCGTTGTCAATTTGTAATATTTTTCAAACGTTTGTCCACTTTTGTTGCCATATTGATTTATAGTATCTACAAAGATTGGCCAATTTTTTTTATCATGGAATGTAAATAAAAATTGTTTCAAGAGAAGCAGACGCGTTAAAAAAGTTTATGTACTACCCTGATCCCTGACGATGTAGATATTCGTCGCGTCTGCCATAGAAATTTTCCGGCTTTCTTTTTATCGAACTAGTAATGGAGAACAATGGAAAGGATATATTGAGCGATTCAGTGCAAGAAATGGTGTTTAATTTCTCATATTTATTATTGCATACTGTTTATGTTAGTATATTACTTAGATATACGTGCCAAATAGCAACTTAAATGTATGATTGCGTGATTCTTCTGTTTGTTTCACCCGTTAAAAACGGATCGGTAGGTAGGTAATTAGGTGGGTATGTAGGTAGGTAGGTAAATAGGTAAGTAGTAAGGTAGGGTGGTAGGTAGGTAGGTAGGTACGTAGGTAGGTAACTAGGTTGGTAGATTGGTAGGTAGATAGGTAGTACGTAGGTGCGTAGGTAGGTAGTTAGATACGTACTTCGGTTGGTTGGTTGGTTGGTTGGTTGGTTGGTTGGTTAGTTGGTTGGTTGGTGGGAAAGTAGGTAGGAAGGTAGGTAGGTGGTAGGTAGGTAATGTAACGCTTACTCCACTATATATAATAGGGTGTATTTATAATTATAGCATATGTCGGTAGAACGTCATCTTACATGCTAATCGGTAATAAATAAAAGAGGAATTCGCAATGGGTGACAGGTTTTGTTTGCATCCGTGACTAAAGTAAACTATTTCCAAAGCCCCGTGTCCGAGGTACACGTATTGGGAAGAGAACGGAAATAAAAGAGCTTTGCGATCGTCACGGGTACATACACATATTTCGAGCGCCTCAAAAGGACACGCGTCAACCTATTCGTATCGTGTGTATCGGTTTAATGAATTCGACTATCTACTCAAAGAAATACTTTGTTTAAACGTAAATGGAAACAATAGTAACTACAAACTATCGTCATCTGTAAAGAACATTGCGCTTGTTATTTTAGGACACTGTGAGCACCTTCTACCATAGGCCGGAACGATTCTGAACGAATTGATCGTGATTAAAAACTGAAATAAGAGTTTGGACGATCAAGTTTACAGGATCTCGCGACCGAGGCTGAAAGTCGATTACAGGCTGCACAGAAGAAACGAAGAGACGATACAGAGACATTTGAAATTTCGAGGTAAAAACTGGTCGGAACTTACTACGATCAGCTACGGTAACGAGGTCCTGCCTCGTCGTCCATTCCGAATTTGCTTGCAATTATCGCGAGACACTGGTCGGAGGCTGTGCGCGCTCTAGAACATTATTTGCCAGCGCTTTCAAAAATATTTATCATACCAAAAAGAACGCCGTTCCGCCTCTCGCGTTGTATCGACCAATGTCTCGTTTACGCGGTACGACGGTAGATTCAAATGAAACAGAAGCTCGGATCTTAAGCTACATAAAACATCTTTACGACCGGACAAATAAATATATTACAGGTTACGATAATAAAGATGAACTCTGTCGTATAATAATGTTGCATCCTCTCTATTTACAGTGAACGCGCTGTTGTGCTTGTCTTTCGCGTAGCATACTGTATGTTCTCCTTTAGTGTACTTGTTCCAAGAATGTTTCTTTGCTCCCTACCTCTTTCTCTCTCTCTCTCTCTCTCTCTTCCCCTTTTCTCCCGTGCTCGCTCACTTACACGTTTTTCATACTCTCCCCGTTCAAGTTTCTTACGTTTTCTATTACTTTCATGGCCTTTCTCGTTCCTCTTTTTCCCCGCCCTTTGCTGCACTCTCGGGTGACCCTTTTTTTTTTTGTTTCATTTATCTTTTTCTTCCGATTTTCTATTCCTCCCCCTGTGCAATCCTTGCACTATGTTTCTATGGGCGTGTACGCGTAGGTATAGAGTCGTGTCGTGTGTCGTCTGTGTGATTGCGGCCCGAAGCGCGCAAGTGAAGTGGCGGGTGCACCTGTGTCGGATAGCGGCCTATGGCCGAGTGTATACGATTAAATAATCGGATTCGGAAAAATGTGCGATTCTATTGTTCGACTAATAGTTTCTGCAAATTAGGATGCCACCTAGTTTATACTCAAATTCGGCCGTTTGTCGCAGCAGCGAAATGTTGTCGCCAATCGAGTAGGATGATCTTCGACCGCGGTCATTGCGCTGTCGTAACGATCCTCCGGTGTAATCGCCGTTGCGCTTCACATACTGTAAACTAGTCGTAAATCGCGGATACAGGATTACTACGCTTCGTTTTCACATTATTCTTACAGCTTGTATGGATACTTGTCAATGATTCTTTCTTCCATGCGTGTACAAGTGTGGCGTGTATGTTGGGTCGACCATTACTATAATACGACGTTACACCTCGAAGCTAAGGCGAAAATAAAGGAAAGATTCGGCGCGTGCGTGATACATTACACATCCTGTTTTGCATATTCTCAAAGTAGAACGAACGCTGGATATTTGCAACCGCAGCTGAGTGCTCCTCGCCTCGTGGCTGATCGCGTGTTGTTCGCCTCAGGTATATATTGTCGCGCCTTTCTTCGACCATTGAATTCACGAGAATACCAGCAAACGCATCGGCAACGATTCCATTGGTACCATTCATCCCTTCGACCCGCCTTGCCAGGCACGCGTCGCGGTGTCCTCTCTTCGGAAGATCGCGAGTGTTCCGCCGCATCGCGAATCGAGAAACGTGGACCAACGGAACCCCGACGGTCTGATCGAGAAGTTAAGAGAACGGAACGCAGTAGCCTACGAGGGCAAATAGGTAGGTTCTCCTGAAAATGGTATGCTCGCGTCACGCTCGTCCGTCTTTATGTTGCCTCGATAAAAATTCTAACAGCTACTTTGTTTTCGACACTAACGTCCTTACTTTTGTCTAATTTAACTCTTCCCGTAAACTTTTGTTTCGTCCTCGACGACGTTTGAACGGAAAACTGCGTCATCTTCGTTCAACGTAAAACGCATCCAGCAGCAATCTTATAGCATCAATATATCAATTTATGTATATATATATATATATATATATATTTTTTTTTTGTCTCATATATATTTACTTTACTTTGTGTTCTATATCAATAATAGCGTATTAGATGCTTTTTTTGTCCACTTACACCTTATGTATGTACTATAAGTATCTTTGTTTTTCTTCATCTGTCCACAGATATATCAAAATGCATAAACGAAAGATTCTCGAAGTATCCGTAATTCAGTTGCACACTTTCCCCTCCTGTTTACCGCTCATTTCCGCTCTCTCGTGCAAGCGAATCAAAAAGAAACGTTTACGAGAACATGCCATTCAGGGTATTACCGGTGGTGGGTTGTTCCAAAACAGAAATTTTGCCGGGTTTGCTTGCTGTACATTCGCACTACACGCACACAAAAGATTCGTAGACACATTGCGTAATCGACGGAAAAGATTCTCCCATCCCGACTCGATTCGATCCCGTCCGAGCCGATCCGATCCGATCCGAATCGGTCGGGTTTTGGGTGCGCATGGTTCGAAAGGTAAGCCAAAGGTTTTCGCAAAATATTCGAGTTCCTCCTTTGATTCTAATCCTCGACTATAATCGCGCTGTTCAACCTTCGTAGAAATCGCGCAGCGTCGCTAAGACTTCGAGACGAGACGAATAGAATACGTACTAAGAAGAAATGTTTACTTTACGCAACGTCCCCACAAATAATTCTTTGCATCTTTGTCATCTGCACTCTGTTTCCTGATTTTCACTATTTCTTTCATTTTTTTTTTTGCATCCCCCCTCCCCCCCCATTTCTCTTCAGTTCTTTTTTTTTGATCGGAAACAATTCATTCGGTGATGCGAAATTTCGAATGATTTTTCATCACGTACAAGTGGTCACGGTCTACGGGACACGTTAAATTTTTTTTCTTTGGAAGGCACTTACTACTTTTTTTCTTTTATACAATATTAATTTTAATCTTGTCCACATTCTCGCTTGTTCACATGCCCCACCCTTTTCTCTCGCACACTCTCTCCCAAACCCCTCTGTCTTCCCGCTAACTCTTTCTCGCAATTTCATTCGCGGCCCTTTGAATATATTTTTACGTTTTTTTTTTCCCCCCTCCCAACCCCATCCCCTCGCCTTGACTTTACGAACTTCTTTTGCTCCACCCTGCCGCTGGTTTCGTTCAAATTTACCTTCTCGTTGAACACATTAAGCCTAAATCGTAATAAAATCTTTTAAAATCGCGATCCGTCGTATCCCTTTACCTTTCTTTCCCCATCTTCCGCGGTCTTCTACACGCTTCATCGTTAAATCGTTCGCTCTGTCGTGCATCGTTTCGATATTCACGAAAAAATAAAACATGCTCGATCGAGCCATTCACGCTCGATCATTTTTTGTTTCGTCCAAAAATCGTATCAAGAATAACGCGTTTTAGTGCTTTCCCGAATTAATTTTCTAATCACCGATAATTAACTTGCTAATCGATTCCTCTCGAAACATCCGTCAAAATCGTTAAAGCTTTCATAGGGGAGCGGCGCGAGAACGTTTTCTCCAAAAATTGCCTAGACAATGGATAACACGACGAGCAGCCCACACGCCCCATTCTTTCCGAGCAAAAGCGAAAAGCGATGGTCTTTTCCTTTTACAGAAGGCCACTTCGAATTATTATTATTATTTATTTTTTTTCTTTAATTTTTTAGTACTTACAAAGAATCACTCGAACCAGTGTGGCACCTTTGAAAAATTTGCTTCTTTTGTTTGTTTGTTTGTTTGTTTGTTTGTTTTTTTTAGAAAATTCCCTTCTCTCCGTTACAAACGCTCCCTTCGTTCTCCCTTTCTCGCTGTTCGTGCCGTCCCATTCGCTCTCTCATTCTTGCCCATCCTCTCTCCGACTTTTTCTCGCTCCCTTCCTAGACGATGACTAGGTGCGAAACGAACGCGTCCAGTAGACGTTGCAGATCATTTCTGAACGGCGGTTCGCGGCCAGAGCGATAGAGGAGTAGACGCGTGGATCGTTCGAACGAAATTTCGTGTGAAATTGGCGTTGCAACGCGCGGTAGTACTCGACGGCACCGACCAACCGTTCCAATCGGTTCACTACAATTTCAACGATTCCGAAAAGGGCGCGATTCGATTCGATTGCTACGCATCGTTCGTCGATTGTCGAGGATCGAGGGTCCCTTCGCGAAAACACGTACGCGTAATATGTAAAATTTTGAAAAATAGCACGATCTTTCCGAAAAACGCATTCAACCGGTACTTTCACGCATCGCTTCACTTTCAACGTCTCGCATTCATCCGCTCGCAATTTTCAACGCACAACCGTGTCTCACACGCTTATCGACATTTTCACCAGCTCCGAATTCAATGAATTTCGCGGTAGCGTCGTCGTTCAATTTTTCGTTCCCTAATCTCTAAACCTTATAATTTTTATACTTGGCATACCCCAAATATGGCAGGAAGGCAATCATTACACTTAATAGAGTACAGCAATCGGTTTTGTTCTCCGCTTCGCGTGTATCGCGCGTTTACCCGAGTCGAACGCCCCATGTTTTTCTTTTTGTCTTTCGTTCCGTAGAAATTTCATCGTCTTCTCTCACGTTCATCGGACAGTCGTAAGCAAATTTTGTACACCCCACTCGCTCTCGCGGGATTTCTCACAATTGCTTCGGAAGCGCAACGTTTCTCGTTTCTCGTTTCTCCTCTCGGCGTTCCTCCCGTTCGGTCGACGAATTTTCTCTCCTCGCCCCCGCGTACGCGGACGTTGCTTCCGATCCGCGAGTCCCGACGAGTCGCGCCTCGATCGAAAAAAAAAAAACTGCAACGGCATTCGGGTCGAGGAGTCTGGCCGAGCGAGATCTCGGCGACACGATCGACCGACGCGAATGCAGGCTCGCGGCAACATACACCGCTCGCCAATTACTATACATTTGGCATATTAAACGTACACGGTTATCGTATATGTGTAGATAGTATAAATCTCGAGTGCAAGCAGGCACGCGACTCTCATTGCGCGTCCACGCTTCTACGCGCAGCCGGTACGCGGCTGCTTCGCGAAAAAATAAGAGAAAAATGCCGCGAGCTTCAATCCTGCAGCTAGCTGCCTACGATTGGCGGTGACCGCGGCTGCGTCGGAGTCGATCGAGCGATCGCGATCGACGCTCGTTGCCCGGTGAGGGTTTCAAGGATCGAGCATCGATCGTGTGCGTATCTCCGGGCTATATTTCCGATAGCTCGCGACTCCTCCCCACCCATCTCCCTTTCCTTCCCCTTTTGATTGCAAATCTCGAGCGATCTCGCGAGAGATCGGTCCGGCGCGTATCGCGGTGTCGCCGCGAAAACGAGTAAGCGGAATGCATACGGTTCGACTCGTCGCTCGAATCGACCACCGCGGTACTTTGCCCGAATCGTCCGCTCCTCGAGTACCTCCTCGAGTACCGCCTCCGCGGATATCCGGTTCCGCGAAACGATCCGACCGGCGTACGCGGTCGAAACAGAAGCCTGTTTGGATCGCGATGGAAGTGGGACGCTCCCCGGCCGATCCAACGGGCAACGCTTAGCTCGTTCGATCATGACCGCGTTTCGCTTACTATTCGCAGCGCGAGTCCGTCAACGGTTCTAGCTTCACGGGGATCTTGTCCTTGTCCTTCAGCCCGTGAGAACTTTTCACGAGGTCCGCGATGTCTTCCTGGAAGAGATTCTCCGGCCGCGGGCTAACGAAGCTGCGCGCCGGTTTGTAGGTCATACCACTGACGCCGATTCCAACTTCCACGCTGCTAGGTATGTGTCCTGGATCCATTAGGGGGCCGAGCGGACTCGCGAGGGGGCTCTCCATCGGACTCTCGGGTGGACCACCGGAGCCTGGACTGGCCAAACCTAAGTTTAACGGCGAATTTCCGTTGTTTCCACCACCGCTGCCCACACCGCCGATACCGACGCCACCGACGCCACCGACGCCACCCACGACGCCGCCGTTGTTGCTGCTACCGATGCCGGGCACGCCGCTGTTGTTACTGCTATGGTGATGCTGGCTGGCCTGCATCGCCGCCTGGAGGTTCGACGAGAGGCTCGTCGACAAGTTCGTCGAGAGATTGGTCGCCATCATGTCGTGCTGCTGGGAATGAGCAGCAGCCACCATGCTGCACATTTGATGCCGCAATCCTGCGTCAACAGGCAAGGCACAGAGTTACGTTCCGATTCGTTCTCGGGGCAACGGGAGACGCTCGATCAGCTGGAAGGGAAAAGTTACCTTGGGCGACCGCGGCAACCGCGGCGGCGGCTGCCGCTCCGGGACTGACTGCCCCCTCGGGTCCGTTGCAGGCGGCGTAATTCGCCAAACTCGGGTACATCGAAGTCGGCTCCTCCTTCACTATGTGCGGAGAGTGGCCGTCGCGGAACACAACGGCTCGGATCACTCCTCGGATGTGCTCGTCCGGCCACACGCCCAACAGGATCCTTTGCGGCCTGCCCCTACCTTTTGGGCGCAGATCTGACCGGGCAAGAAGCGCGTCAATAGTATTTAGGAATCGAATCGGATTTACCATTTGAGACTTTTGCCCGCTTCTCGACGCATGGCGCGTTATCGCGGAGAGAATCGTTCTCGAAACGCGACCGACTATTTTCCCGTTTGCTTCGTTTCGTAGATTCTACTCGAAACGCGTTTGCGATTAGTTTCGCGCGGAAAGTATGCTGATCGAGAAACGGCAATGTCGCGAGACCATAATGAAAATGGCAACTAACACTCACCGGCCCCACCGTCGGCACTCGGACCCAGCATGTTGTGCACTCGATTGGCGTACAGCACGAACGTCGGGTACGGGATGTCGTATTTCCTGCAACAAAACTCGTCTCAGAGGTGCGATCGATTTCCCGTTCGATAGGGTGCTTTTGCCGGCCCAACGCTGGCAGACGCACTCCATCGATTCTCGTAAAGATTATCGAGCTGGTTCCACGAGCATTGCTCGATCGTGCTCTCGCGCGAGCAGAAAAAGGAAAGAACATTTAACGGCGACGCGTTATTACGTGCGTGCGATACGCGTTTACGACTGGGCTGTAAAAGTTCTTAAGTTGACCGCTCGCCGAACCGAACCACCAATTGTTTTCTCCCTGTTCTGACCCATTTACGTACATCCGGCCCAGGTTACTCGCGACGAAACCGATCCGACGGAATTGCTCGAAACTCTCGCGCGGAATTATTCGTTCCATCGAAGTGCAGCGCCGCGGAATTAATTTCAATTAGTTGTTGAAAACTGTCGGTTGAAAAACCACCGGGACCACTGAAGCCTTAATCCCGATTCCGCTTTTCCCTTTTAACGTAGGGCTGCTTCGCGGTTAAATTTTGTCAACGACACTCGCCATCGAGATCGACGATAATATCGAAGTATCCCACTATCGAGTCTGGGCCGAAAAGATCGTTTGAAATTCGGCGTTCAGTATCAACGGTCCGATGAACTTTCTTAGTTCAATTTTCCCCGCTGCGCCACAAATATCTCCGCCTAATAATAAAATTCTTCTCGTCGCTTTCCGTAAACGGGCAAACCTGTCTGGCGTAGACGCAATCCAGACGATTCATCTGGTTAAATAGCGACACGACGCGACGCGATTCCTGATTCGATTAACGCGCAAAATTCGGTTTCGTTAATTACGCGGTGCGGCAGAGAGGGGAGGGAAGAAGGGAGGAGAATAGGTAGAGAGAATTGGGTAGCGCGTATGGAACGCGGGACAAACGAAGGCTGGTAGTTACCTTGCCGCTTGACTCAAGGACAATCCTTCCTTCAGGACGCTAAAGATTGCCTCCGCCATCGTTTCCGGTCGCCAAGATTTCAGCGGGCCGCGTTCTCGAAAGCGCAGATTGTGCACCAGGCTCTGATTGGTGTTCCAGCACTTCTGCCACATCGACTGCAGCTGATACTGGTAACTGTCTGCTAGTTTACGCCCCCCGTGGAAAAGAGAAAACAGAAAAAGCACAGCGTTAGTAAAGGTCGTAACTTTCAGCGATGGGAGAGTAACGAGAGAAAAGATTGCCGAGCGATCAACCTTTCGATCTAGATTCTCTGCGTTCGACTTTATTAACCAGCTTGCCTTTGTTACGGCATCGATCGATCGAAAAGTTGATGCGCTGTCGCGCGAATATGTAAATGGACGCGCGTCGATTCGCGCGAACCAATGCAAACGCATTGAAAGAATCGAACCGAATTGTATCGAGTAGGACGATTCGTGTTCGACGAAACGATGCAAGCATACGCCATATAAATAGGGTAAATAACCAGACGTAGGTAATTCGAGCGAAGGTGCGGGTATCACGTGGTTAGGTTCCTTTGTAGCTGCTTGGACGGAGCGTACCTGCGAACAAAATATTGAAAGGCAAGTTGCGGCGGGGAAAAGGGCGATGGGGAATAAACACTACGCGTGGTGTATGTTAACGTATCGATTGTATTATCGTTGGTATACAATCGTTACAGAATAAAAGAGAGAGTTCGTAATGGAACAAGCTCGGTCGTTAATAGAAAATATTTTGCTTAACGTTAAACGGTAAACGCTGGCTCGCAACTGTTTCACTCCGCGCGAGCATACAACTCGAATACCGGCTACGCCACGAACGGCTGGCCTCAATTCGCAACGATTATTTAATAGTTAACTTATTGGGTTTAATTGAGCATCCTCCAATTTGACGATTAATACAATTAATTGGAAAGAAGCGCGCGCGTCCACGTGTACCGACGCGCACGCGTGTGCACGGTAGAGGCCGCGAGTTATTCCTCTGCATTTTCCAACAAAATTTACCTAGGTAGAGGACCGACGAGCAAACGCTTTCTTTCGTATCGAGACGAAGGTACGCGAGTTCTTCCCCCGTCGTGCCCATCCCGCATCTAACGATAAGGCACCTCGTGTCTCCACCAACGATCAAATGCTTTCGACTCGCGAAGCTGGGAAATGCTAAGACCACGCTCCCTGGAATCCTCCGAACTATCGGAATGTCGGCTCGCCGTTATCTCGCGCGAAAAATCAATTAACGCCAGACTTGTACGTCGCGCGACATCGTAAAGCTAGCTGACGCGTTTCTGCGGACCGAGACTTGGCAACGAAATCGAACGAAACGAAACGATATCCGTCGTGGCGAGGTAGCGTTGCCTTTCAATCGCAAAATGACGAATCTTGTCGCCAATATCTCCTCGACCGCCACGAGAAACGTGCGCACGATTCGAAGGGTATTCTGCCGCGGATCGGGCGACACCGAGCCTGGACTACGGTTACTGTGGAAAGTGACCGAGATCGATCTAACGCGATCTCCGATGTAACTGAAACGCGACGCGACCTCAGCTACCGTGTAGGTACCTGCCAACGAACCCACGAACTGCTCCGCGTTTAGCTCGAAGGTGTCGTTTATTCGCTAATTATCCCTCCTAATTATCAACCACTCGCCAAGTGTAGCGGCTCTGGAATTTTAATCTCCTTTCAAAAAGTGGCCGTACACCGTGACACGTGTCGGCTTCGAAAGCGACTCTGACACGGAAAAATATACTCTAGAAATTTCAACGTCCTCGCGTTGCAATATCTTTCGCTGCGTACAAAAATATGTAGCGGACGAGCGTCGCATAGAACGGAATCGTTGGCGAATACGAACTGAGACGCTGTAAAAGCTTTTGTCGCGTTACACTACATTGATTAGGGTTACGCAGGGAACGCGTAACATCTGCTAACCACATTAAAACGAACCGGCCCGTGTGTTTCGAACGCCACGGAATCGTGTTCGGTGTCTTTTCCCTGGAAAGGAGAACTGTGCAGCGTTGAAAAATTCGTCAAACAACTTTCGTAACAACTCGACATCCGTTTGAACGTTCGGCGAACCCTAACGATAAACTATCGCCTCGTCGAACGAGACGGACGCGACGAGCTTCGCTGAACGTCTAGCGCAAACGTGTATCGCTAATTTTGAGAAAACTTGAACAAGAGGAACTGCCGCGCGACTCTCGGCAAAAGTAAGGATAGAGCGACGAATAGCGTGGAACGCGGCTTGCGTTCTGAGATTCATCGGTATCACAATTGAGAAGTATTCATGGATAATCGCGCCACAATGCAGCTTCCCGTTTCGAAGGTTGAAAAACTTGGCGTCCCGATCGATCTATCCGTAGTCGTGACAGCGAGAGTCGGGGTCGGCAACTAAAAACGACGAGTTTACTGAATTACGCGCGAAGTGGAAGACATCGGACGAGCATAAGGCACTGTCTTATCGCTGGAACACTCATTAGCCGCGATAACGGAATATATTAGTATTGCTATTACCGCGATCGTTGCCATAATCATTATGGATACTATTCGTTGCAACGATCATCATTGGTCCCGCATACGAAGGGATCGCGTTAGTTTCGAACGCGAGCATAGAATGAGTTTCGTTCGCGAAGCAGGAATGTGTATGGAATGTACAAAATTGAAATCGAAGGTTAATCGCGGCTTGCTCGCGGGAATTTCACGGGCTTCCGGCGACATTCGACTCGTACAAGACGCGCGCAATCGCGAAAGCAGACGCACGACGCTTTCGGGAAAGACGAGCCAATTTACTGGTCGTTCTCGTTCTCGTCGTTGAAGTAAAGGGAGACTATCGAGTGCTTTTTGCAAAAAGCCCACCACCAACGGAAGCCGGAGAGACCGTTGAACACAAAATTGGGATCGCGCTTTCGTCTGAGCTTTTCCACGAAGTTGAGGATCGCGTTCAACGACTTTTTCGTGCGGCGATTGTACGGGCTGACGGTGATGTCGCAACAGAATTCGAGGACAGCTGTTTCTTCGCTCGAGTTCAAACCCGCTTCCTCCAGGACCATCATTCTTTTGGTTTTACCCAGGATGTTGTCGTACAGAGTGCCTTTCGGTATTCCGTATTTGGTAGACGCCTGGGTGAATCGCATCTTCTGAGTTACCACGGCCTCGATCGCTTCCTGGAGATCGTGCCGCGTCCACGTGGGCGCCTTCAGCTTCAGCAGGGTTGAATAGTCAGCTAAAAAATAGTCAGGGATTTCGGCTTCTCGTTTGCTTTTTTTTTTTCGTCGTACCCTGACTACACCTAACCCAGATCGACCGTTCTTGGAGGTAGCTGGTCAATGTATTACAACGATAACAGCGGCCACCGTTACAATATGTCCCAGATACAACTTCGAAAAAAAACCCCTTAGTACAGTTAGCCATTTTCTTCAACGATCCCTTAGTCCTATTTCTATCCTGGCACTTTCATTTATTCATCTGCCGTGTCCCCGTCTGCTCTTTTTAGGCAGCGTGTCGAACCTTCTCTTCTCTTCTGCCGTTCAACGGGAAGAAGAATTACGCCCGAAAGGTCGGAAAGAAAAGGAGACTGCGACAAAGCGGCGAAACGATGAGACGCGAGGCGTATCGAAGACGAGGAAGATCCTTGGATAGAGCGTTTAATCGAATTGGACGCATCGCGAAACCAAGAAGAGCGTCACCTATTCCGAGGAGAGGAGATAAAGCGCCGCTGAATACACTTTTCAGCGGGCTGTATAATATTATATGTGGAAAGCAGAATGAGATATTGCTGTTGGAGCAACGCAATTGTCTGCCGCGTCAGGTGTGAAATCGCCGGAAGATACTAATGGTAAGTGTACATAAAACGTTCCAGTCCAACCTTCGCTGACGCGCGTACAACAATGAATCTAGAAATGATGCCACTGAGGAGACGAAAAACACTCCAGCAAAGAGATTGAGTTGGGGTTAAAAGACAAGAAAAAAAAAAAATGAAGAATCCAGGTGCACGAGATCGCCGGAGGACAATTGGAGGGTGGTATCGATCCAAGGCGAATGATGGAGGCGAAAATTGATGCTTCTCGAAAAGGAGAAGATTTTGAACAGGTGGCAACGTTGGGCGGCTGGATAGGAAGCGCGCGATGTGCAGATTGCACGCGAGCTACCTGTTCGAAAGGTACGCATCGCTAGCGCGTTACTGGTGCCATTAATGGCAAACTTGCCTGTCTATCTAAATTGCTTTCTACATATATTAGTAACGCGCATTCCTGCTTCCCGCTTTATTATCGCCGAGATAACCACACGGTCCTTTCCCTCCACCTTTGTCCTTCCGCCGTGCTTCTGTACGGGTCCTTCGTTCTCTCCTCTCTTCGCCGTCGTCTTCTCCGTCACGCTATCTTCAATTGGTCGCGCTCCTCTCGGCCGACGCACGTTTTCGATTTCTTCTATCCGCGTCGTCTCACCGTTATACTCTCCGCCTTTTCCGCTCCGTTTCTTTCCTACCTCTTCCTTTCGATATATCGTCGGGATCTGTTTCTGCCGATATCGACGAGTCGACGAATCGACGATTGCCCTCGAAAACCCGGCGAGTTACCCGATCGGCGATGGAAGGGTGCGCGATCGCGAGAAAGCTCAGAATTTCACGTACCCGTGTCAGTAATGGTCGATAAATTTAATTCGAAGAACGATCCATTCGATGGACAGC
The DNA here is from genome assembly GCA_963667235.1 of Nomada lathburiana. NCBI lineage: Eukaryota > Metazoa > Arthropoda > Insecta > Hymenoptera > Apidae > Nomada > Nomada lathburiana. The sequence goes on from OY763900.1 coordinate 20,102,215, forward strand.
TTGCGAACGTGTTACGTTATCGTTTCCTGAAATTTACTGGCGAGACAACGAGCTGATTAAATGTACATAGGATGCGTCGAACAACTTACCAGCTATACTCGATGTGGAGGCTCCGAGCCAAGCGTGGGATGACTCCAACAACTTGGCCTGCAACAAACAATAAAAATGACTTTAGCGACTTTGTCGTGCGACGTTTCGCGGATCGCTCGATCGAGACGATGTCGGAACGTGGGGCGCGTCCGAGGGATTACTCGCAGTCGGTTGCGAAAGACCGTGGACGTCGAGGCATGCGTCGCGTGGCGAGAAAGGGTTAGCGCATTCTGGAGGGCCGGGGAAAAAAGTATGGCGAGGTCGGAAGATGCTCGCGGGAGGGAGGAAACAGGTTTCGTAGAACGGAGGCTCGCGTCTCTGTCGACAACTTTACTAATATGCGAGTTTTTCCGGGTCCGTATAAAGGGGTTGCGAGACGCGGCAAAAGCGCAAGACACACGCAAAGTTGGCTCATTTGAAAAGTTTTTCGTCCGCGGTTCGACGCGGTTTGCGATTTCCGCAATACCGAGAGATCGGCCGCCGTGTCTCGGCATACCAACGCCGGACTTCTCATATACCGACTTTTCAAATTAATTTTTAAGGGCCGAAGGGCTTCGCTCCTCATTTGATACGCGCCTCGATCCTCTATCAAACTCGAAACCCCTTTCGCCCTTTTCCCGCCACCACTGGCCGCACATTCTCCCACGTTCTTGCGTTCGTTCGCATTTTTAATAACTTCCCCAGCGACTTTCCAGGACAAAATCCAGGATTATTGTTATTAGCTACCGATTCCTCGGTATATCCAATAGAGATGGACGTTAACGCTTAACAGATAGTTTGGAGCCAGCCCGGCAATAAAGAAAAGATTGCGAAACCGCAAAACGAACGGCGGGCATCGGTGCGCCGAAACGCACACGGCAGGAAAATCGAGCTTACCACGAATACACGGTGCATCCTAGCATGCGTGCATTTTTCATTACCTCGTGCACCCGTCGCGGTGCGCGCCTTCAAGAATGCCCGTCGCCGTCGCGGTGCACGCGATGCGACGCGTCGCGTCGCGCCACAGCGTACCGCAACACGCTCGATCGCTATATTAACGAGAAAATTGCTCGTCGTATTCTCCCCGTTCTGCTCGATTCGCGGCGACGAACTTTCGGGGAAAATACTCTCGACACTCCTCGCGTTCGTTTCGTCCGCTGGAAATCGACGCTGCGCTACGCATCGCTGAAGAGATACGAGCTCCTTCGAGGAGCGTTCAGTTGGGAGTACAGCGACCTTTTATTTTCGAGCGAAACGCTACATTTCGTACAGTTCCGACGCTGCAGGACGGGGATGATACGGCTGCGAAGATTAACCGTCGCGTTTCGCGCGATGCCAAAGACGAAGCCTTGCAGGGGAAACCATTTGTCGAAAAAGTTAAAACTTTTAAACGTTACAAATGGGCTCGCATCGGTAACAAATGGAGCCGCGAAACTTTCGCCCCGTCTACCGCGTAGCTGTTTCAGGATTTTGTTGCTTTTCCGCGAGCGAGCAAAAACAGTTGGACGAAACTTTTCTCCCGCGGTAACATTACGGACTCGTCGCTGCGCGACGAGTGCTCGAAATTTCTGCAACGAATTCCTCCGTCGTGACTGCTCGAACGGACAGGCGTCCAGGCGTTAAACGAACGACGATAGGGCTAAATATGGAAGAGCGGCGATAAACAAAAATTAGAAGAATAGACGAGGACGAGCGACGGTAGGCCTAATTAGGGAAGGCATGGAAATCGCAGTTTCCCCGACACTCTGACGGAAAATCCTGTGAACCTTCCAGCGAAGAGAATTTACGACGTGCTCTATCGTTGCTAATTCCAGCAAATATTTGCCAGGCAAGGATATAGGTGTGGGCGAAATGAATAGGCGTCGGAAGAACGCGAGAGAAGAGTTGACGAGCAAAAGAGGGAAAAGAGGGAAAGGGGTATAGGGAGAGAGGGAAGAGTGGATGTATACAAGTGTATACGTAGGAGATCCGAGTGAACACGAAGGTACGAGGACGAGGACGAGGACGAGGACGAGGGCGAGGACGAGGGCGAGGACAGGAGGACAAGGACGAGGACCAGTCGGTGGGCAGCACGCTCGTTCTCTTCCTCGCCAGTGCCACAGACGCCCCAGCGACGCGACGACGTCGTTCTCGTCGTTGGAGACTCCCGTCGACCGGCTGGAGTTTCACGCGGCAGAATGCACCGCGCCACGGCAAATTTCTAATCAGATTAGCGCGGATTAGCAAAGTTCGTTTGTTCTAATGAAATTCGTCTAAATTAACGTCGGAAGAGGGAACGCCGCCGGAGGAGGTACGCCTAGATCGGGAGAAAAGGGTAGCGAGCGAGCGAAGGGGGGTAGATTCTCCTCCAGTCCCTTCGGCTAACTCACCCTTCCTCGTCGATCAATCGTTAGTCGGCTAGGTCTACGCGTATCACGGATTCGGCTGACCGCGCTCCTGCGAGACCGTTCGCTGCGATTCTATCGAAAAAAGGCAGAGACGTTCGAACGGCGAGGTGGGTAGCTCGGACAAAGAGGAAAAGAGGAGCGACGAGAGGGAGAGACAGTACGCGCGTTAATTGTCCAGCGGCTCGTGCAAAAACACGCGGCGACCGTGAATCCTCGCACATACGAGCACCGTGCGCGTGAAATCCAGGACACGCGAGTCTCTCCTCCTCTTTCACACGCACGCGCTGATATTTTATTTAGCGGCACACCGGTCAAACTATTCCACCCGATAGTCACCCAGCTGCTGCGCCCAAGTTTGCCTCCCTCGGTCGCGGGTCGCGCGTAAGCGAACGAACGCGGTGCGTGTTTTATTCATCGGTACACAAGGTCGCGTCAAAAATGTCTCTTTGCCCGAAAGATTGCCGCCGAAACTCGTAGTCGTAGAATCGTGGGCACCCGCTGCGATTTCGCATGCGCACGTCCGACCGAGGGGGTCGGGCAAAAATGAAAAGACAAGAGAGCACCCGACGGGATTTCCGTCGAGGATCGAACGATACGGATGGCGGCCACGCGACGGTGGAATTGTTTCGAATTTGGTCGGTGCACAAAGCAGCAAGATAGACGGACACGGTCCTGTCGACGCATCGACTCGTCATTATCGCTTAACGAATCGTCCTGTTCAATTGGAACGAAGCTTTTTAGCGAGTGGATTTATTTGTGCATGGCCCGTGGCCTGTCGCCGTTCAACGGATAAGCGATTCTCCCTCCTCCCTTACCTCTCTTTACCTTTCCCGGCCCATGACCGTTTTTCTCGTTTTCACGAGTCTCTTGCGCTCTTTGCCGGTCACTGCTTTTTCATCGCACCGTTTTATTTCGAGCGGCGCTCCACAGGTAGTCACGTACAGGGTACACTCGATGGACGCGGCCGTCCAGATAAATCCTCCTCACGAATGGTCACGTGGACGCGACAAAATATGTTGGCTTCCAGTGAAACGTTACCCGCTACACTCGCACCCACCCCGACACCCCTCGCTGGAATTTCACGCGAATTTTCTCTAAAACGTTTAGCCCCGCGCATCCGGTTTCCCTCTCGATTCGGCCTGCTCCATTTAGCAGCGGCGCCCGGGCGCGGCATTTTTCCGTTTAAACGGACCCGCGCCGAAGAAACTGGCAACCGACTGTATCGCCGTTAAACGGATTCGGCAATCTATCGCGGCTATAGATCGTTCTCGGGCTTTAATATATAAGGAATGGATTATCCGTTGAATAATGTGGCGGAGCTGCGCTAAGCCGCAAGCAACGTCGGTGGTCGTCGTGCGAGCACGCGTGTACAGGTACAGGTACAGGTACAGGTACAGGTACAGGTACAGGTACAGGCACAGGCACAGGCACGCAGTCACGCGTGCCCCGATGAACCATCGCCTCACCTCTCTCTTCCTCTTCCTCTCCAACCGGACCGGACTATGTTCGGTGCTGTGCCGTTAGAACTAGGGATAGATACGTGTACCGGCGACGATGGCACGGGGGATGTGGAGCAGGGCAAAACGGAGTAGAACGGAGGAGAGTAGAATGGCGAAGAGAAAGGAGAGAGGGTGGAGTGGGAAGAAGGGGTTGGTGGAGGGAAAGAGGAAGGTAGGTCGGCCTGGCCGGAGAGCGGAGTTAGCGCGATGTTAGCTCGCACGTATGTAGATAGAGTACTGAACTATGTATTAGAGTCGTGTACCTTCCACATAGATATACCGGGGTTTGTATAGTACAAGATTTGCCATTGGCGGAGCCGGTCTGAAATCCTGCACAACGGGTGATCTCGAAATCCGTGCGCGGACCCCGGCCGACATCTAAACGATACTTTACGAGCCGCGAAAGCTCGGCCCCGCTATCGGGGATTAACCGATCGCCGCGAATCCTCGTAAATTTCAAAAAATTTTCTTCCTCCCGCTCTGAATAGCGCTTCGCCGGCCGGGCAAAAAGTACGCCGGACTGCCGCCACGTCGAACGAGTCGTCGCGATGCTCGATACGGGAACGCATAAATGGGCAAAGGACGGGAAGAAAGCGAGTAGGGCACTCGTAAACTAATTGTGAGCGTGCGCTATAAAAATGCGCTGGCAAGGAGTGCGAACAAAGGGAACAAAGACGCGCGGAAAGGAGAGAAAGAGGAAGCGAGTCGATGCGAAGAGGGTTGGCTCCGCTAACGCGAGAACCTGCCGGCGTGACTCGACGACGATCATGCTCCGAAAGATGCTCAAGAAGCAGAACATTCTTTTTAAAGCGGATGTCGAGAGGGGACCGCGGAACCGGCCGCCGCGCCGCTTCGCGCCGACAGAGAACGAGCGAGAAGCACAGCCACCGGCTGATCGGACGTAGAACGGAGGAGGAACCCGGGAATTGTAGACAGCTCGCGACCCTAACGATAATTAAGATATATAAGGGAGGAAGAGGGAATCGAAGGCACAATAGAAGATTACGCTCGTAGCGCGGCGAAAACAAAGGCGAGAAAGAAAGGGTTATACGCTGGATTCCGCGAAGAGAGAAATCCGGGGAAACCGCTGCGATAGGAAAGAGAAAGCGACGAGGAAGGAGAGGAAAAGGACGCGACCGACGGAGTGTGCAACGCGTATGGGCACCAGCCGGGGAAAAGAGAGACAGTGGAAGGCGAAGGAGGAGAGACGAACCAAGAACAGCGGCGAGAACGACCGTAAACTTTAAATTTACGAAGTGATATACACGCCAAACATCCGGTAGATATTTAAACCCCGGTTTCGCTAAATTCAACAATAACGTTTGCTGCTATTTCGGGTCTAGCCGCGATCCTCGCTCGACTCCACCGACCCGTGTCATCGTTCCCCGAATCGCTCGAACATCCGAAGAAGAATTATCAACTCGAAGGAGAAGCCGATCGCGCTTTTTCGCGAGACCAACGTTCCACTCTATCGTTCAGTCACGCTTCGCCCATTAGTTCCTTTTGCAATCTCGCCGAACGTTTCACTTTGTTCCGTGTCTACGGTTAATCGTCGACGCTTTCTCGCTGCAATCGCGGACAAATATCGAGATAAACGCAAGGTGGCCGAAGTGCACACCTTCGCCAACCCGACGAAAGTTTAGCAACCGAAATGACAATGCTCGTGGCTACAATATTCTCGATCCAATTTTTCTGCTCGCCGGCCGCTTGATCGCGCACCACCGGTCTTTCTTTATTTACACGATCGCATCGAGCGAACGGCCGTTTTATAAGTTACCCTCCTTTTACGCGTACACAGATGCAGCTCCCATGGTTCTTCGAGGCTAGGGGATCACCGGGCTGCAACCCTTCGCGGTATGAATGATACATAGCCGTGTTCGGAAAAGTAATACCACGACTGATTATGTTTCGATGCAGAATGTAGCCGACCGCGCGATTACGATCCTCTCTTATAAAAATTTCAAACTCGAGTCTACGCGAGTTCCGCAATCGTAGATTACCCGTCCATCTTTCAAAATCGATCGAAATAGCTCGGCTGCGGCGCCCAGGCGACGTGCAACTATTTCCTACCTATGTACGCGCATTCTTTCTCTTGCTCGAGCTTACCGACACACCGTTCTCGGTTCCTTCCGCGACACGGATCGCGCCAAAAGTGTCCACGTTCGAAAGAAACGGCGGGTCGACACCGAACGAAGCAGGTTGAAAATGTGTAGGATGCCGTCGCGACGCGTCGCCCGGAAGTTCTGGTTCCGGTTCGCGTATTCGCGGGCAATTAACGTGCCTGATTCTAATTCGAGCCGATTAAAAGCACGACGTCCCGGCAATATCGTTCGAGCGATTTAATTTAATGCGGGGTGCCGCGCCGACTCGATTCAATCCAAATCGATTCCGTTGCGACTCGATTGGATTAATCCGGCCGATTAATTCGACAAAAACTAATTCGTTGGTCGAGCTCGTCCGAATTATTCTTAACCTCGTTCTTGAACCGAGCTCTACTTGCCACCGACGACCTGCCCCTCGTCGCTCACGTCACGCACCGTTCACGTATGATCGCGACAATCCTTTGAAACGTGCGTCGCGTTGCTCGTCCTTTTGCCAAATATGCAGTTGCATATTTTGCGACCGATACCAGCTCCGGGAACGAATGTTTTTAGAGGGCCGTTCGGCGCGCGGACTCCCGAAACCGTCGTTTTATTATTAATTTCGGCGAGACGGGTGCATTCGTTGCACGGCCGACCGGGATCGGAGAAAGCGAACGATGGAAGGTCGCGAGATAGGGTAGCGGTCGCGAGGGGTGGACTTCTAAATTCATCGCTGGACGAGGACGTTGCCCTCCGGCGGATAGGTGTATATATATTTTTTAGCGAAGCAGGTTCCGCGATTAAAGAGTCGAGAACAAAAGTCACCGCGGAGGCAACGTAATTCCATCCTTATGAATCTTCTATGCTTCTGTTGCGGCGTGCTTCGAGCCCCGACCGTCATATTCCGCGGCTCTACGTTCACGCGCACGATCGATCTCGAATTCTATAAGCCCGAATAATTGCGCGTCTTTTTTCGAATTCCCTTCCACCGATTTCCTCCCGACGCCCCGGAAAGCGCACCACCGAAGATCTCTGTTCGGACAGAGAGCAATAGCGATAAAGCGACGCCGATTCTTCCTCCTTTATTCTTTATCCGGTGGAAGGGTGGAAGGGTGGAAGGGTGGAAGGGTGGAAGGGAGGAAGGGAGAAGTCGCGCCGCACGAGTTGGAAAAAATTGCGAATGGATAGCGACAAACGAAGGACACAAAGGGTAGCGTCATACGTTATACGTTACACGCTACGCGTCAGCGAAGGGGGTGAGAGCGCGACGTCTCTCGTTGCTTTTTTTCTCTAGATCGCGCCAAGTCATCGGAAGTAACGCGATTAACTCTCGAGCCCTTGGGGAGCGAAACGGGAGAGGCGGTTTTTTTTCCCCGACCGCGTTATCGTTTCTCGGCGATACTAATCGGTGCCGCGTCACCGACACGGTATTCAAGCCCGATTCGCTTATCTCGCTCCATCGACGCTCCGATCGTCCTCGGTGGATATTTTCTATGAATTTGCTTCCCTTTGAGAAAACGAGGGCGCATCTCCGGCCAACGGGTCGATCGAAGCGCGCTTCGACCGCGCGGCGAGATCGCTTTCACCCACGCAAATGGAACTTTCTCCAGGGTCCTCGGCAGTCGCCATCGTTTGGCGTCTGGAATTTTCGGACAAACAGCTCGTCAGAGTTTTCCATACTCGAAAGCATCGATCGGGCGCGCATCCCTGGGGACGATACGGTTCCGATCTCCGCACCACGGGCATACGTGGGGATACTCGGGGAAAGGCGAGGAATCGTTCTCCCCGGATAGATGGACAGCCAGGATGGCGTGTTCGCGGACGGGGTCGAACTACATTCGGACGGCGAAACAGTTTCGATCGACTTAGCGGTTAAAGGATAGGCTCGAGCATTATTCGTACGTGCCTGTGCCTCGGTTACGCGAGCTATCGATTCCTTGGTCGCTTGCCGGGGGTAGTAACGTTTCCCCTCGAAACACAAACACAGGGCCTCGCATGCATGCGCGATGCAACCCCATGGTATGCATTCGATACGCACGTAGGTACCTACCAAGAGGAAAGAGGTCCCTGCATCGCGCGATCGATGTTTGATTGCACTTTATATCGCATTTCTCTCTTACCCTATCCGCCCGCTACCTTCGCCGCCCCTCTCCGCCGCCGCTGCTACTTTCGCGAGCCTCCTTCTCTTTCGTTCCGCTTCTTCGGTGGCCCTTGTTCCCGCGACCTCCACGCTTTCTACGCACGCCGACGACGTCGCGCGAAAACGACACACCCATCGTCGAGGGTCGTTAAGGCACTCGAGCAAAGGGATCGCTGCGACGATGCTAACGCGTAGGCGGTAATCAATTTGGCGGTATTAGACGCCGGCTGAACGCGGGGCAGATGGTGGTATCGGCGGTCGTTCCTTTTTTCGCAGCTTCGCCGAGACGGCTGATGGATGATCCTCCATATATTTTGCCCCCCGCAAGAAAGGTAAGACAGGCTCGGCATCTATCACGAGCGAGCCTGTATCCGCGAGGGGAGCAGCCGCCGCAGAAGAATGAAAGGGGGGTCTATTAATAGCGAAAGGTGCGACGACGGTTTCATTGGTCGGCAGGATCGGGATATTAACGGCGGGGAAGCTTCCCAATAATCTATTTCCGCGGGCAATACGTTACGCGGTTGGATTTTACCTCGGGACACGGGGCTGATGGCAAAGTTCGGTCATCCCGTTCGCCGATAGGGACGCGAAATAATACGCGCAATAGTTGGACGCGCTCTCGCTGCTCGCAGCCCCGTCGTTGATCCGTCAGGACCAGCGAACGCTCCGGTCGTTTTTCATCCAGACACAATTTCGCGCACCGGTGTTTCGCAGCGGATTCGGGGCGAAGTCGCGACGCGACGACGAGAGCGACGGAAAGGCGGGATTTTGCAGCGAGCGGTATATGTAGTCGGAAGGTTGCTCAACGCGGCGGCGTCGTGGTTTAATAAGGAGCTATCTATAGCGGAGCATTATGTTACCTCGATACATCCGTGAGATGAGACGTTGCAATATTAATGCGTCTCATGAAATATTCGTCGCCGTCTTGCCATTCATCTCGCTCGCGCTCCGTACATTATATAGAGGGCGCGGGTGCGAGGGCGGGTGCGGGGGCGGCCGGGTTGGAGCGCGGAGCGAGCCGGAGCAAGCTGGAGAGGAAGCTGGAGCAGGCTTCGCTCCGAAGAGCGAGAGAGGGTCCGAGGGGAGAGCGAGGAAAACGGGCCGAGGCCGAGCGAGGGGAGCATCGTCCTCCGCTGCCGTCTCCATCGTCGTTTCGTGGTGCCGACTTGATACGACCGCGCGGATTTCCCCGGGTCGCCTACATTTTTGCGCCGCGCTTCGTCGTCGGAGCGGAGGCGCGAGCGGAGCCGCGAGCGGAGCCGCGACCGGGCCGTGCTCGCGGGATCGCGCGCACCAGCGCACTGTCCTTCAAAGCTGCCCGAAAATCGCCGACTGATCTTTCTAACTTCGGGCGCATGCGTATCCCGCGCGAAACGTTCGCGTTCTAAAAGCTCCCGCGTGCCAAACTCTTCCGTCGTGGTCCGTCCATCGATCGCCCCTACAGAGATTCCGCGATCACCGAACTCGCGCGCTTTCGAGACGCTTGAAAAATTACTCCCGGCATCTGGTCCCATCCGACGAGCATCCGAGACGCACGGCATATCGATCTTGAAAACCATCCCCGCCCGTTCCGGCTTCTCGTCCGCGATAAATTTTTCACCTCGGCCTCTCGTCGTTGTTTCGGTCGGCGAGGAGCGGGGCCCGTAACTCATCCGTGGAAGGGCAGAAGCTCGCGGCTGAACGACAGAATCTGGGGTGCAGTCCGGCGATTCGAAAAGGAACGAGAAAAAGCAACGAAAAAACGGAAATAGAGCAAAGGGTGCGCGCGTTTGGACAGGCGAAGAGAGACGGAGGGAGAGAAAGTAGCAGCGCCGGCAAGGGTGGTCGAGAGGGGAACGATGGAGATTGTCGGCAGCGGGACTGGAGAGCGGGTAGGAGAAGCTCGAACCGACACGGGAGAAGGGTCCCCGGGGTGGAGGCAGAGGGGGAGGTGTGGCGCGAGGGCGAATGCTAATATTAAAAGTAATATTTCTCGGGCCGTCCGCGCCGCAGCCCCGCTGGAATCACGCTCCCGTTCTCCGCGGTTCTATTTATTTTTAATATAAATTAAACAATTTATTTTCCGGCGGCAGTAAGGACGGCGCACGGGGTGGCGGAGGCGGTGGCGGAGCCGGTGGCGGGCAAGCGTGCCGAAGCGGCGAGGCCGTGGGAGGTTGGAGGGAACGGGGAACGAGAAACGGGCTACTGAAATAGAGAAATAATGCCGGGGCTGCAATATCGAATGAAATATCGTCCGCGATCTCTCCGCTGCAGCTAGAAAGAGAATACAAACGTATTCTTTCTGTACGTACGCAGAGGCGGTATGCACCTGTAATTTCCGTCGTTTCTCTCCGAACGCTATTTACTTACATATATTCGCAGTCGTCTAAGCGACGGTGCGCTGCAGACGTCGACGGGAGGAAGGGAGGAAAACGGCAAACGGAGGAAAGGAAGGTGGAGAAAAGTGGTGGCTGTCGAAGCGCGAACGACTGTCACCCGTTGTTCGCGTTTCAGCGGCGATCGCCGCGAACAAAAAAAAAACAGAAAGAAAACGCGCGTCCGTCAGACTGACGGGGATCAGCGACAACCTCGTCGAATCCTTCCGGGGCTTCGAAGAATCTTGAAAACGTGGTTCCAAAAGTCGCAGCGGTACCGCGACCGTCTAACAGGGTGCCCTTTTATCTTTTCTCCAAGTCGGAATTATCGATTGCGCGAAATCTTGGAGAGCATCTCACAGCGGTCACCGCTTCTTCGCCTCGACATTGACCTCCTTGGATGAAACGACTCGCGGGTTTATCTCCGGACGACGCGACCGCTAATCCTCGCTAATTACTTCTGTCCCGACGTGGGCATGACTGTTTTCGCCTACGCCTACGGCGTGCACGCAAATTCCATCAGTCCCGGAATTCTCCAGCTGTCGATGCCGACCGGCGCGGGGAGCGGGCAAGGAAAAAAAGGGAGAAACAATGGAGACGGTGAACCGGTGTCGAAGTAGCCCGGTCACCGCGGTGGTTTACAAAGCGCGCCGTGCCGAGATTGTCCAGCGAAAAGACTGGCTGGCAGGGAAGTGGGTAGGTTGGCAAGGCAGGAGGGAAGGCAATGCACTTTATGATCGAATATAGCGTACGGTCGAGGGGTAACGCAGACTTCTATGTATAGCGCGGCTGAATCATAAGCGATGCCTATACCCGCTATGCCTCTAACTGACGGCCGGTGCGCGAACGCATATGTATGCGTGTACCCACTTTCGTTTCTGCGTCCGCGCAGTCCTCCGACAGGCTACGGCACGCCAGGTATCGTCTTTTCGTCGGTTTTCCTGTTTCGGCCAAACTCGAGCTCCCGTCGCGCGAGACATCGAGATCTCCGATCGAGATGACCCGCGAGAAACGAACGATTCACGCGTCGTGCACGAGGCTGTCAGGTATGAATTGAACGCATCGCCGAGCTCGGCCCTCCGCGGTTGCTCGAATTGGATCGTTAGCGGGTGCCCTCGAGCGAGACCGTGCAGCCCTAATCTCTTCATTCGCGCGTTCTTTAGCTTCTTCTCGACAAGGTTCTTACCCTGTACTATCGTTTTTCTCTCTACTCTCAAAGGCATTTCTGCGCGCCCGCTACTCGCAACCTCTCACCTTTCCGCTTATATACGTACGCAGATGCCCAAGTTTGCGACGATTCTGCGATTCTGCGATTATCCTTTGGACGACCGTCCAAGTTCTCTCGATACGGCCGGTGGCATAATCGGAGCTTTGACCTTCCCGCGAGTACGGTACCGCCGCGTTGGCGTTCGGACGTATGAATGAAAGAAGGATCGATGCTGCGCTCGCGTCGAACGAGGGGATAGGAATCTGAAAAATCAGCACCCCTTTTGTCAACGCGCAGCAGGCGCGTGCCGCGATCGCTCGCAATCGCAAAACGAAAAACAATTTGATCGCGAATCGAGAACGCGAGCACGCCTTGACGCCATAGCGTGTCGCGTTTCTATTTTTTTCCCCTGCCTTCCGATAAAGGCTCGACGAGCGTGTCGCGGTACACGCCGTAAAACCAGCTCGACAAAATATTGTACAACCGGAGCGTTTTTAGCAGCACCGTATCGCGATTAGCGTAACGCGCCGCCGCGATCGCTGCCCGATAACTTTGTCTCGCGCAATTACTTAATTCGCGGATGTTGATCGTCCGTTAACGAGCCGTTTCCTCGATTTTACGGCTCCGCCTGCGATACCTGCGAACGATCCTATGCACGCGTCCGCGATTCCATTCGATCCCTCGGCGAGACTTGGACGCGAACGTCCCGCGGAACGGAAGAATCGAGGGTCCCGTGTAATCCCAAAAGCCTAACGTTGTCGTTGTTCCCTCGCAGAAATCGCGGACGGAAGACGCGCGGCAGTCGGATTTAATCCGCGCAATTACGATGCGAGAACACGACCCAGGGGATCGAATCAATTTATCGGCTCAGTTCGACTACCGAATGGTTTTCCATGCGAGATTAGGCGCGGCATTCTTCCGCAACCCGCGCCCGGCTCGCTTCGCCTTTTCCTTCGGCCGGTTTACCGACCCGATTTTCCTTCTCCTCTCCTCTCCGCGTCGTTCGTCTCGTCGCATTGCCACTCCGCTCGGTCTACTCTCGTGCTAATGGTGTTGTGGCTATTACCGTGACGTGCTCCGCCTTTAATAGGTGTCGAGGCTCGTTTCTGAGCCACGATAATGTCCGCGGGCACCTTCGGCCGTGCGCGCTAATTACTCGACGATCGATCCGTTCCGGGATCGAAAGCGGGTTCCGATGCTCGGACACGGACGCCCGGGGATCTCGTCCCGAGAGACGTACGCGCGGACGACGAATATTTTCTCGCTCCTCCAGGTGGTACGCGCGTCGGGTCGCGCGTCGCGGCGGCCAACGGCGGAAACGGGACAAAGAGCCGCGGAAGAATTGGAGAACGAGCGGAGGAACACGCCCCCGAGATCGATGGTGCATAAATCACGCGTCCTATTTCGTTCCGTACTCCACGACCAGTCGGGGCCGTTTTTCGCGCACGCTGTTTTCGACTTCCGCTCGATAAAAGTTGATTCCGCCCACCGGGCATACCGTGCACGGTGCGTTCCTATCGGCCGGTCGGATCAGAAACTTCGGTAGCGAGTCGGAGCGTTCGCAGTATGTATCCCGTTCCCATCTCGAAACGACTCTCCGCTTCCCTTCCGACGCCGCTGTCCCACCTCGATCTCGCGGTCCCTCGCCGCCGCGGCTCGAAGAAATATTATTTAAGCGCTTCCTGCCATATAAATAGTCCGTGCGCGATGATAATTAAAGTCTCCCGGGACGGTATCGGGACCGACGATCTATCTGTTCCGGTGTACCGATACCAGCGTCACTCCTCCTCCTCCTCCTCCTACTTCACCGCCGCGGACAACTTCTTCGTGCCTGGCTGTTTCGCGCGGACCGCCCTGCCCCCGGTGCCGAGGGCTCATTTAAATATCGGCTAGTAGCGCGTGAGAGGCGGCTAACAATGCGCTCGCGGATCTCGCGACGCCGAGAGCCGGGTAACGCGAATGCGCGCAGCTAGGGACGAACGGTTTTCTCGTGCAACGACCAGCCGCGACGAAATTGAACCCGAACCAGATCGATTTTGATGGACGCGTCGTCGGGTCGGCAGGTTCGAGGAGGGATCGCAGGAGGGTCCGAGGAGGTGGACGGCCGAGGGACGCGAGGACGGGGAACAGAGAGTGGCACGGCGGAGGGTGCAGGAATGGATCGCTGAATTTCTCGAATAATTAAGTTAGACCTCGGTGAGCTAGGGGTGGTCGCTTACCTACCAACACACAGTCTCATACATTATGTACAACCGGTGGTACATGGCGCGCTCGTACACGCGTGCACTGGAATGGCAAAGGGCGAGAGGAAAGGGGAGGCGAGAGTACGCGGGTGTATGCGTGCGCGGGTTTGCGGGTGTACGAGAGCATCCATCGATGCGTGGAAACGGAGTTGAACGCGAACGCGGTACTCGTGCTCGGCTTCCTAGTCCTGGGCAGCGCTTTGCGAAACGCGTACGCGCGCATAAGCGTAGGTAAGCGCGTATATTGCGACGGGATGTTCGCGCACACCAGCAGGGCAAACGGTGTACCCCGGGTTTCGTACGTCCACCCTCTGCGACTCTCTCTTCCTGCCTCGTCCCCGGTGTGTCGGCGACGCTCGCGCGCGCCCTACACTCGCCGCTATTGGATATATACTTAATGAAGCGTAAATAATTGAGTAATGTGCTCCAGGCCGTTCGATCGACGTTCCTATTGGTCGGTATTAATCTATTCCGGCGCATTAGCGGCTGGTATCTCCGCGAACCGGCCTAGGACCGCGCCTAAATACTATCCTGGACTAGCCACCGGCTATGTTTCTGCCATCGACCGCTCGCCACGTTAACCCGCGTTAAACACCGCCTAAACTAACCGACAACCCCTTCTTCCTGTCGCTAATCTCGCGCCGTCTTTCTTCCTCGATCTGCGCCCCTCTCGTCCTTTCTTCTACTTTTCGCACCGCCAATCGATCTAGGCGCCTGTTTCGATTTCTACGCGTCCCTGCAACCCCTGCAACCCCTGCGCTTCCCCTGCGCATCCCCCGTGCAAATCCAGCGATTGAGACAGGCTCTCGCGGCGACTAATCTCGGGAACGGTTAGCGAATTTACCAAACTGCCCGGTGGATCTCCTGCCGAACGAGCATTCTCGATCCGAGACCGCTCGCAAATCGCCGATTCCCCAGCTTCGCAACGCGACGCGTCGATCGAGCTAAGACGGTTTAACCCCGAGTGGCTAAAGCTCGACGTCGAGCGTTTAATCGACCGCGAATCCAGCGCCATCGATCCTCGTCCACGTTTAATCGCACCCCTTCTTCCCCATTCGGTTCCTTTATTCTTACACGTTGGCGTGTTATTCGCGGCGATGTAGCATGCAAATTCGTCCGAATAATTCAGCGGAGGTGGAACGCAATAGGAGCGCAAAATATGCTGCCACTCATTTCGTGCCGTTACCTCGGCTCCCGAGTACTCGCTCGGCGAGGAAGGGTTTGTCCCGAAATAGAGATTGCGAGCGAGGGAGACGGGATCGCGCGTCGGAGGAAGGATCTCTATTCCCGCGGGTCGAGAGTCCGTTATAGAAATCGAGCAAACTATTTTCGAGAGCGAAGGAATTTACGAGGCCGTCGGAAAGGAGACGACGACGCGACGGCGCGCCGGCTGGAACAGGTAGCTTGTTAGAGACGGAGAGGTCGGTGGTCGCGGGTGGTCGAACGAAGAAGGAGACCCAGAGAGAAGAGGATAGCTCTTACTATCTTTGGAAAAGTCGCGCGAATCTAACGAACGGAGCCACAGGTGTTTTCCCTGCGAGTGTGTGCGCGCTCGCGTGACCGCGTGTGTATCAATATTTTCGCACGCGCGTGTGTTCGTACATACGATATGGTATATACGCCGGGCACAATTTTCGATTCTGGCCGTCGCGACAAACTTTTCTCCCTTCGTCGATAGAATGTCCTCCGCCGATTAGAACGGCGATGGGTCGTGCATAGGTGCACGAAGAATCGCTGCCGAGTTGGTCAGAGGCCGGCAAACGCAGCGTTCGTTCGTCCCGTTTCAACGATAGCGAACATCGGCAAGATTCGCCTTTAGATTCGCGTTCGTTGCCGCCAGGCGTAAGATAATACAGGCACGATTCTGCACCGTGTCATGGAATACCTTTGATCGCGAATTTTGATATCATCCTGTTGAGATACGGGCTGGCCGTTTCGGTTGCAGCGCGAGCTTTATCAGGAGGATAGATATTTTCGAAGCATTCCACGCATCCGGGGATCCTAGATCATTCGGAAGCTGGGAGGGGCGAGCGGGGAAACAGCATGGAAAACGGAGGACGGAGGGCCACGCGAGCCGCGAGCGTTCCAAAGCGGAACGTGCTAGAGGGGTGGCGGAGACCGAGCGTCGGAAATATAGAGGGCAGAGGGACGCCGGGTGAAACGCGCGTAGCCAAATGCAGAATATTAGCTGGTGATTAATTATTAATAGTATTGAGTGCCTGCTAATAGATATAATGTTATTGGACCGAAATCAGTTGCTCCTGGGCGAAGAGGCCGAACCTCGAATAATAGGTACGTATGCACGCGTATCGAGCGGCCCCGTTGTCACCGAAAACTCGGCTGATTGCGATACAGGGTTCCTCTCGAGCGCGTTTTGCACGAGGATTGAGTGGGCGCGAACGTCGAGGAAAGAGAGTCTGGGCCGTAAAGCGGAGTCTCGTCGACGACGTACGCGTACAGTCGGCTCGTTCGCAGCCAAGACGAGCTTTCCGGCCTCGGCGCACTGAAAATGTCGTGCCCATCAGCTTCCGGTTTGTCCACCGCGTTCTCCGGCGTCGAATCGATTGCCGCGAGACGCAAAAAAAATCATTGACGGGACAATGAAATTCCGATCGAAAAATAATTCGAGAGAATATCTCGATTCTCCTGGTCGAGAAGTTTCCACGGGTTTTTCTCCCTTGGCGCGTTTCTTCTTCTCGGGCAAACGTCGGAAAGCCGAAAGGAGAGTCTCCCCGGAAAGAAAGTTAGCTGGCTGTGGCGGTATAATACGGAATACCGGTAGGGTTTTGTAGGAAGGCGCAGGAGAGAACGAGGGGCAAAGGGTGGTCCCAAGGCACTTTCTTTGAAGCCGGTCGAGCCACTTGGAAAGGGTGGCACGGACAGCCGAGTTTGGGGCAGGTCGCACATCAAAGAGCGAAATACTTGAAGCCGAGATTCCCGTCCCCTCTGCTCTTCCTCGTGCCGGTTCTGCCGACTCGAGCGCCTCCTCCTAGCCGTCGTTCCCGTGGCAGCCACCTTCTTTCCTCCACCCTTTCTTCTGTCTCCACCGTCGCGGGCGAGCGCGAGCCACCCTCCCATAGGGAGGTATCATCCTCCCTGCGTTTCTCACCGATGACCTCCGTTCTATTGTCCGCTCTCGAGCAAAAACGCTCTCCTATTTTTTGCATGCACCGGAAAAAGTCACCGCTACCGCGAGTCATTCAGCCGAGAAGGCAATAAGGGAGCCGCTTTTAAAGCGACTCCGCGCAAGCTTTTCGAGCTGGTTTCCCTCGAAGGGCCCGCCGTCGCCGACTGCTCGCTGGTGTACATACGTATGCGTGCGTGCAACGCACGCGGGGACAGCTGGCACGGCGAGTAGCACCACTCGCGTTCGCGCGAATCGATCCCGCGACCTTCCCTTCGTTCACGGGGGTGCGATCACCTTGCTTCTCCTCCGAATCGCTGAATCGCATTTCGCCGAAGCAATCCATTTTACTGTTTAGTTCCGCTCGTTCGTTTTTATCGCGCGCACGCCCGCACACACGCGGCCGAATAATTTGGCGTGCCTCGGTCGAGGACGCTTCGGAGACGGGAAAAACTCGGAGCGACAAGGGGGGTCGGTGGGCGGCGGGAGGGCAGCCGGCGGTGTTCGAGAGCAGTTTTCCAGCGCAATAATAAAGAGACCGCGGTTTGTTTATTATATTATATCGCGTTACGAGAACCACCGTAACGACCGGTATTATTCCGGCTTATACGATGCTGGAACTTCGCTCGGGCAATTTTTATTATTACGCCCCGTGGTTGCAGCTCGATTCTTTTCAAGCGCGCTCGCGTTCCTTCGGTCCGCGGTCGCTCCGATGAATAAACTTTTAATTTTGCCGAACGTGCTTTTAAAACCGGTAGGCTGACGTTTGCATCGATGCTCGAATCTGTTCTCGCGATATCACGCACCGGCTACACCGCCACGGTCCGCGGCTAATTCCAAAGAATAATGTTGTTTTTAAATTCCAATCAGAAACGAGTGGGCTGTACGCCGATGATCACCTCTATTTTTTTTTCCACCGACCGGGTGCATTAATTCGTAATTGCGCGCCGTTTTTACGCGCCAAGTCCGCCGATCGAAAAATAATTGTTTCGAGTTTGCCGATCGTGCGGATTGCCTTGTTTTGCGTTTTAGATGGAGCTGCACTCGGCTGGGAAACGAGCAACGGTACGCGAACACAGTGGAAGGGAAAGAGAAGGGGTGCCAAAGCTGGCTTTTTCGTGGCTTAAAATTAATATGCATGGAGCCAACAGCGAAACGTTTATCTTGCCGGCTTGATTTCGTTTTGATACGCCGACAAATTGCTCGAGTCCGTTTGCGCCTATACACGGTGTAATCTAGCGTCTGGAAATACGACGGAGTCGATTCTTTCCCGTTCTTTCGAAAAAGAAACGCGAATGAACGAGGGCCACCTGCGCGGTATCGAAGGGGAAAATGAAAGTGGCGGGGGACGACGGCCGTGTTTGCCACGAAAAAAAAAGTAACGACCCTTTTTTTCGGCGAATTTTCACCGCGAGACAATATTCAACATCTGGACCGAACGCAACGACGATTAAAAATTAATAACGAATATCAACAGCGGCGGGGCCAGTGGCGCTTCATTACCCAAAATTAAAAATCGTCGTTCGAATCGCGAATAAAAACTGACCGTGGCAGCTTCGATTCTGTAATTACAAATATCCACATGGCGCCTGTGGAAAAATCGGTAAACAGACTCGTGATCGATGGCTCCACTACCCTCTGCCTCTCCCGCTCCCTCACCGTTGTCGTTTCAGCCACCATCGCTGTGCGTCGTTTTTTCTTTTTTTCTTTTTTTTTTTTTTCCACCGTGCCGCGAATTACCATTGCAAACGTCCGGCGCCTGTAAAAGTTCCGAAACGTATGGGGTTTCGATATGATTTCCGAAAATAAAAAAACATTTCGGGACATCGAAAGAGAAAACGAGAGACAGGTCAATCGGACTCTATTATATTCATGAATCTCTAGTTGGCCGCGTCGACGTTTCCATCGTCTCCTTTGTACGCGGAAACTCCTTTTTGCTCCTCTCGTTGGGGAACGAGCGCGATGCGTGTAACGTGCTCGAACGAGCCTAGGCCTTTCCGCGCGACCCTTGTGAAGAAGCGAGAAGAGTCGAACGAGATCGAACGGAAGAAAGAAGCAAAGATAGGAGGAAGCGGGTCGCGGGCCAACGCGCAAATTGTCATTCCACATTTAGCGACACAACCCACACGCGGGCCCGATGGTTGTCGGTGATACCAATACCGTTGCGCGATATTAAAACGACGGCCGGTGCGAAAATAATTACATTTCATAATTGGCTAAAATATCAGAAATGAAAATTAGTTTATCGAGCGCCGCGTTAATAATTTCGCTTAATCGAAGCGACCGACGGTAGGCAGCCCGCCGGATGATATTCATGGCGCCTGAACAGAATCAGGTGTAACCGGAATAAATCACCTGCGAATCAACGGCCGGCTGTTTCGTCTCGCGTTTTTTCTCTCCTCGCCCTCTCTCTCTCTCCCTCCCCAACCGTTCCAACCGCTCTGCCCGAATGTCGATCGAGCAGAGGATACACATAAGTACTTTGACTTTTATCTCGTCTCGTCTCTTCTCTCTTTCTCACCTCTGTTCTGTTCATCCCTCGGTCGCTCGCGTCCCATTCCCTCTTTCCCCGTTTCCCTAATTCGCCGCCTTCCGGGCAGACGTTTAAATGTATTTACGAGGATAGGCGACGAAGCGTGATCGTATAAAACTTGTCATCGTAACAACGACGCCGTTCCAGGGACGAGGGGGGAAAAAAAAACCGGTATTTTTACTCGGTCCGACACGTCACGGTGAAAAAGTGTAATTGCGATTTTGCGCGGTTCGTTCTTTCACACGTGCTGCCGGCCCTTCGGCTTTTAATCGCGATTATCAATATCGGCGCAGAAAATAGCGGCCGTTTAATTGGCGTATGACACGCTTACCGATGCGGTAATTTAACGTCAGCCCGGCGTTTACCCGATTCTGGAATCGCTGATCCTACGCTCGATTCGCGGGATGATCAAAGTTTCACGCGTGGTCGCCGTTCACCCGGACCAGATCGTCCCGGTTTAATGAGTTTGTTTAGTAATAATTACCGGCGCGTCCTGACACGCAACGCTTCTCGAATTGAGATCGCACCTTTCGAACGGTCGATTAAATCGACTCCTTTGGAAATGGAATTCGCGTCGTCTGTACTATTCTCGCCGCGTATTTCCTTCCCAGCTTCGCCACTTTCCTTCCCTCGATCGCTAGCTCGTTCTCTCTCTCTCTTCCCCTCTCTCTTCCGTCGCTCGTGTATCTTTTTTCAACCCGATATTCGAACGATCGATAACGTCCCAAAGAAGCTTGGAAAATTGTCTTTGAAAATTTATGGGTTTGCGAGTATAATACACTTACAGCGGTATATCATTTACCGTGGGTTTTACGAATACAATGGGGTTCATTATTTTTAATTAAATTTAAAATTATATCGCGCACCGGCGATCGAACGGAATTTCGCCAAACATGTAATTTATATTTATGCGCCGTTGATTCATTTGCGCGATTTGAGTTCGCAAAATTTTTATTTCGCCCCTTTAATTACTCAAATACCGTCGGGCTTTGTGCGCGAACGAAGGTTATGCAATATAAATTTGGTAAATAAATTAACTTTTATTCGCGAAAATTGAAAATACAGCCGGTTTATAAAGCGGCTGGAATAACGCGTATCGCGGATCGCTTTCTGCTTTGCCGCTTTTCCCGCGTCTCTCGTCGCTCGCTGGTCTCTCAACGGTTTCCAAGAGCAATCGAAAGTCTACAGCTGAAAGTGGCTGCACAAGTAACAATCGATTCGAGCGTTTCTCGTGTACGGAGAATACCGCGAGGCGGATTCCGAACGGACGAAACGGCGAAACGGCGAAACGGCGAAACCGAGGGCGCGATCGTGTCTATCGCGTTAACGAGGCTCGGAGGTGCAAGTCTGTCGACGGCTGAGACGAAAGCGATTCGGAGGTGAGAAAATAGGGGTGCCTTCGAGGAGGGCAGAGGGTTGCGCAGCGGCGGTGGCGATGGCGGCTGGGCCGAAAAAAGCTTACGGTGATCGGGGTAAAAGCATTTTTAACGAGACTCGCGTGAAAATCGTTAGTTATTCAATCGGGCTGGCGGGCTGGCGGGCGGTCGCGCGGCCCATAACGAGCGGATTGATTAAGCCTAAGCGATTCTCATTCCGGACCGTACTTCCACCCCTCGTTTCTTATTTTCCTTTCCTCCTTTTTTCCTTTCCCGCGCCAATTAAACGCGCATCGAAAGTCATTAGCGTACCCGTAGGTGCCTGCGAGAATTTGATCTCGAGGAGGCCGGCAGCAGGGAACGGAGCAAAGTCCCGACGACTTCGGGGATACGTTCTTAATTGGAGTAGCCTTCGATGGATTTTTCATGAATTTATGCTCGCGCTCGAACGCTATATGTACACAGTTCGTCTAGTGGACGTGGCGTATACACCCGCTCGAACACCCGCTCGAGTTAATCGTTGAACGCCGCGCGTCGGTGCGTGCTCGCATCCAATACCGCGTTCGGAAATCGTATCGCCTCCGACAATTTCTACTCGACACTACAGGGGAGGGAAGTCGCCTCTTCCTATCCTGTCCACCGAATTCTTCCAGCTTCTATCGAAATTCAGCGAAACGAGTAGGTACGTTCAATATGCGAGCGATATTTCTAGCAAACGCCGCCGGCTCACGGTTAACGACAGCGGGGAATTAACGGACGCGTTTGTCGCGATACGTTACACGCTGCGAGCCGTTCCTCCTGCAGCGGGAAGTAGGCCGAAAGGCGGCATCTCGCGAAATAAATTCCGGAAGAATATAGACGGCCTGACAAAAATGCGAAAGTGCGGGACAATTCGTTCGCGCTGCCGGTGGCGCCGAGCCGGGTAGCGCGCAGGCCGCGCGTCCTCGCGCGCTCGCGAGCGCAAATAACGGTCAGTATTTTCCAGTAATATTTCACCGGAGCAGTTGGTATTAATTCGTAATATGTTACCGGCAAACTATACGAAAGCCCACGGTCCAACCCCCTTGCTCGCCCCCTACCCTCCGCTTCCAACTGACCTCCCGCCCCCGACACCTCTCCCTGCCACCCTCGTTCGCGATGGACATCGTCCCGCGACCACCCTAATATATGGTCCGGTATTATTGCAATGCAATGGACAGAATACTGTCAAAATTTATCGGCAGCCGTTTTTCATGCGCCGCGTCAAATGAGCCGAGCGATTAAAGCGCGTGAATTAGCCCCGAAATTTTCGAGCGCTGTCGCTGGACGAGGAACAAATGGAACCGAGACTCTAACGAACGATCGGCGATCTCTTCGACCCTTCCTTGCCGCTATCGATTCCCCCTCGATCGCGGTTTGCCGCGACGAAAGGCGACGAAAGGCGACGAAAGGCGACGAAAGGCGACGAAAGTTGTTCGACCACTTCCAAGGGACGACCGACCGAGTCTCGCGCAGCGTTCCCAACTTTCCATACTTTTATCCGCGGCTGCCTCCTCTTGCCCCCTGCCCAACGTTTTCCAGCAGCAGCTTCGAGATTACGGGAGCAGCGATAAAGATGAATTAAAATAGCCCTTAATCGAGTAAAGTAAATTCAAAGAAACGGATCGCCGCTTAAAAACGGCAGGATCGGCCGAGGGAAAACGGCGATAACTAGGAAACGGACGCGATCTCCATTTCCTGGGCGCTACTACCCGTCGCGTCGTCGATTGCCCTTCTTTTCTCTCACTTTCCGTCGCTCGATTCGTTCTTCTTTCGCTGCTCTCAAGGAGTTTCTTGTCGCTGCAATCTCGGACTAAATTGCCAATCAACGGGGTATTATTTTCCCGTTAGTCTCCCTGGGCGAGAAGGAAGGCCGGCAGCTAATGTCCGCGACGAAAGATGGAACGACGGGCCGAGTAGAAAGCCGCGAGCTATCGATCCTTCCGTCTTTCCCCCGGATCGGAGAGTCCGAGGAGCGAAAATTGCTCGGGGCGTGTGTTCGCCCTCTCGCCTAGACAGTTGTCAACGATTACGACGTTTCTTTTATAGGACCGGGAGAGGGGAGAGGGGAGAAGGGAGTAGCGCAATTAGGGACGACTGGCGTGGCTCGCCTCAGGTAATTGCATTTATAATACTTTGAACGAATTATGCAGAATTTATATATCGAGTGAAAGCAAACTCGCGAGAAGTCAGTGAAAAGCGAGGTCGCGACGAAAGAAGGTTCGGTGAACGAGAACAGGGCACAAGTCGGAGGGGGTGAACGGGGGGGTTGGGACAGAGAAGGGGGAGAAAACGGAACGCGGAAAGCGAAGAAGAATATAGAGGCGCGCGCGTACGTTTAAGTATACGTACATACGTGCCTACGCGTCTTTTTATTCTCGTGGTTGCGCGACGGATAGCGGCAGAGGGACAGGACAGGGTAAACCTCCCTCTAGTGATCTACAGAAGTCAGTACAGCGTGGTCTAGGGGTTTCTCGTTTCAACCACCCTCTTATATACTAATTATCATCGTCGCGCAGTCTCTTGATGTAAATGCCTGAATGCACCGGGCGTACCGAGAGGAACGGGTATCGCGGGGCGGTTGCGGCCGTGGCGGTGGTGCCGTTGCCGTTGCCGGCGGCGGAGGCGGAGGCGGCGGAGGCGGCGGTGCTGCCGGTGGTGCGAGAGAAGAGCCAAGGGAAGGGAAGAGACTTGCACGCGTATTTTATATAAAAATACAGACGGCCGCTTCGTTGCTTCGAATACGGGAACTGCCGAATCTCCTTTCCACCGTCCTGTCTTCGTTCGCGTGTACCTCTGCCTTCTCTCCTCCCTATCTCCCTCTCTGTCTCTCGGCACGAGCTTGAAACGGGTTAAGAGAACCCAACAGTCGAGGGTTACGCGTTTAAAGCTAAAGAGGATGTCGTCGTTTCCCGAGACACGCTTCTCCTCCGACTTTGGATCGTTCAGACTTTCGAGCTACTCTTCGGCGAGTTCCTCGTCGAAGCTGTCGTGCGCGAGCGGCCCGAATCACCGACGTCGCGATCGTCCTGCCCGAATTGTTATGGGCTACCTGCAACGCCCCGGCAAATCCGAACGAAAAGAAAGGGCGAAAGGAGAACGGGATTCGTGTATCCGTGAACCGGTGGCTAAGTGGTTCGAGCGAAACGATTCGGTGAAATCGACGCGGGACGAAAAGCACGGAGCCAGGGATTCGTGCAAACGCAGGCGTCAAGGGGAGGAACGCAGCTCTAAATTGCAGCCGATATTAAGATCCTGCGATTACGCGAAACTGTATGCAAAACAATTCTAGCGACCACGCACGAACGCGGAGGTTGCCCTGGACTCTATCGCGATTCAGCTTTACGGATCGCCTCGCCTGTTCGAGACCGTACCTCCGGCTTTTACCGGACACGTCGGCAACCTTCCGAGGTGCGATAGATTTTCTCCGACTCTGGTGAAAATCGGACAGCCGGCAAGTGCCGCGGAATGGAGCAAAACTTCTCCCGGCGCGACACGGGCAGCCAGCGCGTTACTACTTTATCGGTGCTGGACAGAGGCGTTTTCAAGGAAAGTAATTCCCACTGGTCGTCACGCTACCTTCCCCGTATTTCGAGTTAAGCAAACGGAGTTGCATCGTACACACTTGGCGAGCGTAATCGGTGGCACTTGTCGCGGATACTTTTCGTTCGTAGCGAACGCTTTAAATAGCATGCCACGAATGCACGTCTACCCTGGAAAATGGTCGGAAAGTTTATTCATTGATTGGCCTTGCGCGTGACTCGGATTTTCATACGCGAACGAGCGCGCATCTGAGAGGTGATTGCTCGGAACCCGAGGTTTCGCCGAAGCTTTAGAAACGCACAGAACTGTGGACAATAAATTGTCCCGCGCATCCCTGCGAGCTCAACCGCGCTAACAAATACACGCCGGGGCGATAAGCGACGGCAATCAAAGTTACGGGATCTCGGCGGAATCATTTTTCGGGAAACGTTCTTGGTGTCCGAGGGCGAATCCAAGGAGGCCGCTGGAGAATCGCGAAGCGATCGAGGAACCGGTGGACCTCGCCCGCGGTTCCGACCTCGCGAAACAGTCGCGGGATAGGGCGAACGGGAGGCGAGCATCTCGAGCAAGAAGGAGCTCGTTCCGGGTGCTCGGTCATTACGCAGATATTATTATCCGTGCGAGACAATAGCCGATACACATCGATCCGACAGCGTCGAACGATAACGGAAAGGGAGGCCGCGCGTAACAGAACTGTCTCATTAACAAGTTGCAATGGAACGGCCGCATCTATCGGTAGGTTTCTGCGCGTTGCAAGAGCAACGGCGCACCACCCTTCGTTCTCTCGCGTGTTTCATAAAACGAGAGGCAAAGGATAGCGAGCAAGAGGAAACAGGAAAGAGGTACGGGTATGGGAGATGTCGAAGGGGAGGGTAAACCTTCGAGAATAGACGATACGAAAACGAGCCGAACGGCCGATGAACGAGCGAGCATACGTTGCGATACGAGAGACCGGGAAACGAATGCGCGTACGTCCGATGGATACAACTTCGCCATCCGCGCATCGGGCGGCATTGTACACGCGCCATTGAAAACAACGAAACAATGCGTCGAAGCCAGGTTTTGTCCCGTGACTTCTCGCCCGTTCCGAAGCAGACCGCAGCCCGAAAAGGAATCGGGCGACGCGCACACAGGCACACGCGTACAGTCGCGCCCCGTACCGATGCGTCTAGCCCAGGGTGTCTGCGTACGCGAAATCCCTAACGAAGCTCCTCCGATGCGTCCATTGTCTATCTTCGACCGTCTTTTCAATTTTCGCCTTCCGCCCCAACCCAAACCTGACCGTCTGAAAATACGCCCCGCGTCTCGACGCTGACTTTCCGAGCTCGCTGCGAGCAAGCATGGCACCACCCGCGCGTCGCCAAGCGTCTTTTCTCCGCTTCCCCTGTTCCTTCCATTCGCGCGCGGATTAGCGGACACCGCCGGGAGGGCTGTCGCGATTTTTAGCCGAGAGCATCGTAGCTCACGATTCCCGATCGTTTGCTCTGCAAAACGGTCGGATTATAAACGGCTGGCAAACTCTTTTATTTTATTCGATCCTCCCGCGCGAAAAATCGAGCGTCGCCCCATTCCCCCGGCTGCTTTTTCCTCCGTCGCATTTTTATTCGCTTCCCCGGCCGCGGCGAATTGGCCGCAAAAAAGGAACGAACCGATGCTGTCGCGGCGCGGCTGTAAGAACGTCCGCGGACCCGCGAGCAGTTTTTCGACTACGCGTTCAACCGGACACGCGTACGTACATACTCGCAGCCAGGAGGTTCCTTCTGGCTCGCTTCTCGCGCGTTCCTCGCAAAAAATTGATTTCCAACCACGATCGTTTCGCTCGCCAGCTTCGTCGAAGGGGGTAATGAGCGGGCAAGCGGGAAAAACGAAGGAGAGGACGTGGGTGGGTAGCCGCGACGCGGAAAGCGTTCGAATAAGGGAACCGGGCGCCGGGTGGGAAAAATATCGGTGGAAATTTGATCGGCAGGGGCGAACAGCGATGCGATCGAGGCGCGATGAAAAGACAAGAGCACGGTGCACGGGATTAATAGCGAATTAACGGTGGAGCGTTATCGCGACAGCTGTACATACGAGCCGGCGGTATATAGACCGGAAGCTTCGGCTCTGACTCGTGACGACGGAACTCGCAAACGGGTTAAAACGCCAAACTGTTTTACCACGACAACGTGCTAACGATTAACCCAGCCGGCACATGCATCGTCATACCGCGCGCGATACTGCATTGTACACGCGTGTACAGATTCTCTCTTTCCGTCGTGCTCGCTTCCTTTTTCTCTCTTCCTCTGCTCGCATGCGACCTCTGCCACTGTCCGGCATAAACGCGCCCGCACCGTGCATACCTCTCTCCGTTCGCTCGCTCCTCTGGCTTCCGGACTCGATTTTCGTCTCTATTCGGTTCATCGTCTCTTTCGCACCAGCCGAAGCGTGTCGTCCTCCCCAAACCTCTGTATCGCGCCCCGTCCGTGCTGCATCGGTCCCTTTCCATCTCCCCGCCGCCCGACGCCCGACGCCCACCCTCGCCTCTTCCTCCGCCCCCACGACCCTACCGTTCTCGCAGCAGCCTCTCTTTCACCCTCGAACGGGCCTCTCTTCCTCCCTCGACGGCCCCAACACCCGATACTCGACACCCGATACCTAATTATGTTAAACGCTTCCGGATTTTGCGGCCGGATTATGCGGCCTTGTTGCCCTCGCGCGACTCCTCTCTCCGCTCTACTATTTCTGCGCTTCCTCTCTCGTTCCAGCTCACGACCGCTGCCGCTGCCGCCCTTTTTCAACGCCACCGCTCGCGTCTCCCACCGAAAAGGATTTGTAGCTCCGAGCTTCCGCGTTAAAATCGCCGAAAATCATCGACTCCGGCCCACGAGCTTTTACGCCTTCGCGATTTTCTCCTCCCCCCGTCGATCAATCGGCCATCGCATTTCTTGGCAACTGGATTATGGGGGAAAGGGAAGCGAGAGCATATTTTTTTCGCGACAAAAGAACCTCGAGGAACGGAAGGGAGATTCAGTGTTTGGACGGCACGCGAAACGTGGAATACTAGAGGCACGCCGAGCGATGTCCCAAAAGAATTCGCGGCAACGGTGAAACAAAGGGGTTGGCGACGAGCGTTTTAATTTCTCGGTAATCGCGAGGCAAGTTTCGCGCGTGCCAGATTCCACCCTTTCGAAGCGACGCGACGCGACGCGACGCGACGCGACGCGACGCTCGCTCGATTCGTTCCTGCCGTTGGCCCTCGACCGTCGAAGCCGACGTGCCGCGGAGCTGCGATTCACCTGCGGATGTTTTCCCACGCCACGAATCGTGCACAAAATTCTTTCTCTCGCCCTTTCCCATCGCCCCCTTCCGTCCTTCTCGCTCTTTTAACTCCACCTGCACGCAAACGGACCAACGAACCACCCAACGTTTCGGTTTCACTTTTATATCTCTGCGAGCCTCGAAGAATTTCGCTGTCTTCCGACGCGGCCCAAATATCTTGCCGCATACGCGATTGCAAAGAAATTGATTCGTTCCACAGCGCCGATAACCTTCCGCGGAAAATGATTCGATGTAAATTTTGCAAGCGGCTATTCCTCGGGCACGACCGAATCGATCGCGTCCTTAAAACTTGAGTAACGTATTTAAATGAACAAGTTAATAAATAGCATTTTACTGCTGCGCCATTTACCTACAAGGCTGACCTGAATCCTCCAGACATTGATGCAATCAAATTCTTTAATACTGCAACGGCTATTCGATTCCATCTTTTTTCGCGTCGCCTGAAAAAGCTTTACTCGGTTATTCGGTTTTTCCCGTTCCCCCGAGGTACGACATCCGCGTTGATTAGGCGTATCGTTCCACGTTTTTTTTCCCCCCATACTTGATCGGTCATCCGGCGAAACGCGAATGCGAAGTCGAAGTCGAAGAAAGAAAGAAAGAAAGAGGAGAGCCCCAATTCGCCGCGATATCGTTCGCTCGAAGACGAAGGTACTTACAGCTGGCGTGTTCTCGATAACGAATCGACAATACTGTATCGGAGGTCGAATTTACGGTTCGATTTGGATAATGCCCGTGACACGTTGCTGCGGAACGATGATACGCGAATATCGCGCGAGTCGGAGGATTATCGCGAACGTTTCGGTTTAGTTTCGATGCGGCCCTCGATACGTACAACTCGCACCCCACCCACGTATCTATCATCGGCGTTTCCGGCGCACTAGTTTGAAATCGCGATAAAATTTGCGGAAGAATCGTCGGAGGTAACTGCCGTGTGTCTACGGCGAGAGGCGGGGGGCGGAAAAGCAGCGTCGGGCGGTCGGGCTAGTTTTTCTCTTTTCTTTGCGTCTCTCTTTCCCCGCTCTGTTATTCGCGACTTCGCGCTACAACGCGAGCCGGCACAACGCATTGGAGTGGGTTGCGCGCACAAAGTATTCAGAAATAATTAACGTTTGTTTCGCAGCACAGTCGCAAAGCTGCCAAGGAGCCGGCGTCGCTGGCAGCGCGCGACTTTTCCCTCGTCCACCCCTCTAATCGGAACGGCACGGTGGTCGCTGCGGTTGCGGTTTGGAAAACGAGCGCGTCGGGGCGAGAGAGGGACGCCCCAGTCGAGCAAAGCGGGACACGATCGGAAGATACCGTCTCGGTCCGAGAAAGGAAACGGTCGGTTCGGTCGTTTGTCACAGTGGCACGCGCGCGGACGCGATCCCCGATTCTTCGGGCTCGTTTTAATTGTCGACGACCGGTCAACAAGGCGTAAACGTTGGCGCAACACGTGTATGGTAGCGTTAATTGCCCGATAAAAATCACAACACGCCAGCCGAGGCAAAGCACCGAGGCGGCGGTAGCGTAGGTCGCGTGGTCGTAAAATTAAAAATGCCACGCTTCCGTCGAGGCTCGCGTTAGTCGACCATTAATTCATTAATTATAAGGGCGCGTGGTGTGTGTCGCGACCATGCAACGCTGCTCAAAGCTGGATCGCAAACGGTCCGTCCCTTTTTCGGCGTTTGCTCCTTTTTTCCATTTCCCCGCTGCACTTTTCTCTCCTCGACGACCGGCGAGCCTCGCCGCGTTGCTTGCGAAGCGTTTCTGAAAAGCGACAGCCGAACGAAGAATCGACGATCGAGAGGTCGCCGCTGCCTCGTCGAGAAAATACGCGATATCGATGTCGCGAAATTAGTGCTCGCGTGCTTCCCCACGGTCTCGAGAGCAAGGCGACGGGCGAGGCGAGCGCGTCAATTCTTCTTGGGCGACTTTGGAGCGAAGAGCTCGCGCTTGCAACCGTTTTTTAGGGTCGTTCGCGAAAATACCTCGTCGAGTGAACACCTCGAACGAGTCTCTCGTCTGGCGCAAGAAGCAGCCCGTTCCGACGTTAAACGAACGAAGTCGAAACTACGACGCAGGCTCTTTTGGCACGGACGCGTTCCTCGCAACCCCCTCTTCCACCGCGGATCTTTTCACGGCGCGCCGCGACGGAGGGGTTCGAGCGAGCCGAGGCGAGCGAAAGCGGTCGGGGGTGGTTTTACGACGAGCGAAACGCGCCGCCCGTTCCTCACCCTCGGGCTCTGGAGCTAGCTCGCTCGCTCTCCTACCACCGAGACATAAACTTTATGGTGTTTATGAATATTTATATTAATCTACATTTTATGTCAGCGTCTACACGGCCTGGCGAATGGAGTGTGCGCGCGGGTGGCGGGGAAAAAGGGGAGGAAACAGAGGAAAGCGACGAAAGAAGGGAAGTCGCGGAACGACCCAGCCTCGACGAAGAAAAAGGACCGCAACGAGGGCTGCAGTTTTATTCAGGCGACGAAGGAGATATATATGTGTATATATATATATACACCGGGCGATGAAAAACTTGGGCGATAATTTACATCGACGAGCGGCCGAGCGTTTGCGCGGTAATCGTTCCTTCCGCGAAACCGAGGCAAAGGGTCGTCCAAACCTTCCGCGAAAGGGTTGGAGACGGCGCTGCCACCTTCGACGCGGGTGCCCTTTCTTGCCGCGCTCTCCGGTGTCCTCGGGGCGAGGACATCGGGAACGGGAACGGGAACGGGAACGGTAACGATAACGGGACGGAGGAATAGAAACGGGTTGGCGTGCGCGAAGGTGAATGGTAACGGTAACGATAACGGTAACGGTAAGGGTAAGGGTAAGGGTAAGGGTAACGATAACGAGAAGGACGCCTTCAGGATGCGAAAAGCGGCGGCGGGCCGCTGCCGTCGCTACCGCCGCAACAGGAAGTCTTCGGTGTTCGGCAACAACGCCAGATCGATATACCTCGAGGAGACTAAGGCTCCGCCAATGGCTATTATCTAACGCGTATATATGCATCGCTCCGTGCATTGCTCGGTACACTGAATTCCCCGTCCACAAATACGCGCGCGTATGCCTATGCGTTACTTGAGCACATCGCGTCCTCGCGCGCACCTATACGCGTGTGGAAGAGCGCGAGAACGCGCGCGTGCTCTTCGGGAGGACACGCACACCGCGGTAGCGAGTATAACTGGGCGGCCATCTTGGATATTAGCCAACCAGAACAATAGTATACACAATAGTACGCGAGCTAGCGAACAGTGTTTGGTACCACCCCGACCCTCCGAGTTCTCTCATCCCCTTGTCCTGCCAGACCCGTCCCACCCCTCTGCCCTCGACTGTTCTCCACCGCCACCTTTCGCCACCCGCTGCGTTCGCGATCGCCAGGATCGCCTCTTTCGCGACCCCAACCAGCCTTAATTCGTTGCCTCCTAACCCACTACCTGTCCTGCGTGCCTGCGTCTTCCATCGGAGGAGGAGGAGGAGGAGGAGGAACCAGTCGCTTTCGACTGGTCAGGGTCGCGCGTTCTCGCGTAGCTAACCCGAACGCCGAAGGGTGCTCCAATTTTCGGTGCAAGCCTGCTCAAGAATTGTTTCCTCGTCGAGGGGGATGCATTTGCCCCCGTGGAACAAAGTACAGCTGGCAGAGAGTTGGGAAAGGAACTTTCGACGCGAGCACGATACCGTTAACGGTGGGAAAAACGCAAGGAGGAAAAACTTGCCGAAAATTGACGCGCGTTCGCACCGTTCCTAAAGCTGCCTCTCTACCGATCGATAACGCGATCGTTTCTTCGCCCGACGCCAACGAAAGATACGCAACGGCCTCGACTCGGCCACCGAGGGAAAGCTATCTACCTCTTGCCCCTTTGAATCCCTCGAACGCGAAATTTCGTTACCGAGCCGTGAAACGCGCAAGCGAACTTCTTCGCGAGGCGGCGGAAGACAGGGTCGTGATATTCTCGAGATCGAATAAAGACGCGAAACCGGCGGTTGCCGGTCGATGTTTTTCATAGACGGTGGAAACGAGCACGAAAAATTGTCCCGGGGTAAAGGAGGTTGAACGAGAGATCAAGGGCGAGGGGCAGAGCGTGGCCGCAGGAGAGAGCAGACGACGACGACGACGACGACGACGACGACGACGACGACGACGACGGCGGCGGCGGATGCATTTTGCACCGACTGTACATCCTATTCGCGCACGTGAATATATTAGGGTGGTTCTGCTCCCCCTTGGAACTCAAACACATACAAATTAACGATATTACTCGTACGTACGCGTGCTTACTGTCTGCACAAGTCAGAGGGAGACGTAAAGCGCGGCTGGTACGGTGTGCCGTATAACGCGCGCGAAGGGGTGGAGCGGTCTACCCGCGCGCACACGATGGTGCACGCTTTGTCGATCGGCTCGGTGTGCGTGGCCCGCACCACGGGGATGAAATATTATAATACGTCACTTGGCAACTGTGCCGCGCCATCGAGCGGTGTATACCAAGTTTCAAATACGCTAATTCGAAAGCCACCCCTCGCGCGTTCCCTGCAGCGCAATCGGAGTCACGGGACTTCTTTTTCGCTCAACCCGTCCCCACCTTCGCGACCGCATCGCCCCATTTACGATGCGGTTACGCGTCGCTACAGACTCCGCGTGGGAGACTTTTGCGTAGAAACGAGCACGGGGAAAAAGTCCGCTCCAAAAGCGGGACGAAACTGGCGGATGGATTAAGAAATTGCGCCGATAAATTTGACGCGGACGCCACGCGCCGCGTTTCTCCAAGTTATTCGGCGGCGTCGTCTTTTATCCGGGTGCACTTTAAACGCCGAGTTTTCGCGAAGCTCGAGGACGACAGTATTTTACACCCTCTTCTCTCCGGTGTCTGCGCTGCTCGAACGAGCCGGCCAAGGGGGATCGCAACCCTACTAGAACCACTCCAACGAGGAACGCGCGCGCTAAATTTACCACCGCGAAGTTGAAGTGCACTAGCGAGCACGGCTGCGGAAAGCTATTTGATACGCGACTCCTCTAATTTACTTTCGAGTAAAAAAGAATCCGCGCCGGCAACTTTCTTCTCCCGAGGTTCGAGCGATGGACGCGGGCGCTGCATCGAGAGATCTCCGCTTTGTCGATCGAAAGACGACCCGTGAAAACGACAGCATCTGGCGAATGCTTTCCGCGAAAGACGCCCGGTATACCGTGCCTATCCGCGAGGGTGTGGTTTGATTAATGACCTATTCGATAGCCCTTCTCCGCCTCTCGTGCGGGGGATGCCTCGCATTGAACGTCCTATCGAATTCTACGTAAATACACTCGTACGGGAACGTAAGCTTGGCTCGCCGGCGTAAATGCGCCTATCTACTCGCTCTCGTCCGCTCGGAGATGGGAGACCGAGCGAAGGGTTGAAATGGGGCTGGAGGACGGGAGAGAGGGGACGACGACGGGGACGGGGACGGGGTGAGGGAAAGGGAGAGAGGAATGGGAAAGGAACCGAGGAGGAACAGAGAAGTCGCGCACTTATGCAGACGCGATGCGAGTACAGCGAAATGCATTAATTTTACAGCGAGGAATATTCGCAACTTTGGCAATTTCGGTGCGTTCGAGCAGCGTCGGCCGGCCGATTCGCGATCCGCTCTGCAAAATACTTTGACAAATTTGCCTCGATATCTCTGGAAACTCTGCTGGCAGGCTCGAGCGCTCTCTAATCGAAAGGAAACATGGCGTCGCATATAAATAAGAATTTATAGACGATGAAAAATGCCGACGAAAGTTGAAGTTTCGCTCGAGTTTCCCATCCACCCTTCGGCCCGCCACCTGCCTGTCTCTCTCTCTCTCTCTCTATCTCTCCCGCTGGACCACCGCCATCTCCCTCTGCCCTCCTCTCTTATGTAGTCCTCCTTCTCCTTTCTCTCCCGCTACACACCGTGTCCCACCCCCGCCCGGCCGTTTCGTTTCGTCATCCTTCTTCACCCGCGTTCTCGCGGCAGAGTCTCGCCGAGAAAGAAAGGGAGAATTTACGGGACGGAGTAAAAGTTTTGCGCGAAAAGCGAAAACTCTCGCTAATGGCTGTTTTTCTTGAGCGGAATACTTAAAAAAAAGGAGAGGAGAAAAAAAGGACGGACGAAACGGAGGAAATAAAAACGAGAGAGTTACTCGGCACCAACCACCCGGCCGCCCTTACCCTCTTCTTCGCTGTTCGCGGAAGAAGTAGGAAGGCGTAATTTGCCGCTATTAGGCGACACCCTTCCTTCCTTTCTCGTTCTCGTTCTCGTTCTCGTTCACGGCGTCGGCTACGTTGGAGGACCGCGATCGAAACCGAGTTCCTTTCGGCGAATCGTCCGTCGAACGTGTACCGATCCCAAAGCGGAGGGAACGGAAAGGAGGAGGATGTTTCTGTAGAAGAAAAAAAGGAGAAATATTTGTACCAACGCCCGTAGCGCTAGCGCAATTTTGCGACAACTCTAGAGGAACGCCGGCGCGGACTCGCCGGGCGAGCGAGCGGGCTTGCTCTCGTCGGTGAGCAACTTTAATTATACGGCTTCGGAACGAGGAGAGCGGTTCGATGCTCGACCAGCATATCAAGATAATGGCTTCCATCGGGCGATGGTTCGTATATACCAATCCGCGGTAAGGGGTTGCGCTTGATTTCCATTGCATCGCGTTATCCCTCGCCGGCCGACCAGCCGACCGGAATGTTCACTCTCTCCACGCCTCGGCGTCGCGTCGCCTCTCTCTCCCCATTCATTCTCTCTTACCCCCGGCGCTCCGAGCGATAGATGATTTTCCAAAATCTTTCAGCCCGATAGATCCCGAAAAATCCGCGCAAACGTATCTCGTTCGTCCCGCGCGTCCAAATGCACGCGCCCCGATGCTCTGAAATCACCGAGCGCCGAGGGAAACATTGGCCAACGATGTACGCGATACATCAGCGGGAGATTATCGGCGAAAACAATTAATTGAAATGCAATTTTATACATGCCTGTTGTATTCCAATTGCACCGGCACGGAACTTTTCCTCTTCCTTTCTGTCTTCTCGGAAGAAATTAATTTGCTACGATATAATACCCACGCCGACCGAGCGCCGAGTCGCGAAAAAATTTCACCGACGGAAAAGGGAAGCGAATTTTATTTCAGCGATGAATTTTTCAGAGGAAAGTTTGCGATGCGAATATTAATTCTTCCATCGTTGCCCGCTAACCGGCTGCTACTCGATACAGTTTCGTCGAACACAAAATTTCGATCGCCAATTACGAATCCGAAAGGACTTCGTCGGCTGTTTCGAGCAGATACGGAAATAATGAAAGGGAAGACGCGTTGGTTTCTTCGCGGAACCTTCTCGGATTTCCACGATTCGCGGACCACGGAAGCGCGATACCCTTTCGCATAGTTGGTTCACTCGTAGAATAACACGGAACGCTTCGCAAGGCGCGTCGCGACGCCACCTCTTTTCACGATTTCTACGAACGACAGAGAGATAATGCTTTCCGCTGCAAGTTTGATGCCGCTATAACGCGGACAATATTAGAACAAAACGTATGCGGTGGGAGGACGAGGGTGGCATACGTTGACGCACGTCAATTTGACGCGCACGCAATACGTCAAATTTGCCGCACCGCGTCGGATTCGACGCTTCAAACGCATTCTCTCTCTATTCGATTCTATTCTATTCTATTTTCTCGCCCCGTTCCTCTCTTTCGTCGCAACCATGCGTGCAATATGTCACGCAGCGCTCGCAAGCAGGATCTTAGCGCAAACCGACGCAATATTTTAAACGCGCCCGCCCTCTCTACCGATAAGAGGGTTAAGGCTCGATAGAAGAAATAAGCGTGATCTCATCTTCCGGAGGTAAGGGAAAGATCCACTTTGTGTACCATTTCGATTCTACTCCGGGGAAGCTGCTTACAATTTTCCAAAGAATAAGCGGAATCTCTGTTATCCGACGTAGCGGAAGATAATTAAATGCTTCTCCGGTGTATCGATTCGCGGAAAGAAGCTTTCCCTTTCCTTTCGCAGGCGTGCACCGAGGGCTGGACACCGAGGTACGGACAGGAGCGGGTGACGAGAAAGTGCCAGAACAGTAGAGACAAATCTCTCCGAAGCGATATTAATCCGCAGCCAGCAATATTTTCTAACCCAGACCGTGGTATATTTCCGTCGCGTCTGATAATAATAACTCCTGCTCCTCCTCTGGACGAATGGTGGCGGCAGCGAGCCGCGGCGATTCGAAACGTCGCGGGATGTTCGCGTGCTCCACGTTCGAACAGGGCAGGAGGAAGTTTCGCGGAATCCATCGATCATCCGGAAAGTTTTATTTTATCAGAGGTCGCGACCGATCGGAAAGATGCTAGCGACGTCGAGAGGAGCGCAAAAAGGAAGCGGATCGGGGTGGTGGTGGAGGTGGTGGATAGGTAGGGTCGGGGCCGGGGGCAGCGAAGGAGGAAAGGAGGAGCGCCTGCTCTCTACACGACGGAAAGAATCCGTAGTGTAAATAGAGACCCGTTCGCAACGCTGGCGAATGTTTGCCGAATGCATTAAGGCGGCAAGAGCAGTGCCCGGCGGATACCTCGCGACGCGATGTATCGTGGAGCACGCGGACCGAGGATGCAAGGGAGACAGAGCAGCGGAGGAACTGTGCTGCGGAGGCGAGCTAAGGGACGCATGGTTAAAAGGGGCCAGGGGATCGGCGACGATGCGGCTTAAAGCTTCTGTACCGCTCCGAAGCTTAACGTTTCGAGGGGAAAAGGGTTGCGGGGCGCACGAATGACACGGTCTCGCCTTTGGTACACGCTCCTCCACCGAACCTAGCGAACGTAGGCATATATCCGGCAAAACAGAGAGAAACAGTGAGAAACAGAGAAAGAGAACGCACTCTCCCTCCTTCCTTCTCTGTCCGCCGCGTTCCGCCCTTTGTCTATGTCTTAGGGCTTACATATAATTCCGTGTTTGCAAAAAAGATTGGAAACCTGTATCCGGCAGAGTGCGCGCTCGTTCCATTCTCCGAACGTCCGCGTGCGGATTTTTAATATGTCGTGCCGTATGTGGATAAACGCGCTAATACGAGAGAACGCGACAGAGACGCTCGACAACCTTCTCCACCCCTTTGCCCTTTTTCTCTTCCGCGCGCACCCTTCCACCTTCCTCACTGCTCTATCGTGGATCACCGACGAAGCCGGCATAATTAAAAATAGCTCTATTTTAAAATGCTGATCGCCCAGCCGCCCCCGGCCTCTCCTCGCCGTCACCGCCGTCCTCGAAATTTCCCGCAATATACCGGCGCGGCGTTTAGTCAGTTGCAGGGTACGCGTGCGTTCCGTGCCGTCTAATTGCACGATCGCGAGTTTGCAAGACCTCGCGGTTTCACCTCAATTTCGCAGCCGACTCGTCGTCGCTTTTGTAAGACGACACCGCGAAATGAAGTCTTTCCTCGCTACGCCATGTTTTCCACTGCGGAGCATATCGCTGTTCGATGGCCTCGGCGCGTCCGGCCCGTTCGAGGGCTTATTTTCTTACTCGTCGCCGGCCCTATTCTAGCTCGAACGTTGATACACATATTTCCCTGCATCGCGACGCTGCAACAAGCGGGGGAGAGAGGGAGGGGTGACGGCAGCGAAAGGGGATGGACGGAGAGAGGAGGAGAAAGGGTGAAGAGAAGAAGAGAAGGTGGAGACCAAGCTGGATGCGGTAGGATGGGTGTAGACGATGCGGGGGAGATAGGGGGTGAGTTATAAATTATAAGGCATTAGGGGCCGGGCTGACTCCGGTGGATGTGCTCGTCGGATGTGTAAGGGGATGATTATGCCTAATGGTGAGATATTACCCGACTGGTATTACTTGGACACGGGCGCGGCCGTGTTCTAATCTTTTCGACAGGATTTCCTACTTTTCCGCCATCGTGTGCTTCCTACGCTGCTTCCGTAGACGAGCCAGCGAAAAAAAATTATTCGCCCGCGGACCGACGACAGCGCGGAGGGTTCCGCTGTTCTCGGCTTGCTTACGACCATCCCCCGGGACAGAGGGGAACGAACCGTGTCTCGGAAAGAAACATGCCCACCGTGCTCCGATAGCCGACAGATGCCACGGCTACAAAAATTCTCGCGATCTCTCAGCTGACCGGTTTCTCTCGGCTGCAGCGCCGCATTCTCTCTTGCCGCCTAGACGGCTAGAAGGGTCATACCCACACCTTCGAGGTGGCGCCCGAATTCGAAACGCTCCTCCGCGGACAACTTCCAGAGTCGTTTCGACGCGTGGTGAGAAATCGACGTTCGATCAAGAGAGGGAAAGGACGGGACTTTCGGGATGGATCCGGAACGAAACAGGGAAGCACGGCGGGCGGAGGAACGAGAGGGAGAGGGATACGATGGGAGAAAGTACTCGGATCGGTATTGCCGCACCCTATTGCGGGTGGAGGCTCTCGAGAATCGTTTTAAACCTATATATTCGTAACCGTGGAAGGGCAGTTAGACCACCCGTTAGCTAATATCTATTTCCTGCAGCGCCATTTCTCTTTCGTTCGTAAAACGCGACCTCCGCTCGATGGGTGCGGCTGACACGCGCGGAACACGTAATACGTACTTATCGTGGTCCCACTTTAATGCAGACGTTCGCCGTTTACTTAAGAAGAACGAGCAACGGACACACGTAACGGGATACCGGGACATCGACCGACCGCAGCGGAATTTCACGCGCCTCTTAATTATTTGCTCGATGCCGATTTCTTTGTACTTTCTTTTTATTTCTCGCTGCGACTAATTCGTTGCGCTAAAAGTTTCGCCCGCGTTTTCGACGAAAATAGGGAAGCCTGTTTTCGGACACGATGCGTCTCGACGAAAGCTACCCCCTTCGTCCGAAATTCGTCGACCAAGGCGTCCGATCGACCAACCTGCTTCGCGTTAACTCGCCAACAAATTGAATCTCACCTATTTATCTCGCCAAGATATTCATTGAGCGAACTCTCGAATCAATTTTAAACGACCTTCCCTCGATTTAATTTCATTTCATTTCATTTCATTTCGTTTCATTTCATTTCATTTCATTTCATTTCAGTTCCTCCGCGCGGAAAAGCCATCGACAACTTTAATTATTCGAATCCGAACGCGCATTCGTAGGATTTGTCGTAGGACAAATGCTTTTTTCCAATGGCCAACGAACGAGGGGAGACATAAGCGACGTCGAAGAAAACGTCGCGTGATTATCGGCTTCGGTTCTCGCGCCTCCGTGAGAATCACTTGGTCATACAAACTCGAGGTTACCGTCGGAGAAGCGCAACGATATTTATAGGCGTGCCAACGACCACTCGGCTCGTATCTCAGATACGAATCGACCATTTTCTAATTCAGTTCCGCCGTTTTGCCCTCGTAAATCAAGAGGGCCACCCTACCGTCCGTCTCCCCCGCGAATCACCGATTACGATTAACGATTATCGAACTAACGCAGAGCGCGTCACGCGAAATGTTGCGAACGCGGACGTTCATCTTGACGGACCGATCGACAAAAATCGAGACCGCCGTCCAACTCCGCTCCTCGACTCGAAACGTGCTCCAGTTGGCTCGAATCCACGTCACGCGAACGAAAATGTTCGAACGTATGCACGTAGTTTCGTACTTTGAACACCGGCTTGCCCGTTACCTGCGACCGTGTACGCGCCCAAACTTGTCCAGCGCAAGGAGATCGCCTTCTTCTCGGATACCTGTCGCGATCCGTTACGCGAAAAACGATAGACGATTTCGCGCAGCAAGCTATTCAAGGTCTTCGCGGCCGATGTTTGCCCTCGCCAAACAATCTTGAGAGAGATTTCGAGTCGACCCCGATAAAATCTCGCGATTAGACGACCACGGGAACACGGAACTGACCTACGCGCGCTTCGCGACGAATGCACGAGCCTACGCGGCGTTCAACCTAGGGCGTCTCGCGAGGTAGTTGGACGCGATTACGTATTCGATCGAAACTTGGCTAAGTTGCTTCAGCGGAAGAACTATGAAACGCGTGAAAGATTTCGGAAAGGGGGAAAAGACCCGGCGCTCGACGAAACGATAAAAGGTGGAGCCGAGCGACGAAAGACCGAGGCGGCGTAAAATTGGCGAGAAGAATCGAGGGGTGCGAGAGCGAGTCACGGGGAAGGAGACGCACGAGTTGGAGGTGTTTACACGGATCCGTGTGCCCGTGTGCTCGCAGCAGGTGAGACAGTGTAACAGTGTCAGACGGGCGTACGAGAGTTGCGCGCACACACATCGACCAGCCACGCATACGCATACACGCTAGGCGGCGGAACAAACTTCGACATGAATTACTTAGATTAATTTAGTTGGGCGGCAGGCTGGTTGGCTGCCGTTGTTGCTTACTCTCCGACCTTCTCTATATCGCGCCACGATACACCCCCACGACCACCATCGTCGTCAACAACACTATTGCATCCAACGGCCCCCACCACCCTCGCTACCACTAGGTGCTGCTATCGATTCTAGTTCCCGCTTTCGCCTAATTTTAGAAGCCTTGCTCAAAGAATAACTAGAGTTTCTACTCGCCTCGAAGGATTTAAGAGTCCTCCCAGGAACTGCACGCGCCGCCCTCACCTTTCCACCGTGCGAAGCATCGCCGTTGAAAGGCTCGAAATTTCTTCGCAAAGCGTTTATCAAAGTTTATCCTCCGAAGCGAGATATCAATGAACGCACGAATTGCGCAACCACCGTGCGCCCCGAAGGAAGGGCGAGAGATCAGGGATCGTGTCCACAAAACTGTTCCCGCGAGCATTCCCTCTGCGTGCAGGTGAACGAATCGGCCGTTCGAATCGCGACCCGCGACAAATTCCACAACGGAATGTTTTCTCAAGCGCGGCGTAGGAATGTTTTCCCCCGATGGTTTGGGAGGAGGGGTGCCCTCGGCGAACGACGACCCTTCCTTGATCCGCGTTTCCGCGACTCGGACCCGCGCGATCAAACGTCCAAGGAACGAATACCTTGAAAGGGATTCCGACGGGGCGAAACGTCGCCGGAAAATCGGGACTGGTTGCCGGGATCCGAGCACGAAGAAAACTGGCCACTGCGCGCGCGATCAAAGTTGCAAAGAGGAAGAAGAAAAATAGGCGAGAGAATGCCGGACGACCGCGTTTGGTATGGTGCGTCTACTCGGTGTCGCGGAAATAATAGATGAACCGGTTACTCGGACCGTGCTACCAGGGGGCTAAACAATGTTTTTCAGCCACTGAAATCCCTTTGAATTTTTCATCGGCTCCTATGTTTTAACCCTTTCGCCAAGCGGAGAGGAAGGATTTTTCGTCTCTCTGTCTATCTATCTCTTCGTCCCGCGAGGAGCGGCCTGGCGCGGAGCGAACGACGCGTCACGCTTCCTAAATTATGTAGCCACGGTCGCGGTAGTTTCTAACGTCGACGGGCGTGCGAACGCATACCACGCACCCCGTTGTTCTCTTTTCTATGCCTGACAATCGACGCCGAGCAGTCATCGCGTAAGCAACAAATATTCTCGGCGGTCGAAAGAAGGAACCATATTCGTAGTCCGGTGTGGAAAGTTTGCAGGCGGCAAACGAGAGAGAAAAAAAAATAGAGGACTGCCCGGTATCGGCCTCAACGCGCATAAACGATTCCCCGATTTCTCCTTCATTTCGCATTAACGACGCATCGAGGGGATGAAGGACTTTTCCGATCAACGACCACCACATCGCCAAGAGGCTAGGAGAATAATGACAGGTTTTTTTAACGAGAGCTCTGTTTTTTTCCTTTTCCGCTGTTGTTTCCTCCCTCGTGTAAGCAACCGTGCAATATTGATAAACAGCGAGCTACGTATTTCTACCGGTGCATCGACGAGGGAGGAGGGTCGATGCGTGCTGGTTAAGTGAGTGCGTCGTGCGTCGCGCGTGCATGCGTGCGTGCGGTCTTTCTGCTTGCTTGGTTAGTTGGTTGGTTGGCTGGTTGGTTGGTTGGTTGGTTGGTTGCTTGCTTGCTTGCTTGCCTGCTTGCCTGCCTGCCTGCCTGCCTGCCTGTCCGCTTAGCTGTCTCTTTGCCCGATTGCCTGTCTGCGTGCATGCGCGCGTACGCGACGTCATAGACGGCTACAGTGCACGGAGGAAAACGAAGCAACAGACGGAAAGGCAAATTCTCAGGGTGGGATAGAACGAAGAGCAGAAAAGGGTACACGTAAAAGCATTACATAATTACATGTAGGACAGTCGGTCGGGCCGACCAGCTGACGAACGAACGAACCGATGAACGAACAAATTGACCGGAGGGCGACAAAGCCGAGCAGCCGTCAAACAATGGGGCAAGCAAACCGGTCAGAGAGTAAAAGAGGGTCGAGTTGAATTTGATTTCAGAGGAAAGGGCCGACACGCCGGTGCTGACGACGGTAGCTCCGTGTATCGCGAGCCTAAACTCATCGTTGACTGCCCCATCGCCGGTTTCTCTCACCTAGATCTGCCGCAGCATCGGACCCACCTTCCCCGATCGTTCGGTTCTCTCGGCCTTGACTTTCGCTGGACGTCGATAGCCGGGCGATCCCGTTGTCGAATTCCCTCGACGGCCGGACGGCGGCACAGAGATTTATTCGTTTATTCTCGGTCGCTTTCCGTTCCGCGTCAAAAGCGAACGATCTTTCCGCGCGATCGAGCTCAACGAGAGGAGAAACGAGGGATGAAGAGGCGAAACGGAGCGAGCGAGGGAGAACAGAGGATTCATGGTACGAATCGAGGTGGCCGACGATGCGTCGGATGCCGGTCTTTGATTTCGTCCTGACGTGTAGGCATTACGGGATACGCTTTGGTCAACCTCCCGTGGAAAAGGCACCCTCCTGGTCCTGGATCTCCATTACGGTAGTCATAGCGACCGCAATTGATTCCACGGGGTGAGGGCGGTCGAAGAGAACGGAGAGAACGACCGAGCGAGGCCGAGGGACGCGGTACAAGGCTATTCTAGATAGCGGGAGCGAGCGAGAAAATCTGTCGTTTGGACCGAGATAGGGAACCGGGGCGCAAGAGGGAGAGACAGCGAGAAAGGGAGGAGAAGAGGAGAGAGTTCGGGTCGACCGGGAGAAGGACCGACGAAGAGATCGACAGAGGGCACGGTGTTACACGGTACTCGCTTTATCCGATACAATTCAGGCTAAATAGCACCGGTCAGTTCTATGGTGTTGGATTAGAGATACGTCGCTCGTTTGAGGCGAGGTTGGTCCACCCCTTTTCCCAAATCCCCTTTCCATCCACCGACCCTCGACCCCGGCGTTGCTCTCGGCGCGACTACCTCACCGTCACCGCGATTCATGACTGACCTCTGACCACCGTCACCGCCGCGTCGTCACGTCCGAATTACCTGCGTGCCACTTGCTACTCGCTATTCGCCAGTCACCGTTCCCACGTACGGCCAGGCTCGGGCGCCAACGCAACGATCGGGAATCGATTCACCGATCGGCTTTCGGGGAACGTCGCTCCACCGTTCCTGTCGACTCGATCAAAGGTGCTCGCGACACCGGAACATTTCTCCGTCGCCCGTTTTTCTCCCGTCGCACGTCGACCGACGTATTCGATGGGAGACGCTACGAGCGAACAAATTCGACCCGATTCTCCGTACAAAAAGAGAGCGCACAGCAATTGCACGGCTATACGTTCGGCGTCCGTTCGTTAATTATACGAATATTAACAAACGCGAAAGCGTTTTTGTTTCCGCAAGAGCGTGGGCTCGGCGGGTAGCCCCTATCGAGTGCTCGGAAAAAGTATCGCGTTCGAGTAGGCGGTGGGCTCCGTTATCGTTAACGCGACGATACTCGTTACCGTTTACACTTTGCACGGCACACGGTATCGAAGAGTACGCCCACGCCGCGTCGTTGGGCTAGGTCGGTTTTCTAGCCGAGTATTTAGTAGTCGTTTGTACCGCTCTCGGCGAAGGGTGCGCACTAGCAGGGTGCAATTGGCGGGCGTTGGCGGCAGAGGCAAAGGCGAGCGGAGCGAAAGAACGGCGAAAGGAAGAAGGGAAGGAGCGCGGGCGAAGGCACGAGCAGTGGGGGT
The DNA here is from genome assembly GCA_963667235.1 of Nomada lathburiana. Classification (NCBI taxonomy): domain Eukaryota; kingdom Metazoa; phylum Arthropoda; class Insecta; order Hymenoptera; family Apidae; genus Nomada; species Nomada lathburiana. The sequence continues at coordinate 20,146,075 of OY763900.1, forward strand.
GGGGGCGAGAGACGCAACTATTGTCCAAAGTGCCAAAGTTACATGGAGCGTCGTAACTTGCATCGTATTATGTAGGTACACGCGAAGCCGCCGCATATACCTAAGGTGCACGACCGCTTAAGTTTCGTCGAGGCGCCTGCTATCTCCCTCGCGACGAGCACCGTAAACAGAACGACCCGGGGGGGGTGGACGAGGCGAAGGAAGAAGATAGAGACGGGCGCTACGCCGCGCCGCGCCGCGCCGTCCGGCCGGAACGATCGATAAAAGTGGAATTGTCATAGCACGAGATGGCAATAACGACCGGGGTACAACGGCAACGACGATAACAATGACACCGATGTTGCGCGCAAATAATCGCCATCCGGCTCTTCCTCGAGAACGCGTGCATTCCGAGGGGAGGCCCGATCGTCGCCTATCCGCGACCCTCGTGGAACAGCTTGCTCGCCCGCAAGCGTGGCGTCCAGCCGAATCGAGTCCTCCGAGATTTCTATCCGTCCCTCTCCGAAAACGGGCGGGGCGGGAGAGGGTGGCGACCGAGCCAAAAGGATGTCAGCGTGTCGAAAGAGCGAAAGAGGTTTAAAGGGAAGAGGCCCGAAGGGCAGCGGCGAGCGGCGCTTCGCGATGCGATGCTGCGGGAGAGGCCCAGCGAGCGAAACAGTAACGATTGCGCTCAGGTGCGCGCGCGAGGGAGCCTCGGACGCGGACGCGGACGCGGACGCAGCCAGTGGCATTTTGTAAATTAAATTTTAAATATTAAAAATAGCCGGCCGCGGTCTTTCTCTCTCCTTCTTTCGCTTTCGCTGCTGCGAGCTTTTCCGAACGCCATATATCGCGGTCAGCATCTCCCGTCCTGCCACGGAACGCTCGAAACCCGCGCGCCTCTCCCTACCCGATAACCTGCAACCCACTTACTCATTCGTCGATAATAATTGTATTCGAGGGTGAAAAATTGCTGTTTCCCCTCGTTCTCTTTTTAGCGCCCAAACCCTTCCCACGTTCGGTCGGTCGATCTTTGTCAATCTCTCGGCCGACGTTTCTCTCTCGACGAATATCCTCTTACTCGCTTTTGCCGTTTGGTCTCCTGCGGTGCAATCGCGCCGGCACGACCGGCCAACCAAAGGTAGATCGGTGTCCCCATGCATACTGCAAAGTGCTTTTGATCGTGCTGGACCCCAACGGAATGAAATATAAAAATCGCAATAAAGCGCCGCTACCGGTGCTGGAATGCCTCGGTTCCGTATTCGGGATTCGTCGCGCTCTCCTTTCGACACGGCCAAATACAGCGGCGATATTATTCGCGCCGTGTCGACCAAGCCTCTGCCCGATGTCCCGATACGCGAGCTGCCATACTTTGCGTTCGGAGAGCCCTGGGAAGACGCGTACGCGGAAAGCCATCTACTCGCTTGACGCATCTCGCGCTTCGTATTAAGCATGATGCGCGCGGGACGTTGAGCAGCAATTTCGAATTTCCGACCAGCGACGCTCGAACTCTTCGCGTACCTGTTCTCCCTCTTCTTTGCCGCTGCGCGAATGCTGTAGGCGCGAAACGAAACCAAACGGTGTTTCGAATCTTTCCCCCCCGCACAGTTGCATCGGGAGCGATCGGTGCTCGATACGCACTCGAAACTAAAACTCGGGGGTGTGGTTCGTGAAATTTCAAGGTATCTTGCGGGTTAGGTTCCCTTCCAGGAAAGGGGTAGCGATGAATTGTTGCAGCAGGGTGAAACGGCTATTCGCCCTCGAGGAATGCATTCGTGTGCCCGCCTAACGCGCACGTCGATGGAACGAATACCGGGGCGAAAGATGCGCGTGTCTGCCCGTGTACACGGGCAGACGCAACCAGACTGATAAATGATTCATAGGATATTTTTCTCTCGCGGCCTCGCAGCGCGGTCTTGCTATCTCGCCTGGCGCACCATTCGCGAAGGAACTACCGAGCATTAATGCATACATATTTTATGCTTTATATTTGTTTCGTCGGACATGCGTCAGGTTTTATACGCTGCTGCCTGTAGACGCGTGCGTGTCGTTGCGCGACAAACGCGAAAACGTCGCCGGTCTTTCGTTCCATCTGCCCCACGGCGCGGTGGTCCCCGACGCCAAGATCCGCGTTCGAGCTCCCAGAGCATCCTCGAAAACGGGAGAACGAAATTGCTTGCGATTGAGAATTGTTCGCGGCGGAACCGAGCACGGTCGAAATGGGAACGATAGAAAGGAAAGCAGGTTAATATCGTGGAAAGTTGTTCGCGACCTTTGACCGATGGCGCGGCAAATATAATATATTTTAGGATTTTCTGCCACGAATTCGCGCGTTTCTCGTGAATAATTTAAGAGCGTGGATGGCGAAGCGAATGGCGTTTAAAAATGTAACCGCTTGAAATTTCTCGTCGACTTCTGTATCGAGCGACCGAGAAATCGCTGCGTCTTCGTTATTAATCGTTCGGATTTAAACTGGCTCGGCGACGCGGCGATTCTAGGACTACCGTGGCACGGGAAAAGGCACGTATGTAAATACCTATGCGAGCGTTCGAAACCTCGTTTCGTTTCTACGACATCCCTCGGACGCGCCACCATCTCTTTGCGATCGGCTGGGCAGGTACTCACCTGAAAAGCGGAAAGAATAAATCTGTTAGAAAGTTCGGAAGCGTGGCGGACGTTGGCAAAGTTTCGTTAGCGTCACTATCGATATCGTAAGCGGCAAGAAATCTATGCAGGCATAGGCCGACACGGGACCATCGCTTTATGGCGCCTGGCCGTGAGAGATTTACTAGTTTTAATTTTCTGCCGGCTCCACCGTCCACCCCGCGGCTCCCTCGTCGACGAAGAAATAACCATCGGAACAAAGACGCTTTCTCGTTATTCACCCTTATTATACTACGCAACCGTAAGTGGCGGCGCGTTTAATGGGTTCGCAGTTCGCGCAAAGACTCGAGCTTGTTGCCGGTTTTGCTTTCAATTTGCGTTTCGATTAAGCCGCAACGTTCTCGTTCGTTGGTTCGAAACGAACCACTGGCAGCTGTTAATTTAATCGCTGGCGGATTTCGGGCTCCCAAAGAAATGCCACCGAGCATCGAAAGAGTCCGATGACACGGGGCGAATTCTCGCTCGATTTCCCGTTTCGTTGGAGCAACTTTAAAGATGAATGTTGCAATCACGGAGGAACGGAGGTCGTAACGGGGAGGGGAAGGGTAGCGCGAGGAGCTATGGGAGGGAAGGGGTGAGGTTGGAGGGTGGTCGAGGGGGTTGGAGGCACAAACATACGGGTAAGCGAACGCGAAGGGTACAGACGCATACTAGGAGGGAGGCCCGTCATAGAGCATGGCGTTCTGGCATAACTCAGAATTGCCTCGCTGCAAGGGTAGAATTGACAGCATAGCACTAACATTGTATGCACCCGCGTTATGTATTTATGTAAATGCATACTCCCTCGTCCCACGCGAAAGGCGCGCTCGCGCGCTCCGTTTCCCTTACCCCTGTGACCCTTCTTCGACGCCCCCCGTCTCCTCCAGCCTCCCGCCGACCAAACATCCCTCCGCCGCTCCCTCTTGCCGACCAGCCCCCCGTTCGCTCGTTTGCGACCGGCCGATGGCAAGCTCTTGCACAAACTATACCACTCGTGGACGGAGATATATTATACGCGCGTACATAGCAATACGCACGAGTACACGTGTACGGTTCCCTGGCTCTCGCTCTGTCTCTATCGCGGCACACGGCCGGGCATAGCGAACGGCGGCGAGTGTGCGTGGAATTTGCGTGAACGTGCACGTAGTAGACGCGCGTAAGGCGCGTGTAATCGTACACGCGTGGAACCGAGCTGCCGAGCTGGCGAGGGTGGCCGCGCGTCCAACGAGGACGGACGCGGCTTCGAACGGAGGAGAGCACCGGGAAAGCGAATCCAGCCATGGAAGAGAGAAGAGAATATAAGCGCACGGGCCGGACGGGCCGAACGGGCCGAACGAACGAGAGAGACGTCGAAGCGGGCCGATCGCAGGGGGGTCGATGGGGGTATTCACGTAAGCGGTAGCCGAGCCAAAGGATGGAGCAACGAGCCGCCGACGCCACCGACGCCACCGACGCCACCGACGCCGTCGTGCCACGCTACACGGCATATACCATACACCGATCACATTAATCAGAGGTTATTGCGCGCATTCCTAATCATCCGGGCCTCTAACTATTCCCAGATTCTGATTGGTGCATTACTCGGCATTTCCGGTATGATTCTGCATTCCAATTGGCCGAGCGAGCCGCACCGCATCTACGAATTTCAATTTACCCGCTGCCGTTGACCGAGACCAGCCCCACGCCTCTTTCGACCCGACCACGCCGCATCGCCCTTTTCCCTCCGCAGCTCGTTCTTCCGCGAGGCCCGACCGATCCGAGTAAGAAACGCCTAAACGGCCAAAGCCTCGGACGGGATAGAAGGGGCGAGGCAGGATCGTAAAAGTAATTTCGATTTCTGCAATTTCGACGCGACTTCGATTCTGCCTGCGATAATCACCGAGTAATTAACAATCCCAGTTTCAATTCGGCCGCCGCGGAAAATAGCAAATTCGTAATATCCTACGATATTGCGGCCCTCGTATGGCCTCCACCTCGTGGCCCCTACCACCACCCTTCGCTGCTGGAAACTCGGTGAGCGGCGAGTATCCGAGTTACCGCCACCCCACTTTCCGCCGGTACAACAACCAGCAGCGTAGCCCGTGTTTCGAGTACGAGAGTGCGATCACCCTCTCCCTCTCGCTCCGTCGCGCCCGCTCGCGTTTCCCTCTTCGTCCTGCACGACGAGCCAGCCTCTTTCCCGCGTTCCGCTCGGTCGGCAGGACCGCGCGATTCTGCACATTTTCGAATTTCCTATTTGTAAATAAGCAATCAGGGAACGCGGCCCGCTCGGCCAGGGCCGACAGAGGTGAGACAATTAATCATTTCAATTAACGAACAATTCGATCTCCAATCGCCGACCGAGAAGAATATTGGAAAGCGGGGGACAAACCGGAAGCTCGCGCATCCCTCCGCCGCGCTTGTTTCTTCCTCTCCGCTCCGTCTCTGCTCCGTCTCCGCGCGCCCCCGCCGCGCGCGATTTCCCACTGCCAGCCTGTTCGTCAACCGACCCTTCTCACGCCTCGCTGTCTCTTTCGCCCCGCTCGACGATCGTTCCGTTCGTCGCCGTTTAAATCGTAATTTCGCAATTCTTCCTACGGTTCGGGATACGCACAGTTCGCCTTGCCTCCATTATCCCCGACCGTGCGAAGCGGCTCGTCCAATTGCCGCGTTCCCGGAGCGTCGTCGTTCGAACGATTTCTCCCGACTGCCTCCCCCGCGAGATAGAGCCGCAATTATCCGGTTTCGTAGACCGATCCGACTAATACGTGACATTAGTGGAAACGCGATGCAATTTCTCGAACGCGAGCCGACTTTTTTCTACCAGCGAAACGATACCGGCGCGCCACGCCGCTAATCAACGCCGAGCAATCTAAATTGTTATTCTTCTGGAATTACGTTTCGTCGTAACTTTTCCGCTGCTCCGTTTCTCGCACGAGAGCCCGAGGAGCCTAATCCGCGCAAACTTGCACGAAAAAGGATTCAACGTCTATCGATTTTCTATGAGCCGGCAGAGCCTCCGCACATTTCTCGTCTATCGCGGTTAGGCGACGACGATACAATGAAACGTATTCGTGATCTACCTTCTCCTACCCTCGGCGATCCATTCAACGGTTACTTTGAACGGCGGCGACGACGAGAGGCGACGAAAGGCGACGAAAGGCGTAGAAAGAAAGTAGATTAAAGTGTCTCCAACTTGAGCCCCTGACGCGAAAACTTGGGGAATACCGTCGAGTATTTGCAGCGTAATCGGTAACGCGGTCGTTTCAACCGCGAAAACAAACATTCCTTGGGAGGAAAGTCTGGCGCTGTTTAACCGTTTCGAGTCTGAAATCGCGAGGGTGGTTCACGGCGACTCGAAAGTTGCGCCTGGTCACGGGTCTAACGAGGTTAGCGCCGCGAATTGCTTCGCGGTAACGGCCTGATTGAGAAAATTCTTGGCTGGCTGCGACGTGCCAGCTGCGATGGGATAGAAGGGCACGACCAGAACAACGACGAGGAGCAGGGACCAGGAAAACCAATGGCGGGCCAAGGGAGAGGAGCATCGACTATGGTGTCGGATGGTGCAGGGAAAAGGATCGAGAAGGGAAGAAGCGAGAGCGGCTAAAAAACTATAAAGGTCTTCGAAGAAACGAGATAATATAATATTATTAGCGAGGCTTCGGGGGGTGGGCGCGAGAGGTCGGAAAAAGGAAGAAACTCGAGCGAGGAAACCGAAGGAGGGTGGTGAGGCTGGACGTCGACCGGTTAAACGATAAAAAGGTTAGCGCGGCCACAATAACGGCCGCCACCCCGCTAAGAGGAACCGGACGCAAGAGCGGAAGAAGATACCAGAGGCGGGCAAGAAAACAGAACGTGCTGGAGATTCTGCGAGCATTCCTCGAGAAGGGACGAAAAGGTCGGCGGATCGAGCTGCGAATGTTTGCCACTGGGATTTGCGACCGTTCTCCGTTCTCCCTCGAACGCGAACCGTCGCACCTTGATTTGCTGCGCATCGATCGCGATTGCGAAGGGACCGCGATGGCGGCCATCGCAAAACCGCCATTTTGGGGAAATCGTGACAAAGGTTAAGATATCGAGGGGTGATCCACGCGTAAGAAGGGGTCGTTCGCCGAGGCAGAGACGAGAAGGGTGGTAAATAGGAAATAAGTGACTGCCGGAGGGAGCGAGAACGGATTCCGTAGCAATTTCTCGTCTCCGCTCGTCATTGGCGAGAAATTGTCAAATCCCTGCCGCTTCGTCCCGACGCGTTCGTTTCCCACCCTTCGCTCGCCTAATCGTTCCACCCCCGTCCTCGTGTATCTACCCGTTTATCCACTCCGAGTCATAAGCGAGCGTACTTCCCGAAAGTAACGAGATTTCTCGATTATGGGTGCAAATAAAAGTGCGCAACTCGATTCCCTTTCACGCTGGGCTCTCCCATCGACCGACACCTTAAACACGAAAATGTATTTATATGCAGAAACGGATTGGCGAAGCAAGCAGAGAAACGGAGGCAGGACGGGCGAAAGGGTAAAGAAACACCGTGCGAGTTCTTTTAACTTTGGGTGGACCGACTATTCCGCGACTAATTTCGCGCAATGGAATTTTCAACGACGCGCTATGACTTTGTAATACTCGTACTTTCCACCCGCGGCGGATGCTCGCGTTCGGTCGATTGGTTCGCGGCGGAATCACGAGACCCTGCTTGTCACTTTCCCGGCGACCGCCCTGAAACCGCTGACAGGAAAAACTGGTCGGGCGCTCCGCCACACCGAACAGATGTTTTCCCCGAAAACTCCACCGTGCCGTTTGGCTGTGCCGATTCGAAGGAACGGGGGCCGAACGAGAGCGACGGGAGAGGAAGGCTCGACGGAAAGGGCAGAAGAATCGAAACGAAACGCTCGTGTCGGCGCAATATATTTATTTTTAGGGAGGATGTTGCCTCGGAGGTATACGGGGAGACACGAGATTGAAAGCGTAATAGGTCGGCCATCTTGATTTTCCAACCCTGCGTCAATTAGTCGTGGTAGGAGGGTGCGAAGAAAAGCGATGGCGTCGTTGCGGCGAGACCAGCGCGGAGAGACGAGGCGAGACGAGGCGAGCAGGCCAAAGCCAGTGGAGAACGCGAATGGAACGAATGCGTTAGGCGCTGTTGTCGTCTTCGTCTCGTCTATACCCAATAGCCGAGAATTAAAGATCGGTTTCCGCGACTCCCGGAAATAACGCGACCTTTCGTTGAGGAATCGGGAAATGAAACTCGTATCCCTTCAGAATTCATGCTTGACGCGTTCCGCCTTGGAAACACTTTTACTTCTCCCGGCCCCTTTGCGCTCTATCAGTCGGCTATTGGCTCCACGTGCCTGCGCGAAACGACATTACACTGTCGTCGTCGTTCCAACCCTTTCGAACATCTCGTTCGTTCGTTAGATCGCGTCGCTCGGATTCCTCCCCGAATATTGCCTCGCTTGGAATCGACGACGACCGTAAAGCTCAAACTCGCCCAAACTCGCCCAAACTCGAAGCGTATCCCGCTCGAGCTTTGAAAACGTCCGAGTATCCGATGGAGCGATTACCTCGGCGTTTAACGAGGAGGAAAAGGAGTATGCGAGTCGCTTAGGTAAGCGAACGCGAGCCGTCCAAATCGTGGGGAAGGAGAATGAGAACGCGCTCGAGATCGTTAGGCGCGTCGCGACGCGCCACCTTTGAATATCCGATTCCGCGATTGCGGTACGAGGTCCCACCGCTTACTCGGCGCGGAATAAATAAAGCGCGCAGGTGTCCGTGCGCGAATCAGTCACTCGCGGTTCGAGCGTGCGGCCTGGCGTTAACAGCAGGTCGGTGACGCGTTCGCCGAAGGGTGGCGGCGACTTTCCTTGATGCGTCGGCGAATACGAAAATGCAATTAAGCTGAAAATATGCGGGGTCATTGCATATTTGCGGGTAACGCCGGTCGTTAGCATCGCAAAGAGAAGCGAGCCCTCTCTGGTCGCTAGCGCGATCGTTCCATTCAAATGGATGAAAAGTCTTTGGAAAATTTATCCCCTCCGCGACCTACCCCATAGGTCTACGGGCTAGCGCGTCGCGACGCATTAATGCGGCACCCCGCGCCCGTCTTCGTTGCTATTCCCCTTTCGATTTGTTTCGCGCACGCTTTCCGCCCCCGCGTCAATCCTTTCCGATTAGAGTCCGTTCCTCCCCTCTGGAGCAGAAGCGCGTAGCTTTCCTTCGATCGAAGCCAAGGTTCCCGGTCTATCGTCGCGGGAGTAACAGACTTTTCCGACTTACGATGCTCGGTTCGCCTTTCCCTTCGATTCATTGCCGAGACAAGACCAACTTCTCCGTCCGAGTCCGCCACGCTCCGGGTAATCGGTGTATCGCGACAGACAGGGCAGCTGCGTCGATCGGCAGCGAAAGATCCTCGGCGCGGTGTCGTCGATAACGCGCGAACAATTGCGTCCTCTCGCGAGGCAATATCTGCCAGGCAAATTACAACGACGCCCGCGACGGAAAGCTTCGGACGTCCCCCTGGTGGGACGAAGAGTACCGATTCGGTAACGAGCCTGGAATCACCGTTAAATCCGGATCTGCCGCACTCGAGAATAATTTTTATATTAGCCTGGTGCTAATCTCGGTGTCGGTTTAATAAGTATAAACCGCGATAATAACCGTTGCCGTTTTACGTTCCGAGGCAGTGGCAAAAAAGCGAGACGGCCCGATAATTATTATTGCCCCGTTTGTCCGAAGCAACTAACGAGGTTCCAACGACCGCGGGCAATAAACGTCGAGCACGGGAGAATGGAAGCGGGAACGATAATTACGAATGTTAATTTGTCTAATAATTAACAAGATTAATAGGACGCCGCTATCCGATCTGCGAGAGAACACGTGGAAGGATCCGCGAAGGTCGGTACCATGGGAAAGGAAAATGCTTTCGACCGAATCCAGTCCGCGGGGGCGACTCGGTTACGTCCTCCGCGATCGGCATGAACCGTCGCGGAATTCGGCCAGTATTTTTTTGCGCGAATCCGCGAACGGAGAAGCAACTGTGGAGGTTTCGTCGGTTCGAAAACGGGAGGCACCGCTCGCAAAAAGGCAAGGAAAAACGAAAGACCGAGCGGGTCCCGCGATCGGCCGGCCGGAAGACGGGTGCGCGTTCATCAGCGGCGTCTTAATTCCGAGGACCCTTGGTATGCAGCAAAGGGGACGAGAACAGAAATTCCATGCAAATACGATTCCCCTCAACCGTCCCTTTCCCCGTGTCGCTCGACTCGCGGTAGGGACGACGGGTGCTCTTTTTTCCCTTGCTCGAGGCCGAACGATCGCCGGGGTGGAGGAAAAAAGAAGAGAAACGACCGCGATCGAGGGTGGCAAGAGCGACGAGGAGCCGGCGCGGGTTACGGGAAGCAGGAAAGCACGAACGGACAAGAAGGAAAAGACGAAGGCGGAGAAGAACGGGCGAAGAAAGAGGAGAGCGAGGAGGGCAAAACCGAGTATCTTATTTATGAATATGTATGGAGCGTCGAGCGGGCTGGAGAAGCTGGCTACGGGCTACTACTACCAGCAGCTGGGCATACCGAAGCTGCTTTGGCAAGGCGCGCCCGCGCGCGCTGCGCTAGCCTAGAATCAAAGGGACATTAGCTGGAAGGTATTCGTGCTGGCGTTACGTACGTACATGTACCTTCCTTTCGGAATTAATGTCCGCGCCGCACGATATACGACCGCGTGTACGCTCTTTTTCATGCGACTTCCGTCCTACGTCGAAACGCTCGAAACACTGCCCGCGCACCACACCTTTCCCTTTTCTGTTCGACTCGCTTCGAAGCGGACGGCGTTTTCGTCTCGAAGTCTGCCCGCCCGCGTGGTTTTCGCTACGTCGACCTACGTCGAGATGCAGCGATCGCCCTCCACTTGGGCGTAATTTTTAACGGGACGCGCAAAGTTTCTGTCTGCTGCTGCGACCGTCGCCGTCGCCGTCGTTGTCGTCGTTGCGCGCGGTTATATTAATATTTTAATATAAATGCAAATCGCATTAGATCGCGCTCACCGATAGGGAGAGTTAAGCTCACGCGGAGCCCGTGGAGACGATGGCGGGTGCAGGAACGATCAGGAGACCGGGGTGGGTAGGACTAAGAGCGGAGCCGGAGGACGACCGGCGCTTCACCGAAATCCGGGGGTGAGAACGCGTCTCTCGCGCAAGTAAGTAGCTTCGTACAACGCGCGATTTACCGCTTGCACTCGCCATCGCCATCGCCATCGCCGCTCCTTCCGAGCGACGTTCAGGAACGGTCGCAAGGTACCCAGCTTACGAACCCGCGTCGCGAAATTTCCGAGACCATTCTCCTGTCCCGCGGACAGTTTCGAGCGGCGCGAAACTTTACGCGGCAAGTGTCAAGAATTGCCCCGGCTTGCAATTTCGGAAAAAGGTGTCGAAAGTTGGCGCGTTCCAGAGAGCACGTCTAATTGCCGACGACGATACAAAAACGAGCGTGAAAGCGGAAAATCTCGCAAAGGGATAGTCGATTAAAGCAGGGAAATCTCTGAAAACCCGTGGATGAGTATCTAGGAGTTCGCCGCGCAACCGTAACCATCCGTGCGAGTTATTAATTCCGGCTTGCGCGTGTACTAGATTCGGGGTGCAGCGTCGGTGCACTTGCCCGAGTAGACGACGCCGTCATCCTTCACCGTCCTCGTCCACGTCCTCGTCGACGGCGCCGTGACGCTGTCGACGTTCTCGTTGCCGATGTCGTCGTTGTATTCGCGAGTTGCAGCCACAACTGCATTCTACACGGAATCTACCGACTCGCGCTTTCCCATTTACGCGAGTCAGCGATGCGCGATGCCATTCATGGGCGAAAATATGAAAACCCCATTATGCGGCAACCCGAGCTGTTGCTTTTTGTAGCACCCAGCCTCCCCTCTCGTACCCCTAGCCGGTGCATCTCTTTTCCCCGTCTTCTTCGCGATCCCTCGCCTCTATGCCCCGAACGCGCGACACCGTGCGTGGATACGCGTATGGATTTATCGTATATTTCCACGTTGCACCTAAGTCGGGGTGAACGTGTTTCCCCACCCTTTCCCCGTCGACGCTGTGCTCGCGTCGCAGCGATTTCGACGGCTCCGTTATTTCGCCCGACAACCGGAAGCAGCCCGTGCAAGAGCGCGTATTTACCCCCCAGTCAAACGCGTGTCGCTGATCGCAGCTAATTTTCGCTGCTGGAATTATTCGACACGTCGGTGGACTTTCCAGGAAAGATGGCCTCGTCGCGCGCGTTAAATTGCTGCCGATCGTCTTTCGCGACGGCGCTCTGTGGCAAATTATAATTAACCGCGTAAATATGCACTCGACCGTGGCATAATTCGACCAATAACAGTAAATTAGTCACGACGTGGAGCGACCCGTCGCTGGTGCAACAGTAGCACCAGCCCGCGCTACGCCTAGACGGGCAGCCGTCCGTACCACCACCCTCTTTCCAGAGTAACGACAACGGCAACGGCAAAGGCAACGACACACCGGGACGAGGTAATAGACAACGACGACTACGCCAACAGCACAAACTGCTGTGACGTCCTGTTCCACGATGCATTGTCTACTCGTCCGATCTCGTCGGCGCGCACTCGAGCTTCCGCGATAATAGGATTAATTGGTATTGCTAATCGTCGACAACTAATAGAAATAGATGAGCGCAATTATTAGTAGAGCGCGAACCCGATTCGCCCGCATACGGGTGCAATTCGTTCCCACAGCGTCTCGCTCTTCGCTGCCCCACCCCGTGTTTTCTAATCCGCAACGGCCGTCGCGACGCTCCATTATCTGCCGTGCCACTTTGCGCGCGTTCGATCCCAATCTTGTGGACCGCTTAGGAATTTCTGTTTCGCATTATTCTGTCGCGACTCGACACCTTTGTCGAACGGGATCTTTATCGATCAAACGGTTCGCGAAACTGGCGTTGGATTCATCCACCCGCGGCATCACGCGTCGGTAGAAAAATTGCGGAGAAATAAAAGGGACGCCGGGGTTGGGAGGGGAAGGGCGAACAGGTCGGCGAGAGGCAGGACGAATGGGTGGAGGAAAGAATTAGGTAAACCGCAGGGAGACTGCTTCAGGGGAATAATAATGGAGCGAGCGTTGTATATTTTTTTATATTCGATGCGTCATATTTTCCAAGCCTCGAGACGCACAGGGCTCGAGAAGCACGATATTGCAAAAAAGAGTGCCACTTCTGACGGGTGTGCGCTCCGACCCCGGCAGAGGAGAGGGAGAGCGCGTGTGGGTGGTTGCGGAGAATGGAAGACCGCGGAAGTGGTACGCGGTAGGGTGACTCGACTCGACTCGACTCGACTCGACTCGAATCGAGAGAGAAAGAGAGAAACGGATAGAGAGAGCTACTCGTATCGGATGAGAGAGAACCGGTGAAACAGAGTAGAATGGACTGAGAAATCGAGGAGAGACAGAGGCAAAAGCCGTGCCAGAGTCAGTGCCAGAGCCGGGGGCAGAGGCGCAGAGTCGGAGGAACGGAGGGAAAAGAAGAGCACGCGAAGATGGGGGTGGAAGCGAGAGGGAAGGAGGAGGCCCGAGCACCGAGGAACGAAGAGAGAAAGAGAGAAGAGGGTCGCGTTGGCAGACTTCACGCACAATTAATTTCCTGAATAATTCCTAATCGAAGGCGAAACTGAACGTGGATAGTGGTTGCGCCGCCGATGAAGCGACAGCTGGCGCTCTTCTACCTCGCCCCCCGCCTACGGTTTCCGCGTCTTCGTTGATAATTATGTGTACACGTTAATTAATTGACCAATTATTATTCCAACTATGTCATCCGGGAATTTCAAGACGCCAAGCGCCGGTTGGAGCCTGCTGCGTCGTTACTGTGCCGGCCCTAAATCTACCATGCTTTCCGAATTCGTCTTTTCCAGTGAAAAAAATGCAGAAAGGAAAAATCGACAGCAAAAACCACGTTTTTATCGTATTTGCTCGTCGACGCGTAGCATTCCTCCGCATCACCTTCGACACAACCCTTTCGCTTCGACTCTCGACCCTTATCAAGCTTCCTCCTCTATCGAAGGACGCGTACGATGCCTACCGATTTGCCTATACATGTATGTACATCCGTCGCAGCTCGACCTAACGACGAGCATTGCGCATCGGGGACAAGCGCGTACACAGCACCCCTTTCCACCACCGTTCCGTCCCCATTGTCATAACCCATGGATGCGACCGTAAATCGACGGGAAAGCTGCAAGAACGTTCGATATATCAATCTACGTCGGCTTCTATTTGGTGGTAATTAATCACGTTCATATCCGAGGGCGTACTTAGCATCCAAGAGGAGGAAACATCGAGTCGATGCTAAACGCGTTCGAGGCATTGGCCCGAAAGATTCCGAGAATGGCGTCGCCGAAACGATCTATTTGGCATCCCCTCGTACAGCGAGAATCCACGAGGAATTTCGGGACTGTGCGGGCATTTAGTTGCCTCGCGATCCGTCCGGGTCGACCTTTTCGCGCCAGGAGCATCGTCGAATCGTTCGAAAACACTTTGGTCTCTCGGCGAAAATCTTCGATGGACGGAGAAGGAAAAGCAGAACGGTCAATCGGTATTTCAGCGCGCGTTGTCACGCCTCGGAAGCAACGCTGGCGTCGCTGAAAGGGCTTTCGAAAGCGAGAGGCGTTTTCCTTGTTCCGGGCCTACATATCTATCTTTTCGGTGCGACGAATTTTCTATGGCATTTTTTTTCACCCACGCTCTCGACGATTTGTTCTGGGGCGCCTATTCGCGAAAGCCTCTCTCCCGGCCGAAAACCGCCGGCAAAGCGGCAACGGAAAGAGAAAAGAGAGTCGAAGGATGCAGAAAGGGGTGGAAGAGTGGCACGGAGGCAGGGAGTCGGAGGTCCGCGTTTAAAATAATGCGAAGCCTCCTTTATTCCTATCTCCCTCCACCGAAAGCATCCCCCGCGCCCACGCCGTCGATCCAGCCACTTCGTTCTCCTCGCTTTTTTTTTTTTTATTTCGCGCTTTCTACCACGGCCAATGAAAGAGCCACTTCGCCTTTTGTCGCACTTCGACCGTGCCCAGACTCGTTCCGTACGCTTCGAACCACGCGGCCCGCGTATCCGCGATCAAGCCGCCGTTCTTCTCCAGGTATCCATACATATTCCGCTGCTGATGCGCGGTTGTTTCACAAACGCCTGCTTCGAATACTTTCTATCGCTACGGTTAGGGCAAACAATTACGCTCCTTTGCCCCTTCGTTCTCGTTCGCCAATCGACGTTTCTCCGGGAAGAATCATCGATCATAGTGCCGCATGAAATCGCTACCATCGTGGATGACAACTGTCGCGACGAACGAAGCTACACATATTTCGGCGGTGGGTCACACCGACGATCCGTCGAATGGCCGGACGATCGAACAATCGAGACGGAAACTAATCGCGGCGTTTCGAGGCATTTGAAACATTTTTTCCAGCGTAACCGCGGTTGGCAGGTTGGTATGCGAGAATAGTGGCGAGGCGAAGCGGAGAGGAGGTGGCCACGGATCCAGAAGAGGGAGAGGAGGAGGAGGAGGAGGAGGAGAATGAGAACGGAGAGAGAGAGAGAGAGAGGGAGTGCACGGAAGGGCAGGAAAGCGAAGGGGCAGAGAGGGTTCGCTTTTCACGATTTTGAAAAAAAATCCATTTCGCGATAGAGCCGTCGCGGAATAGATACGGGACGCGGCGGTGTAGGCCCTATACCGTGAGGGTATAGGGTGTAACCAGGATTGACGATACGAATCGGCTATCTGCAGGTACGCGGTAGATAGGGTGCCGGGGGGCGGAGGAGGACGAGGCAGTCGCGTGTATGCTGTATACGGATTCGCGCGGCGATACACACGCGAGAATGCCGCGTACGTACGCGCAACTCTACACGTGCGTGAAGTTACACGTGGCTGGGTGGGTATCTCCGATATTTATGGGCAATATTTCCGATTCAGCTGCCGCTATCGAAGCCCTTACCAGTTCAACATGTCCGCAATAAAAAACTGGATAAAATTATATCCACATCTCGCCACGGTTTCGACTCGCTGAAACTCGTCAAAAGTTATGGAGCGGGGATACGAGGAATTCTATTCTACTCCCCCTTTTCCAATTTTTTTTTTCTTTTTTTTTTTTTTAATATTTTGCACGAGGCTCCGGTGTGCGAATGGATCGATTTCGAGCCGATATACCCGCCATTTCTACTCCCCGCGAAACCTATTCTGCCACTACTCGTTCGAAAGGAATCAACGGAAACGAAATAATTCCGCCACAGAAGAACAGAGCGGAAGAAGAAAAAATTGTCGCTCCTCCGACTCTCGTAGGACGGAATCGGAGCAACCGTTTTCTCGCGATCGATCGACCGCCTAGATCACTAATTCGAAATAGAGCGCCGCTGAACGTGCAAACGAAAGCCGGCAACCCGATCTTAGCTCTAAAAGAACGTGCGCCAAGGAAGGAACTACGAGGACAGGAAATTGGTAGACGCGTAAGGAACGCAACGCAACCATCGATGTACACACAGTGTCTCGACCGAGTTTCAACCGTAAAAATTCCAATTTGTTCCCCGGACTGTACGCGCCGTTAAAGCCACGACGAGTCAGAGAAACGCGTAATATATTACGAAACTTCACCGCGAAGCTCGCGGATGTAGGGACCGAACGCTATACTATTCGAAAGTTTTCCACTCTGCGAAAAATTCTTAACTTATGGATTTCGGGCTCGAGAAACTACGGCGCTCTTGCCTCTTTTCCCCGTTCCCCGCGGTCGATGCAAACAGGAAGGAACACACGCTAGCGCGAGTTGTTTCTTCCTTCCTTCCTTCCTTCCTTCGTTCCATCGTCCCGACGTCTTTTCCCAACAAGCGAGTCGCAAGGAACGCGATTCGAAGCCGATCGATTCGTCGTCGAATCAGTTCCTCGAAACTTTGTAGCCCCCTGTACCGTGCAATTGTAACCACCCCGCTCGTTCCCAACACCGTGCGCCAACTTTTCTCGCCGATCTCTCGCGATCTATGGAGAGCGACAAGTATTCGAAAATGCGCTGTCCAGCGTAAACTCTACGGTGATCACGATTACGAAGACGCGCGTAAAGATGTGCCCAAGCGAACGAAAGAAAGAAACGGGAACGCGGTTGACGAGAAGGTAGGGATCACGGCACAGGGGTTGAGGGTGCAGAAAAGGGGAGACCGGGGAACGGGGGGACGAGAACGAGAAGAACGAGGACAAGGAGTAGCAGAAGAAGAAGGAAGAGAGAGCGGGCAAGGAGGGGGGAGCGGCGGAAAAACTTTTTAAATTCGAGACAAAATGCTAAAAGTTCCCCGAGGCCATGCATACGAAGCGGGAACCAACGAGAAAAAGAAGCGAGGACGAGGCGAGCGAAGGGAGGCTGGCAGCGACCATTAACATAAAACAGAATGTGGGAAAAGCAAATATTGTGATAAAAAATAATAATAATAGGAGGCTCAGCGGAGAGTACGGAAAGGAAAGGGGGCGCAAGAGAGGAAGAGAGAGGGAGGGAGAGAGAGATCGCGCGCGCCCAACCCCCGAGGACGAAACGAACGACGGATACTTTGGCTCCGCGAATGCCGTCGCTCTCTTTCTCTCCTTTCCTTCCAACCTCTCTCGCGAACCATCTTCCTTCGCCCTCCGACGCTTGCTTTTCCGTCCCCGTCTAACTGGTCGTATAAATACAAGTATACGCCTGGAGTTTTCCCCGGGCATTTATGAAACTCATTCGGCTAGAACTAACTCTAATAATCGTTGAAACTAATGCTCCCTTTCGACTACGCGTACCGCCACTGTGGACCGTTGCCCTCTCGCCCTCCCTCTTCCTCTTTCCAACTCGGGACGTCCTTCCCTCTCAAGAGGCTAAGGATACCAACGGCGAGTCTGCTTCGCACTGGACTACGAATCGTGCGTACCGCAACATCCGAATCATCCGATACGTGCGTTCACCTCGAGAGGAGACAGACGTTCGCTTAAATCGAAGATCCTCCCTGTCGACCACAGTTGTACCTGGCTATGCGTCGCAAGGAAGCCGAACAAAATTTTAAACGCCGTCGAATTCACCATTGTCGACAGATTTACGGGCCTCGTAAACTCGGCCAAGGTAGAAACGAGGAGACGAAGGACCAAGGACAAAGAAAGGAGATCCGAGAAGACGAGGATGCAGGGAGGATCGAGGAGCGAAGCGAGGAAGAAAGAACGGAGGAAACACTGCGACGTAAACCGTAACGATAACGATTATAGGCGCAGTTACCCTGGGACGTCCTTTCTTAACGATTACGCCGTTGAAAATTATTGCGCGTAATAACGCTCTGTCGTTATTACTGTTATTGTTACTGTTACTGCTATTATTACGAGCGTTATTATTGCCGTTATTATTGTGCCAGCTATTACTATTATTTATATTACTATTTTTATCATTATTACTACTGTTACTATTATTATTATTATTATTATTATTAATTCAGGCTGCGAAAGCAGCGCGCGGAAAGCTAAACGATTTCGCGTCGCTTCGAAATTATTTTTTGCCGCTTGCGAACTTAATCCGAGCGGTGGCCATTGCATTACAAATTGACTTTTCCCGCCGCGATTCTACGTCGGGCAGCCGCGCCGCACCCGGATCGTTCCAAACGAATTCACGATTAAATCTATATGCCGACTCGACGTGCACACGAGTCTTCGAAGGGGATGTGTCAGTCGAAAGACTCGTCCAGCGGGGAAATTTTTTGCTTCCGCGATCGCCAAAGAGTTTCAGCCGTCGATCTTGCCCGCGGATTTCGTTCGCTGTCGGATAAACGCATTCCTGACGTTCCTTCCGATACGTTACGCGAAAAACTCGAGCTACCGGAGCGAACTGATCGGTCAATTATTTTTCAAGAGTTTCACCGGTTTCATCGTTTCTCCGTTCGACCAGAGTTTCTACGAAATTGAAAATATCGATGAAAAGAGATCGTGCGAGTCTCGCGCGTTCGAGAATAATCGTCACGAGCGCCCTGACGCGAGTCGCGAGAGCCGCGAGGGATGGCAGAACGGTGTACGTACTAGGTCAAAAAGAATAATTAAATCTAGCCGAGACCGTCGGGCCGTGTGCCGTCTCTCTGGCTGTCATCGCGACTTACGTCAATCATGACGTTATATTACAGTAAAGTGCTCACCGATTGTTCGCCGGCCAAACGCGGCTTGGCGGGCGCATCGATTCGGTCGTCGCTTGAAACGTAAAAAAGAGACGTTCAGTCGAGATCGTGTAAATTGAATTCGTCGTTAGCGTAATTTCTCACCGGCCGCATTTCTCTTCGCTTTCGACGTGCGGGAGAAAAAAAAATCGTCGGTAATCTTTGCAACCACGGATCCGATGGCAGACCTGGCGGGAATAGGAAGGACGACACACGATCCGATTAACTATTCCACGCACGGTAATTCGGACGAGTTTACGAATCGAGCCGAACGAACGGCTCGCGATACAACGTAATACGTATTCGGATCGATATAAAATTGCTGGCGACTGCTCCGCCCGGTCGACAAACGAACGTAATTTAGATGTTCACCTCGCGCGTCGACTCGCCGATCGATTAGAAAACGTTTCCCGAGGCTTCACCCGAATCTAGCGATATTTACGATCCACGCGCCTCTCTCTCTCTCTCTCTCTCTCTCTCTCTCTCTCTCTCGCGAGCCAGGAAGGTGGAAGGTCGAATCAAAGTCCGATTTCAGCGGCGCGAAAGAGCTACGATCGCAAACGGTTTGCCTATTTTCGGTCATTTCCGATTCGTAAATTGGCCAGGCAGGGCGCCGTTCGCGAGCATTCCAGCCGACAAACTAGTTTTCTCCCCGCTCTTCCAACGGACCGCTACGCTCGTCCATCGACGATAATTCAGCGCGCATGATAATCGTCTAGCCGTTTATCATTTGGAGGCAGAGATTTCTTTGTTTACGAATGTTCCCAGCAAAGTTGAACGGCCGACGAAGAACCGCGGAACAGTGTTACAGCGGGCGCGGTCCATCTCCTGCGCCCCGTCCGACTTTCGATGGTCCTTTATCGCTCGATATCCTCGACGCTGAGACACTTTTCTCAGGAACGAGTACATACGTGTATATGTATGTGGGGCGCCGCGACCCGACGTATCGCCAGAATCGCCACCCACTTCGAATGGCACGATTTACTGTTTAAACGACACGACAGGAAGATCGCGGGAACGCGGTGCTACTGTCGGCGTGCCGCGACGCTACAATGTCGAAGCGTGCCTAGTTACACGCGCGTTACGTTACGCATGAAGCCCGACTAATGTAATTGCACGTAGGTAAGTTGCTTCGACCGATAACGCTCGCACCCTCGGCCCGCGTCTAATTGCGTATGATGCTCGTCGCAACGTTAACGCGATAATCGTTCTACGAATATTTGTACATGGCTAATCGTCGCTGTTTATCGGGCCGCCTATCAACGTTTCACGCGTAGACCATGTTCTAGCGGGCAGAAAAATCGGCACGGCAAGTGCGCAGCGCCGTGTTTTCCCGGCTGCCAACGAATTACGCGGCACCGGCATTGTATGAATATTTATATATTTCAGAGAATGTCGTAATTTAATGAATCGTAAATGCAACTATCCGGTGGCGTTGTCGCGGCGACGCCGAGCCATCGCTGCCTTTACGATCGCGTCGTTCGGTGCGCTGTAAAAATACGAGTCGTGGCGCAAAACGATACGACGTTAAATGGAACAATTATTATACGAATGTTTATGCACGTGTACCGATAATATTGTTACTCGTCGCTTTAACGACACGTAAATGGAGCTGTCCGACCAAATCCAACTGCTCGCCGATGCGTCGTCGAACGTAATTAACGATTACAAAAATATCGATCCTCTTCTTATTGTACTCGCACCTCGCGATCGCTTCGGCAGCGTTTCCCGAAAGAATGATATCCCTTTCTGTCGCAGGAAAATTCCACGTTCCTCTATTTTTCGTCTTCGTCTTCTTCTTCTTCGTCATCGTTGCTCTCTCTCTCTCTCTCTCTCTATCTGCACCTCGAAGCAAAAGGAGCGAGGAAAAGTTGCTAGCCGAGGAGGTTCCACTGACCCGCTGTCCCGCGAATATCGTATCAATTAGCATTACATTTTGGAGCAGGCAAAAGGCAGTAATTGTTCGGATGTAAACCGATATCTGCTTCTCGCAGCGCATCACTGCAAATGCGTTCCCATTCCCGCACGTTTTCTCTCTTTTCCATGGCGTGCGTGCGAGTGGGTGGCGGAGGTTGCAGAGAAGGGTGGGATGGTCCGGGAGAGGGACGGAGAAAGCGAGCGAGGGAAAGAGGCAGGACACGTTGGTATCCAGTTCAGAATATTCTGTAGCAAAGGGGATTTCGCGAGTGGAAAACACAACGAGCGCTCGGGCCCCTCTTTCTCTCTCCCTCCGATCCTCCAACCCTCTGCCGTCACCCTCTCGCGCAACAGGACCACCCCGTGGCGCGGCGCGTTTCGAGTTAAAACGGCCGAATACTCGTGTTTAGATATCGTTAAACCGCATTTTCGACACTACCATTATGTAAAGCACGTGGTGGAAGCCGATAAGTCGAACAATGGTGCGCGCTCGCCCCAAACGTGCCGGGTTAGGGTCTATTCGACGATCGCTGCTCCCTGCTGCCGCTCAAATTTCTCGCCCGCACTTTTCACCAATTTCCGACTTTCTCTTCCCTTCGTTTTTTCTCTCGCTTTCCAGCTCGGTTCGCTTCTTCCGTTTTTCTAGCGACACGCAGCTCTGTCTCTCTGCCACGGCAACGGTCGCCTGCGAAACGAGTAACTTGGCCGTCGACGAACACGTGGACGCTGCCGCTGGTCTCGTTTCTCTGCTCGATTGACTCGTCCCGCGAGCGAGACACGGCCGTGCCAAACGTAATTAGCACCTCATCGAAAACGGAGCTCTCTATCCGACGCGGCGGAGGTAGCGGCGCGAGTTTAAAAACGCGCTCGAAGACACGGTTCTTCGTCAACGGCGCAACGCAACGCGACTAACAACGTGCTCTCTGTCGGACTGCCATGCCGCCTAGCATCCCCTGGCATCCGCTGGCATCCGCTGGCATCCGTTGGCATCCGCTAGCTCGTCCACCGGTCTGCACGGTACAAAATAATACTTTTTACTGCCGCGATCTTTACGATCCGTACTGTATCGAGTATAAAGAAGATAATAAAGGAAGGCGCGCGTGGATAATGGCTGGTATTATGCGCGTATTACTTGGTGCATTACCATTTTTATTGCCGACTTTTTTACGATCTACTTCTCTTACGAGTTAACGTACGCTCGATCCAAGAACGTCGATCAAGGTCGAATTTATTTCGTCGCTAAATACACATTTCGCCAGGTGCTTCGACCGTGCTTCGACGCTCGATCGATCAGCCGCGGACGTTTCCGCGGAAAAGCCCTTGGAATTTTAACGCGGATGCGGTCTTTCACCGGCTCTTCATCCGGCTCCAACAGCAGCTTCGATTGGCAGAATCGCGACGCTGCACGGCGTTCGTCTTTTCTTCGGGCAACCACCTCCAACCCCTTCCGCCGCCACCCGAACCCGCCGATGGGATTGTCGTCTTTGGAGGAGGCGCGGTGGCACGCGCGAACACCTCGTTTCACGCGCGGTCGATCGTTCTTATCGTCGGGCAACGATGCAATTACCATGTCGTTCGATAAGCTAAGCTGCTTTCAATTTCTTCCGCCTGACCGGAGGATGCTCCGCGCGGCGGCCTTTCGAATTTCCATTGGAAAAAAAGGGGTGGCATCTCCATAACGAATTCGTTCGCGAGTATCGAGACAGCTGGGGCCATTTCAGCGGCGTCGAAAGAAGCTACGATCGTGGCGACACGGCAGAGAAGCACACGCGTGACCGACCCGCGACCTATGTATGCACATATGTACGTCCGTATTCTCGATATAAATTGTGGCAGAAGCGCGCGGGCTCTGTACAAGTATAGTATCGATAAATCAGGCGTATCGACGTGCAGCATAGAATTGCAAATGAGACGCTGCCATCTTTAAAATAAAAAGTTATAACCGTGGGCTCGCGCGCTCGTAAGTTTCGAGCGTACGCGTCTAAGCGTGTACGTAGAACAGTTGGCGGTACGCGTGTGCGGGCGTCCGTGAACGGGTTCGAAAGGGGGATCGGGAGAGGGGTGGAGGTGGAAGAGGGAGAAAGAGTGTACGAGAAGCAGGAGGAAAAGGGAAGGAGAAGGTTGTGTGCGCGAGAGCCTAGTGTGCGAATAATACATACGTTCTCCGGGCAAGCAAGGAGAAAGAACTTAAAATGAATAATGTATCGTATATTTAATTCTATATATAAGTACTCGCGCGCTCACGCACACGTGCACGCACACGCGGGACATATCGCGCTGGCGTACGTAGCAGCGTAATCGAAGACGTAGGTGTCCCCCGGCCCCGTCCTTCTTTTACTCACGGATCTCTCCTCGTCTCTGCTCGTTCGCTCGGGCATTTGTCTCTGCTTCGCGGCCGCCGTACGAGCAAGTGTGCAAGTGTGCAAGTACCGAAGGCAGGCCGGCTAGCGCGCGCTTCCTCCCGCCCCCGTGGAGCGGCCCGCTCCTCTCTGTGTTTCTCCGACGAGGATGAAGTAGCATATTTTCTACGCGGAGGTCGTGACGAATCGGCTTTCCAGAAGGCGACCAGAACGATACAAAAATATTTTACCCGGGGCGCGCCTCGAGAGAAATAACAGCCCGGTCGAGAATAACTATCATTAAATTATTATCGATCGATAAGCGCCTCGTTATTGCCGGCCCGAGATTCTTTTTAACCGGCCCGCGCCGGATGAAGTTCCTCGCCGGTGAAAAAGCGCCAGAACTACGCCGCGACCTCTCTCCCCTTCTCCCCTTCACCCCTTCCACCCTTTCTCCCTTTTCGCTTGCTACCCGGAAAATTATCCTCGTTAAGACGTTGCCCGATCGCGTGGACGGGCAACCCTTAATTAGACTCGAATTCGATTGACCGAGAGACGGGGACGCAGTCTCGTCGTCTTTCCCTAGCGTCTGCGATCCTGGCGCTTCTCCTGCCCCTCGGATCGCTCGGCGCGCCACCCTTGTCGATTCGCACCCTTCGCGTCAATGTATGCAAGTCCGACGCCCCGGCATGGCCGTAGTCGCCGCGATGAAACGCTATACGTTTGTTAATAATGCCGCGTCGTTCGACGTTTTATAGCCCTCGGAGTATGCGTAGGGCCATTTTCTCGCCCGGTATTTTTACTCCTCCGTGAAACACGCGGAACGGTGCCCTCGGCGGACCGCCCACCTACGCGTGCACACGGGAATCGATTTTCTCGACGATTCTCCGGGAAATCGGGAGCAATGGATTTCCGCGCCGCGATTTCGAGGACCGGCCGAGCGTTCGGACACGCCACCTCTGGAAAAACCAAGTCGGCATCGAGAGCGAAATGAGAACCGCTTTGTTGTTTTATTCGATAGAGAGAAACACGTCTCCGACGTACGGTCGCGGCTCGAGCTACGCGTGATGTAACAATATAAATACGACTCGCGCATTAACAAATTCCTTTTAATCTTATCGTTTACAATAAATATTGATACGAAACTTTGGTTGCGCTATCGTCTCTGCGCGATACTACACGTAAAATAATATAATTCGCCTAATCTCCGTCTAGCGAGAGCGGCCATGAAACGCGAGTCTTATCTTAACGAAATAGCTGCGCAATTAGCCTGCCGCGACTCCCCCGAAACTTATTGTCCGCGAAGCGAGCTCCGGCGACGCGCGTTGCACCGTGCCGCGGTTTCGCGTGCCAGATCCTCGGGGAGTTGGCGAACGCGCCGGCGAACCGCGAGGCGGCAGAGGAAGATTCGGACGACGTCGCAGCCGGTCGGTATTAATTTCAAACGCCTCGTTACCCGTCGGCAAGCGTATGCCGCTGCACGAGAATTACATCGGCGGGGAAAATATGCGACGGCTGCATCGAGTGTCACCTTGGCGGCGACGTTCCGCTCCTATGTCGACGCGATTGATCGCGGGAAACGGCGGTGCGCGACGAATTTCGCGGAACGATAGCCGCGTTGTCGTTCCATTGCATCCTACTTACACGTACACGTCCCCCGACTTTTCTCGCTGTCGCGTCAACCCGCGTACCAAGGCGGCAAAACGGAGACGAACAAGTCCAGCTTCGTGGCAGCTCGTTGACGAATCGTGCGCGCGACATACGTATACGTCCGTGGAAAGTGGAAAGTGGGAAGAGCCGTCGCGACGTCGTCGTCGTCGTGCAGCAAGGCGCGTGCATGGTTGGAGCAGCGAGTGTAGGCTGGTTGAGCGTCGCTGCATTAATAATATACGATACCCGTAATGGCATCGGGCGTATACGAACGTATATATTGTATAATAACTTCCAAGGCCTTATAAACGTTTATTATTTACCGCGTAACGTAATGGCAAACGGGTCCCCACTTCTCGGCCGGTCGTTATTAAAAATAATACCGTAACGTTCATGCGCGAGCTTCCCCAATTCCTCTCGCGTCCTCGTGGAAACTTACTACCTGCCGGATTTTCGACGGGAGAGCAATTGGACCAGCGACAGAACCCTTGCTCCAGATTTTCGTCAACCACTCCCGAGGGAACGCACCCTTTGGCATCTCGCGCGTCGCCGAGTGGCTTCGCGGCGGAAGGACCGACGTCGTCGACGTGGACACGACGCGGTGGTTCCCGTTCCGGAGTGCGACCCCGGTCAATGAATCTCCGCTCGTAGCGGATAATCGTCCCGAAGATCGACGGCGACGCGACGCTTCGCGTGTCGTTTGTATTCCGAATCGCTTCGGGGTTGCGGTCCACGAAGGTGCAAAGAAACGGAGCGAGGCGGCGTTTGTTTTTCACGAAAGAGCGAACCGGCGCGAGCGCGGAGACAATTCGAGGTCGATAGCGATTTCTCGTTAGTCGAAATGGCCGAAGGTGGCTGGAGAGCGAAAGCCGTTCGGGACGGCTCGGTCGTGCCGGATAGAACGTTTGATTTGCAGGAATCAATAAAAATCCGCGAGATAAAAAAGTCGCGAATAAAAAATGGTTGGCAGTCGCGGCCAAGCGGAGAGCGAGAGATCGAGGAGAGGAAGGGCGAGCGACGCGACAAGCGGAGGAGGACGAGGAACAGGACACGAGCAGGGATAATCTGATTTTCAGCAACTTTATACGTTGCGCTTCGATTAAAATCCAGCCACCGTGCAGGGCCAATACAGTTACACCGGCCGTGTTCTCTCTTCCGGCTGCCGCACACCTGCGCCTCCTTCCCCGATTCACCGCGATCCAACTCTACCCTCATTTTCTTTCGTCGACGCGAGACTCGCCCACGCGTGGCCGAACGTTCGCACCGTTACCAACGAATTCGTTGCCCCTGCCCGGGACAACTCGTAACTCTTGCCGTCCGATAGGAAACGCTTCGACGGCGCAGGGCCATCTTCTTCGAGGGCGAGTCGGAAGCTGGAGCCGCGCGACGTCGGCGTCGCGGCAGATGTCGATGCAGCGCGAGAGGAGGCAGAAGAAAAGGCCGAGCAATGTGTTCGTACGCGTGTTATTGAAACGCAAATCGCGTTGCGCAACTCGCTGCCGTAGCGAGCCGATCGGAATGTCTCGCATTAATAAAATGCCACGCATGAAAAGTTATTAAAAGGAGCAACGAGGAATTTAATGTTTATTCATATCCGAACAAAGCGGATGAACGAGGGATAGGCGGCGGCCGCGTCCGCCATCCTCGGCCTATTTAAAAATCGCAAACAGCGGCCGCTCTTCCGCCCTAAAATCTTTAGTATTACCGTCGAGCTTAATCCGGCAGCATCCGCAAGTCGACGCCGCGTCGTCTTTCACCCTCCCCCCGTGCGTTCCGCTGGA
Source organism: Nomada lathburiana (assembly GCA_963667235.1). Taxonomy (NCBI): domain Eukaryota; kingdom Metazoa; phylum Arthropoda; class Insecta; order Hymenoptera; family Apidae; genus Nomada; species Nomada lathburiana. The sequence continues at coordinate 20,172,529 of OY763900.1, forward strand.
CGACGGGATATCGTCGGGATCAGCGCGACGGCTACGTATTCCCGGTTGGAAAGTCGCGGGGCCGTGGACGGCCACCGAAAAACCCGATCGAAATGATTTACAGACGGTGCAACCAGTCGACGCACCTGGCTCGCATCGGCGACATTCCATTGTAGCGTACTCACCTGCAACAGAAAGCGAAAAAGATCGATCGATTAAACGATTGCCGATTAACGGCTGGCGGCGAACGAGCGGCGAACGAGCGGCGAACAAACGCCGATGCAATCGGATCGTCGACGCGTCGACACCGTTTGCCAGGCTATAGTTTCACCTACATACGCACTCGGGATTCGAAGCGCAGAGCTCGACCTCGAGGCAAATATATGTATAATATTGCGCAGAAATAATAAATTGCAGTGAAACGCGAACGGGCGTAAATATGTATTCGCGCAATTATGCATTGCGCGTGCTGGATTTCTCAACAAGCGACGCAACGATCGAGCGATGAAATCGTTTTCATCGACCCTCCAAACGTATTCCGTAATTCCCCGTGGAGTTTCGTGTCGCGTCTTTTTTCCCCAGCAAACGTTGTCGAGCGTTTTCTCGATGGCCATGCCGACAGCGGCGAACAAATCGATCGACGACAGAAGCCAGCGCGAATGCGACATCGTTTTCTTCGAGTCCCCGCGATCTTCGCGCGATGAAAGGAAAGGAAAGATCGGAGGAATTCCCGGATCGCGTAGAAATTGGCAATCGATCATTGACGAACAGTAGCCAACTTTTAAGTACCGCCTATCCTATTTCGAACTTGGAATCCGTGCGCCGCAGTGCCATCGATAAGGATAATTCCCCCTGCAAGTGCAAACCAACCCTCGGTGGAGCGATGCGCGAAAGCTGCGCTCGTTCGGCGAACCTTTTACTCTCGGGCGTTGTTAGTTGGGTCCGTTGGAAAGGCGAAAGCAGGCTCGCGGAATGGGAAAAAAATTTGATAGATTCGGGATAGCGGGCGAGATGACGCAGCCGGGGCAAGAGACACGCTGGGCCGGCCTATCGAAGGACGATTAAAATATAAAATGGGTTTCGAGGATTCGGACGGTGTTACGCGCCGTTTCAATTATTGTCGCCTGGCAACTACGCGCGATTTTTGTTGCAGTCGCGGTTTTTCGTTCATCGTCAACCCCCCCGATCCCATTCCCCGGTCTCGTCTTGTCTATCGCTCGCGTCTCTGCGCGTATCTCTCGAATGTTTTGGTTTTGCTTTTTTACGAGTGCCGGTTTTTCTGCCTTTTTTTCTTTTTTTTTACCAGAGATACAAAACGGCGCAAAAATCCGATACTGTTTTGCCGAAACCGGGATTAGCGGCAGATCGCCCTACCGATTCGCCGTGCAGCCTCTGCGGGCTTGATGAAAAAATATTTGGTTCTTCGTTCCTTTTTTTCCGCCGCGCTGCCTCGAACTGGACAAGGCTACAGCTTTTTCGTTAATCGAATCGTTCGAGTCCCTTTGACGCGAAAAGTTGCCTGACTATCGTCCGAGCACCCGCACTTTGCTTTGCCCCGCGACTGATCGCGCACCGGCGGTGCCCCCGAGAAAGAAAAGCAGAGAGCAATCCTTTGCGCGAGAAAGGTCCAGCTTCGAGACGTCCTTTGGCTCGGCGCCTGGTTTCCCGAGATTCTGTCCTCGCTGGGAAAGGGCGAAGGAAAACACGAGCGCAAAGGTAAGGAGCAACCGCGATAAATTCCAAGTGGAGTTCTCGCGACGAACGAGCGGAGAGGGGATGGAATGCGATTCGCGGTGGCACGGTTCGCGATTCTCCAGCGGCGCGGCGAAAAGCGTACCCGACGGCACACGCGGCCGCGCGAAAGCCAAAGAGAAAGGGGTAGAAAGGGGTAGAAAGGGGAGAAACGGAGGATAGGGCTGCGAGCTCGTCGTCGCGCGGAAAGAATCTCGAGCGAAAAGCTCACTCGAGATGCCGCGAAAACAATGTCGAGGGTGGCCCGAGATATACCTAATTGTTGAGAGTACAGCCGGCGCGGAGGGGAAAAAAGGTGCCGGAGAAGAGGAAGAGAAAGGCGGAAGAATGAAAATGACACCGACTTCTCTCCAGCCCTACCTTTGCCCCCCGGCCAAGACGCGGCGTCCCGTTTTCACTTTCGGCCCTCTTCGTTACACACGCAGCCGAGTTCCACCGTCCCCCTTCGACGCGCGGCGCCGACACGGCCCCCGGCACGGTCCGTCTTCGCCCTCGTCCAACCCCGCTCCGCCGCCGCCGCCACCGCCGCCGCGGCACACTTGCTTTTTATCGACAGGGTACTTTAACCCTCGAACCGCGATGGTAGGGTGGGCGATGGAGGTCGGCTCGGAGGATGAGAGCGGATCGCGAGAGTCGCGGGAGCAACGAAGAGAGAAGGGATACGACGGTTGCCGGCTGGTCGAGGGTACGGTCGAGGCATTAAACCCATTTAAATATAACCAATACCAGGATGCCTTCCACCCTCGGTTATGGATGATTTTTACTGTTCATTTGAATAACCCGTAAGCTGCATTGGCCGCCGCGCCGCGCAGACGAACACGCTGCGAACCAACATGCACGCGGATCTCGAGTATCTCTTCTCTTTGCATCGCCCACCTCTTCAACGGTTTCACTGCCGCCGCCGCCGCCGCTGCTGCCCCTTTCCGATCTACGCGAAAGGTGGCTCCGTTCGCGTTCGACCCCACGCCCGATCGATCGATGGGGTCGAACGGAACTCGTTCGTCGCTGGATCGGGGGCGTCTTTGAAAGCTCGAACAGGCGAGCAGAGGATGGAGATGCTCGGGCGAAAATTAGCAGCGGCCGCGGCAGCTGCGACGCCCGGCGACGCAGCGCGCTATCTCTACGCGTCGATCGCGTCGGAACGGATTCCCGCCGCGCGAGAGGGAGGATTCGTCGGTGATAATTTCGCGCGATAGAAGCAGGAGCCGCGGAGGATACACGGCGACGATCGGTCGAAGAAAAAAAAAAGCGCGCACACTCGGCGAGCAGCTCGAGCGGGAAAAAAACGAGGAGGGAAGGGCCGACGGACGCGTACCTACGACGATGCGCTGGTGCGGTGGTGCGCGCGCGAGGACGAGTGGAGTGCAAATATCAGCCGGCCGATAATGCGAGGTCAATTCTCTCTCCCTCGTTCTTTCGCTCCCACCGCACCTTGGCTGTTCAAACCTCTCGTCGCTCCCTACGGCGCTACTTCCAATCGAGGAATCTCGCAGAGGAGCGGCTCGAAATTGGGCCGAAAACCGGGCAGGGGGCATAATTCGCGCGCACCAGCATCGGCGGCAACCGGAAGGAAGCGAAACCTGGTTAACGGGAGCCCCCTTCTCGCGAAGAGAAAACTTTCGACTACGGTCCGACTCGGGATCCAAAGATACGAGCGAAACCAAACGAGAGAACCGCACCGAGCCGAAGGTACGCAAACACCGAAAACTGCCAGCCGGTGTTGCTCGATCGGAGCTCGTCGAAACGAGCGATCCACCCTTCGGGACTGGACGAGGCCCGCTCGATGCCTCGATGTCCCAGGGACCGCGCGAGTAAATGTATTCTCTCGCTTTCCAATTAAACCCTAGCCGAAGAGGGGTATCGAGCGTCGCGTCGCTCGATATCGAACGCCGCCGCGTGTTTCGCAGTCTTGGGGTAGGCCAAGGCGACTACGCGTCAAAGCCGTCCCCGCTGCGTCCAGCCATCACCTAGGCCGACGCGACGCGTCGTACGCGGACTTTCGAGCCGATACGATGCGCGCTCGATCGAGGGCGAGCATAGGGGCGCGAGAGGAACTCCGATTCGTGACCCGGTCGAGTGCTGGCGAGGGGAGCTCCACCCGATGGTCAACGATCCTCGAGGCGTTAATCGAATTCCGCGAGATCGGGAACGACGTCGATCGATCCGTCGATGAGCGGCGATAATTTTCAACCGAGTGGACCCCCGCGAGCCTCGCGACCTCCGATGAAATCGTAAATGCTAACCGTGAACGTAAAACCGAAACGGCGCGCGAGATGGAACGAGGGCGGGCGTTTATCGCGAGCCGCGCAAATATTTTCGTGACCGCGGCTGGGACGAGAAGGGTCGCGATGTCATTTCGGTCCTCGATACGCTCGGGCCGATGCCGATGCCGATGCCGATGCTGCGATCGTGTTTATCGTGCGCGCTCGAACGCCGCGGGTTCGACACCCGGCCATGCGATGCGGAACTCGCGAAATCGCCCGGTGCTCAACGGCTCGGCGACCGAGCCAGCGAACTATCCTCGATTTCGTCCACCTTTTAGGATCCTCGACGTCGCGTCTCGGCGTTTCCCGTGCTTCGCTGGAGGAAGGGCCACGCGGCAGGGCTGCGAGTAACGGGAAAACTGTTCGCGTCCGTGGCGGCGACGAAGCTCCGGGACAAAAGGGAAATCGACGAGCGATCGAGCGCGCTCGGATTGAAAAGAAAAAGTCTGCAGGCGCGTGGGCGTGTAGGCGAGGCGGTGACGGGGCAGAGAGCGTAGCTCGCAGGAAAGATCATTTTCCGGGGAACGATGGCGGAGTCGATAACGCCCGAAGTCATTCGACGATCATCAGAGGCCACCGTTGGCGCGACAGGGGCTGACACCCTCGCGCACCCGTCATCGTCGTTCTCCCGTTCATCCGCCGCCTCGTCATCGTCCTCGTCCTCGTCGTCTCGCTCGCACCAGTGTTCGCAACGGTCGTCGTCATCGTCGTCGTCATCGTCGTCATCGTCATCGATATCGCGAACCCCGAGAGTCGAAACGAGCGCTTCCGGGCCGTGGGTATGGCGATCGGGAGTGGGGCTCGGGTATCGGGGGACGCCGTATGGATGAGCTTAGGGGTAGGACAACTGGGCGCAAGACCCAGGGTGGAGGAAACGCGAAACGGGAATGGAGAAAACGGTATGCGTGTGTGTACCTGTGGGGGGTATAGAAGTAGGAGGGGAGGTGGCGTTGTAGGGTTCGGTGGATCCCGGTTCCAGAGCCCTCGCCTCTCTCTCGCTTGGCAGGATGTAGGCGTATAACAATGACAAACCGTGAAACAATGCTGGGCGCCACTGGAAAAATTCCAAAAAACGCGAATAATAAAAATGAGAGCTCGCGTGCACCGCGTGTGTGGGTCCCGCAATGGTGGTGGCAGTGGCGGTGGCGACGCGATGCTAGTGCGGCGCTGATGCGACGCTGGCAGCGGTGCTGGTGGCGGCGGTGAGACAAAAAAAAAATGGGCAGGAAGGGGGGTGGAAAAAATGTAAAAGCCCCGCGCGCACGGCTCTTCGTCGGGGACAATACGCGGCGATGAATGCCTATTATATTTATCTGTAACAGGCGTTCCATAAAGCAAATAACACAGAAGTGTAGCGAGCAAAAAAAATCCGGCTTTTTTTTCGACGCGGCGCAGCGCCGCGAGGGCTCGCCCGTCGGGAAAAAAGGAAGCAAAAGCAAGGGCGGAAAAGGGGACAAACGAAAATTCCACTCCTATCCGTGGCGAGTCGATCTACCCTGCTTCGGTTTCGTTACACGTTCCGTCCGATTCGATTCCGCTCCGATGCGTTTCGCTGCATCTCCTTGCATTCCCTCCTACCACGCGGCCGCTTTTACCCGGCCTCTCTTCGGCTCTTGCCATCGACTCCGGCTAATCGCGCCCGCGTGTACTTTGCGCTCCGAACGACCTGCGTTGCTCGCGCGGAATCGCGAGGCAGGGCCGCTCCCTTTCCTAGCGCGACAGACGATCGCCGACCGCGTCCCTTCGAGTCTGTCGCGCGAGAAGGCCCGAAAAGAGCGACGCGGTAAACGCGAGTCGGGCGAGGGAGACTCCGCGAAACGGAGTAGCGCGGATGCCAGAGGAACGGGGAAGAGCGAAGGAGAGGAAACGGGAAAGGGCGAAGCGGCGGTGTGTGCCAAAAACTATAACCTGTTGCATACGGCGTCACGAAGCCCGAAAAACGCCCCTAGCCTCGTCCCTTTTACTCACCCCCTTAACCTTCCACCCTGTGTCAAGCCGAACTTTTCGCGGCACCGCGTTAAACCGAAGAATTTCACCCCGTCGGATACTCGATATCCCGATATTCGCGATATCGAGCTATCGGCCGTACGCGTCACGCGTTTTCTCCCTTTTGCTGGCCGATGCATTTCCCGTGCAAAAAGTACCGGCAAGCAGAGGAGGCGAAAAAGAGGGAAACGGTGTATCGTTTGAAACGCGACTCTCCCATTTTTTCGTCGACGCGATCGGCGAACGATCGCGACCGTCCGCACCGTGATTCTCTTTGCCCACTCGCGTCGAAGCGTTCGCCTTCCTTTTCTATCCGTTCCGGGACCAAGTTCCCGCAACCGTCCGGCGGTCGTCCTTTTCGTTGGAATATTTTAGTCGCGCGGTCTCGTGCCGCGAGAACGGACCTCGCTCTTCCACTCGTACATTCCGCTTCCACCGTTCGTCGCGTTTCCTCGCGAATCGAGCGCTCCTCGAACGGCATTCTTGGCCAACCCTCTCCGCGAGTCGCGCATCTCATGGGTTTCGCATCGCTCTGCCGGCGGCGGGGCACGGCGCGCACGCACCGAGCCACGCATCCAACCAGCCAGGCATATTCGCGTGTATTTTTATGAAATCATTGTTTCGAATGACAATACACCGGGATGAGCAACGCACAATGACTGCATCGACGGAGATGCAGAGGTAGAGCGTGCTGCGTACCGGGGGCGGAGGCGGAGCGGAGGAGCAGCAGAAAGGAAAAAGAGAGCAGGAGAGGGTATTGGCGTGGCTGCAAGAAATCGGAGGGATGGGACGGTTATACGGCTGCGTCTACGCACACGGGGGCGCGCGCGATACGCGCTTCGTTGCCACGGATCGTTCCTACGCTGGTTCGCCTGTCCGTCCGTTCGTCCGACCGTCCGTCCGTTGCTTCGCTCGCTCGTTCGTTCGTTCGTTCGTTCGTTCGGTTCTTTGTGATGACTGTCGATGAAACGATGACATATTTTTCCGGCTTTCACTCCCAGCGTGCCCCGCGGCTCTTCCATTCACGCTTCCTCGCTTCGCCCCTATGCTTCTCGGCCGTGGCCGCGGATGCACGCACGGACGCACGCGCACTTGCGTTGCCTCGGGTGCAATGTCTTCTCTTCCCCGCACTCGCGTACTCCCTTGTCTATTTTCTCTTCGTTCCCCTTTAGCTGCTGCTGCTCGACATTTCCCCCTCTTTCCCTGTCTCGTTAAGCCGTTCGACAGCTTCTCTTTCATTCGCGAGCACTCGTTGGCTCGCGCGCGTCATTTTCTCGATCGAGAGAACGTCTGGAAAAGAAAGCTCCCCCGATCGAACCGCGACGGTTGGGTCTCGCAGAAGGAGCGAACGGACGCGAGAGAAATTCCTGCGGGTAGAATCCTTTTGGGGTTGGGCTGGTCCCACGGACCGCGCGATCCACGGTCGACGGCGCGGGGCGGCGCGACGCATCGATATCGCACTCGGACTCTTGACGGAGGAGCGATTCCATCGATACGCTGGAAAACGTGGACCGTACGCAGGAATTCATTTTTTTTTTATATACGATAAACGAAATAAAACGTCGATCTCGTAAAGCCCGAGCGAGTACAATAAAACGGACGCGGAAAATCTGGCGGCACGGTTGCGCGTTCGCTGGCTACAGTCTCTGCACGTACATCCGAGAATTATACGTCTGTCGCGCTCTATGGGAGAACCGTGCTCTCGCAGCCTCGCGTATTGTGCGTCGATTTTTTATCGTCCCATTTATTTGTACCGACCTTTATTAAACGATGAAAACTTTATTGCTAATTGCCGGGGGCGAAAGGGTTTTTATGGATGCTTGCCCGGCCGCGTTTTCATTTCGATTCCGGGAACATTCCGTATAGGCATAGGCTGTGTCCAACTCCCGCCAACCCCAGCGATTCTCGTTCGTCCTTCGTCAAAAAACCTCAACCTGCGTCTCGTCGCTCTCCCGCAAGCACGTGCACGCCGGCGAAGGTGCGGCCTATCGGTCGTAGACAGTTTTCCATCTCGATCCTCCGCCCCCGGTTGCAAGGAACGTTGCTAATTCGAGAGCAGATGCAATCTCCAAGCGATTCTGAGGACGCGCCTCTGATAATTTAACGTAGTTTCGTTCCGACGACCAGCAAAGAGAGTTTAATTAAATGAAATCGTCGATGAATTAATCGTTCGATCGCCTAATTCGACCCAACGTCGTAACGACGTTTCCATTAGCGGCCCGGGAGATGGACCGACGACGATCGAGTGAGCGCGAGGGCAGTTCCGCGGTTACGGTAGCCGCCGCGGCAGAATTCAGTCGCCGAGTGCCGAGAAATTTCTGTCGGAGTCCCGGAGAATGTTTGCGACGCTGGGCAATTTCAATCGCCCGTACTGCTCCCTTCCAGTGGCATCACTTTTCGCCGTCGCGCACCACCGTCCGGATATTTGCTAGAATTCGTTCGACAGTTCGAGCGAAAGAAGTTGCTGGTCGTGAAAGTCGTTAAGGCCTCGGAGCCTTGGAGCTTCGCGAGGATGAAATACTGGGAACGTTGAACCCAATCAAGTGGCTGTCATAAATTTCCATCAAGCCACGCACCCGGGCTGCACTGATGGCCGATACAAAATTGCGACTGGCGACCAGCAAGAGCGACGAAAAAACTGTTGGGAGGATATGGGGCGAGGATCTTGTCCCTACGATTCAATCGCCGCGCTATCAGCCTACCTCGGTCGCGTGGATCGAAACCCGGAAAGGTAAAGCTGCTCGATTGGAGCCGCGGAGCGCTTCGGCCGGCGGGCGAAGAAGCGAAGAAGCGAAGAAGCGAAGAAGCGAAGGCGTCGAGAGCGCGAGTATCGGAGCGAGCGCAGCCACGAGGGGCAGAGCGCGCGCGTATTTATATCCGGGTGCGCGTGTTCGCGCGTACACCAAGCGACCGGAATATTTCTATAGAAACGGTTATACACACGTAGAACATATTGAAACGCGTCGTTGGGGGCAGATGCGTCCGATGATATATTAACGCCAACTGTGCGGCCCATATACAACACACGCGCGCGATCGCTGCCCGAGAGCGTCGTTCGCACGTACACCCATACTACGGGAATAAATTATAGAATTATCGTTTTATCGCCGTGCCCGCGTACAGATACACCGGCAGCGCCGCGCGTCGCGAGCGCGAAAATTGTCGCAACTCCCGCGAGGGTAAGCCCTCTTGGCGCGGACTCTCCTCCGCCTCCGAGGTTCCTGGCCTGTCGTCCTTGCTTCCCAACGCAACTCCCCCTGGTTCCCGGCGAAATCGCCCCCGCTCCCCGTGCGTTGCACATTTTTTTCCATTCCCGGCGACGCCGACGCCGCTGCCGCCGCCGCCGCCGCCGCGCAGATAATAAATCGCCAAGGCGGCACGCCAAATTAATATCGTAAATTCGTTACGGACGCGATACGGCTCCCCGAAAGGACGGGTTTGGGGGCTAAAACATTCGCGACCGCGGTGTAATATTAAAAACAGGCGCGAAACGCGCGCTCGGAGAGGCCGGATGAAAAATAAGCACGGTAATATTCCGCGGGGCCGAGCCCCTTCCTATTCGTTCGCAATTAATTGTTTGCCGCGCGAGCAATCCCACTTCGCGGTACCGAATATAATTACCTACCTAAATCATCGGTCGATCGTGGAATATCTACAACGGGGAGAAGCTGCGCACGGTTTTCAACCATTCGAGCTTTACGATTTCTCTTCTACCGTATACAACTCGCCGGATTCCCGGCGAATGCCCCGCGTATCGTTGGCTGTGCACAGGTAAATAGGTTTCTCTGTTCCGCGGAGGCTTTCGGAAAAAATGCGAAAGGAAGAAATTTTTTTACCGCAGACGGGAGACTGTGGGAGCGCGGCAAGATAGATTTACGGACGATATAAATTTAAATAAGTCGTTATAAGTATAATTTGTTCGGTTGGCACCGCGATGCCAGGGACGCTGGCGCAACGAAGCTCGTTAAAATATCTGCGCCACGCAGCCGGGAATATATTTTAATAATTTCGAATACATTAAAGTTTATCGTCGGTCAGCCAGTGTCGAGGCGTTCCGCTTCTCGGGCGTAAAGTACCCCGAAAAGACTGAACTCTCGTCGGTGCGGCGGTTGATTCCGCCTCGCTGAAACGATCGCTGGATCGCTTTATTGTTAGAGAATTCGTACCTGTACCCAAGTTGCCGATCGCCACTGGCAATAAGTTGTCCGCTCTGGATCGACTGCACGCGCTCAACTCGGGCACGCGCAGGCAGAATAATCGCTGCCCCATGCGAACATTCTACCGTCTAATTGCAAGAAATTTACGGCGACGGACGATCGCAACCGCGATCAACGATGGAAAGTTTGCGCCTCGTTCGAGAAGAAATTCTGCTTACGAAATTTATTCTTTCGTCGGTGAATTATGCAGCGATCGACAGCGATGTCGCGGAGGAGGCGCGGAACATCGCGGTGATTTAAAGTCGCGAAATGGAAGAAGCGTAAAGGATGGCGGAGGGGTGGAGTGCCGCGAACGACTGGGAAGTTGAGAGGAAGCGAGGAGGAGGAGGAAGATGGAAAGCGTGGACTGGAAACGCGAGACGGAGACAGGCACAAAGACGCAGAAGCTTGCTCGACCGAAAAGTTTGCCTAACGGTAAAGCGATGAGTTAACATTAATATATTCCGTCGGAAAGTTTTTATAATATTCCCGGGCATTGTCTGCAGTGGAACAATAAAACCGCTGTTCCCGTTTACGACGGACCATTTTTCAACGAGTCGGAGAAACGAAGCGAGGCGTGGCGAGGCGAGGCGAGGCGAGCCGAGACGAGCAGAAGGAGGCTACGAGAGGCGACGCGACACGCTCGGACAGAGATAGCGTCGAGCCGAGGAAAGGATAGAAAATACGGAAAATATCGGCTGGAAGGAAACGAGTGGTACCAAATACGCAATCGGTCGCAGCGCGCGTGACCGAGGACGCGCAGCTGATTGCCGGAAGCGAAATTTATCGAACGCGCGCCGCTCGCGATTTCTACTCCGAACGGATCGCCGGAGAGGAGCCGCGCGCGAAAGGGCGAGAACAGATTCCGAGACTCGGCGAAATCCACCTGCTTTCCATTTAACGTCCGGTCGGCGAGGGCCTAGCTTTGGACGAGCTACTTTTCTTTGATCCCGCGTCGAACCGAGAAACGGCTGCAGTCTAAGCGACTGCGCCACTGGCAGAAGGAATTAAAAGTAAACACGCGGACTCACGCGTTCCTCTGGGTTATAGTAATTACGAGCCACGCCAGCTGCCGCGGAGTTTAAATTATAGAAATTACAAAACGCCCTCGCCTCTCCTGCCTCCTTCTCCTCCGTCGCTGCCCAAGCCCCGCTCGATCCCCGCGCCCTGCTTCTCTTCCACGCGTCTTCCTCTTGCGTCTTCATCGTCGGCTGCCTCGGTTCCGTTCATGCTCGTTTCTTCTCGAAAACGACGCCTGGATTCGATCAGCGAGGACCCGCGTCAGAAGTTTCCAAGAGCGGAGTCTCCTAGCGCGTCGAGGAAGAATCGAACGGAAGTAGCCCAGTCTCTGGCAGCGAATGCCGGACGAAGGAAGATGCGAGTCGAAATAATAGGGGGGATGCGCGTGGACGGAGTCCAAGTACCGCAGGTGAGCACGAGTCTCGAGAGAAAAGGTGCACTTTCAGGCGAGTGCAAGGCGAGCGCAAGGCGAGCGCAAGACAGGCAAGTCGGGTTCCAGGCAACGCAATGAAATAATGCCGGCAGAATTTCTCGAGGCCGCCACGGCTAATGCCATCGGCCCTCTTTGTCTCGCAGTGCCATCATTTTTCTCCGGTAATATATTTTATTGCTATCTCGGTCTCTCTCGTCCCACTGCCGTTTCCCATCAACCACCGTCTCCTACACCCCCGCCACCGCCTCACCCTCACAACCATCTCCACCTTCGCATCCGCGCTTTGCGACCACCGGCTTCTCCTCCTTCACCTGTCTCCCGTCCGCCGACACCATCTCCCTCCCTCGGCCGAACTCCGCTCCGCAACGCATCGTGTGTTCCTCGCGCGCTCTACACCCTGTTCCCTCGGTTTCAGGGCTCGCACGGTATCTACGAACACCTTTGCTCGCTCGACACTATCTACCACTGTGCAACACGATTCCGCCCTCCCCTCGACGTCCCGCGGACTTTATTATACCTTGCTGTCCCTTTTCTTTTCTCTCTCTCTCTCTCTCTCATCCTACAAACTCCTAACATTATCATTCTTTCGCCTCGCTCGCTTTCTCGATCCGTTGCGGGTTGCGAGCTCGCATTCTTATTCTCCTTCGGCCAAGTCACCGGCTTGCCATCTTCCGTTTCTTTTCCACGCGTACTCGAGTGTATCTCGACTTGCTCGCTCTGCCTCTCTCTATCTTTCACTGTATTTCTCTCTCCTCCTCCTCCTCATCCTCCTCATCCTCCTCCTCCTCCTCCACCAACGCCTTTCACCCCCTTCGTCGTTCCTACACAGTCACCTCTTCGTTGGTCGCACACCATGTTTCATCGGGAGAAGAGAGAGAAAGAGGGAGGGACGGAAAGGAGGAGCGCGACCGAGGAAGAGGAACGAAGAGGGACGACGCGACGGTATCGGCGGCGCGGCGAGTGCGACAAGGAGACCGATATAATTGTATCTAAATTATAATATACAAATAATAACAGACAGACCGGCAGCCTGACGCCAGTACAGTTGGTTGAGAAAGTTTTCGGTCGGTCTATGTCGCGGAAGTCTGGGCAAATCGCAGAGAGAAAGCAACGGTTGCGGCGTTTGCTTCCTAACGATGTTCGCGACTAGGATCCGTCAATTTCGATTACGCAAATGCTCGGTTCGCCGAACGTCCTCGGGCCCGCAATTTTCGTCGAAAACGCGTGGCGGTGCACCGTGCACCACTTGCGCACCTCTCTGACGACTCTATTCGACCGAGCCCTCGGGGAAACGGAGCGGAGAAGCGGACAGAAAGGGACGAGCCCGTCCATATCTCTCTCTATCCCTCATCGTACCCCTGAAAGTCCAGCTGTGCGCTCGTCTTTGTTGCTGCTTCTTGTCTCTCCTTTGACTATATAGTGTATAGTACCGGAGGGATCTCTCCTCCGGGCAATACGCGTACAAAAAAGGAACAACGAGTTTGGGGTTAAGTTTTTCTTGTCCAAGAAGGCGAGGAGATAAAGCAGGAGGATAGGGAGGGGGAGAAAGGTGGAAGGAGTGACGGAGGGAAAGGAGTCGAGCCAACCATCTGGAATCCAAGTCGGTGGGTAAGAAAAATAAGCTTGGTGGGAGTAATAATAAAGAAATATGTTTCTCTTCGGTCAGAGCCCCACCGTCTGGTTTCGGTTCTCCCTTTCTTCCTACCTAGCAGCCGGCTCTCTCTCTCTCTCTCTCTCTCTCTCTCTCTCCATGTTTCTTCGTGAAACGGACGCCCGCACACGCTACCGCGGCAGCAACGAGTGAGCGTTCGAATCGTTTCGAATCACCCCGTTTCCCCTCGACGTGGCGCCCGGTTTAGGAAATCTTGCGCCGTTTTCGGCCGTCGAGTGCAACCGTCCGCAACGACGGCCGCGTCTCGTAGCCGAGAACGGGACGGACGATGAAATTTTCAGCGAAACAACCTCTGACCGCCACGCGAGATCCGCTGAAAATCTGAGAGACGCTTTCGCGCGTGCTCCGAATCGATTAAGATCGATTCCCAAAGAGCACAGCCTTGTCCGATATTCCGCGCGTCGAAAAGACGATCGAAGCGACAGGAACGGTAAGAAAAGTTGGGCGAGACAGCGAACTCGTGTTCTCCGAAGGAAGGGCAACGGGGAAGAAACGAAGCAGGCGGTAGTTTTCGCGTAATCTGTAAAGCACGGCGAGGCCTAACGCTGGTGTGCTCCGGTTTGCGTGGAAATCGAGAGACGGCGCGTCGACGAAGCTAAGTAAGAAACCACTACGTATCGCGCAGAGGCCGAGGCGGAGGCAACGGAAAAGGAAGCACGTTATATTTTATATGACAGCGTGATTGCATTTCCCAGAACAAACATCGGTCTGGCCGAGCGAACGCAAGAAAACGTCGGCGTTAATCGCAGCTCTCCGTTCTACTCTCGTCCATTCGTTCTTCCGTTTAGTCTTTCCACCGTTCCCTCTCACTCGCTCTCTTTCTCTCCCACCGGCCAATCTCATCGAGCGCTCCGAGCACCCCTATTTCCACCGCCGACGCGTCTTTCTTCCGTCTTCCTTGTTTTCGATTCTATATTCCCGCGCGGCCTTTCCGGAATTTCTTTCAAGAGACTTGCAAGTCGGAGAGAACGATTCGCGAAAGAATCGTCGCGTTTCATCGAGTTCGAACCTCGACGATATTTTTTTTTCTCGCTTCTGTCTGCAAGTGGGTCATGGTATCGTCCCATCTCTCGTTCCGTATTCCGGCGCAAAAAAGAAAGAAGCGCGTAAACAGCGATGCGTGTCAGGTAGATGGACCAATTCGAAAGATTCTCCCCCGGAAGGTTTCATTCTCCCGTGCGTGTAGAAGAAATTGAACCGCGAGTAATTTTCACGAATATTTCCCCTTTCCGGCTATTCGGCCTCCGTATGAACCATCGCTCTCCTTCCACCATAGCAATACTGACTCGCATTCCTCTTTACTCCTCTCTCTCTCTCTCTCCTCTTTCCACCCTCTTCCGCTATCCCAGAGCAATTGTACGGTCAGGACTATTTGTTCGCGGACTTATCTGTATTTTATTATACCCGAAGTTTTCACGCTCTCCCTTATCTGTTCTCGTGTTTACTATACGATATTTATAGCTGTGCTTGTCTGTACTCGGTGCCGGTTATTACGGATCTCGCTCGAAGAGGGGGCCGTTGTACCGAATACCGCGGGAACGAGAGAGTTTCGTCCGCTGAGCCGACGAGAGAAGAAAAACCCTCGAGGAACGAGAGGAAAAAAAGCAACGAAGATGGATAAATCATTTACTTTCTTGTTCGTGGAACGAGTTCTCTACCAAGAACCAGTGCATACAAAACAAACGAAACGCGAGAGAAACGCGTTGCAATCGTACCAGATCGCAAATCGAGGGTATAATACGTATTCACCGATGGCGTACAGAAACGTTGGCAGTCTCTTATTCCATACTTCCAAGGACAAATGTCAGCTCAAAGGAATCCAGCAGACTACATTATTATAAACGTATATACATACATACACACGCACATATATATATATATATATATATATGTATATAAATATAAATATAAAATTGGTCTCGTTGCTTAGAAGATGGATCAACGTACATGCGTCTCGAATTGGTCAGGACTATAGCACGTTAACGCATACCCTTAGGACACGAACTCGCTGCCGGCAGATCTTTGTTTCTTTTGCAAACTCATCCATGGACGTATATACCAACAATTTCCGTGTAACTTTCCTTATCCATTTTAATGCCCCTGCTCGTCCCACTCGGAGCACACGTGCTCTTAGAACGATCGAGCTATTTTTCTTGCGATAACGTATAGTTACCTACTTAATTCTAATCATCGCTACTGTTTGGTTTCCATTTTATTTTCTCTTGGCCCGGCTTGTTCGCAATTTTGTGCAATTTTATTACATTCAAGGGATAGGCGATCTCCGCGATGGTTTCAACCGCGCGGCGGCTCTAAGGGAAACAACGGCACTGCTCCTCCATTGGTAGAATTTCTTTTGTCCCGCGTCTCGCGTTCATCGAAAGATAAGCTAGCTCTCGCACGCACGCTTCCCGATCGCGACGATACACTCGCGCGGGACCGGGTTGTCGAGCAGGATTCGCCTTCTTCGAAAAGTGTTTTCGGAGTAACGAATGTAATGCCATGTACTCGAAATTAGCGTCGCGTCGACGAGATGGCCCGAGCCCTTCTACGGCGCGCGCGGAAGAGCGCGAGACCGAAAGGAGAATCGCATCGGGGGACATAACACGCGGATATATTGCCACGGCAAGCCAATAATTATTGTTTTTGCCCAGCAGCACCGAGCCGCAATTAAAAACTGTTTATTTATTCAGGTTCGGCTTTTTAGTATTCGCCCTCACCCCAACCGAAGCTAGGGACGCGTGTGCGCGACCACGTTTCTGCCTCCACCATCCGGTGCGCGATTTTTCGGCTGGCCAAGCCGTTGTTTCCAATTTTCCAGTCGCCGCTGAGCCGGACGTTCCCGCCACCCCACGCCAAAAAAATTGCCACTCAGATCGATCGTTCGCAAAGCGGACAATAAAAAGCATAATAATGCGCTCGTTTGCTCGTCACCGCCTTCCTCTTGCCAACGCGAGCTTCGTTCGCGCCACCGAACTCTCGCCGGCAGATTTGAGGGATTGGAGCGCGTGAAATATAAAACGTCGCTCGCTTTATCGGAGCATCTTAGGGGCGGCTGGCTCGGTGGTTCATGGACGACTGCAAATTGTCTGCAGGGCGCGCAAAGGAGCGAGCACAAAAGACAAAAGAATGGAAGAAAAACGAACGGGTATCGAGAATTCGGCGATTCGAGAGTTTCGTAGCTGGTCGACGTTAACGCGGCGCGCTATCTCCCGCGAAGATTTATTATTTAATCTCGCGTCACGATATTTATTATTGCACGTAACCCCGTAGGTCTATAAAAATATCACGCGTTATCGCGTACCGTCCGGTCAATAACAAGCTGACGATACCTTGCCTCGTGTCGAAATCGTCGCGAGCACAGAATTTTTTCACAAACTAAGGAGAAAACAGATTCCCGCTCGTGAATTGACGCGACGCGAGGCGTCGGCGAGTGTCGATGCCGGAGCTGGAGCTGTCTCGAGCACGACGCCGAATCGTAACGAGCGGAGGAGAGGCGAAGACAGAACAGGAGAGGAGAGGAATGGAGAGGAGTGGAGAGGAGTGGAGAGGAGTAGAGAGGAGGGCGGGGGCCAGATGAAAGAAACGCGGCACGATCGAAGCGGCTCGTCGCAACACGAGGAGGACACGGTGCGAGGAGGCCGAGGTGGGGCTACGAGGAGAAGTTACAACAAATAAAGCGATAAAATATATAATATTACGTCGTACCGCCGGCTGGCCGACTCGTGCATTCCAGAGTGCATTGCCCTCGCAAATACTCCCTCGGCCTTTCCGACGAGGCACACGTCACGCCGGCCTTAATACGAAATTACTGCTAAAGCGTGCCTGCGCGAACACTTTCCGCCGCGAATTTCTTTCACGATGTCTCACGGCACGCCTCGTATCCTTCCTTTTCCTTTTTCCTTTTTCCTCCTTCCCCCGCACCGTCCGCCACTCTTTCCACCCTTCCGGTCGCCCTCGCTCGGCATCCCTGCTCCTTTTCCTCGATCGCCGCCGCTCCGGAAGGTTCGCTCCGAGCCTCCGATCCTGCCTGCGCGAGACTTTCCCAACGTTCTTGCGACTAGAGGACGACAGTCGAACTAGCCGCAAGGGGAATCGGAATTTGGCCAGTGGCATCGAGATGCGCTCGATCGCGTTAAAGATCCCGGGGGCGTGCGCGTGGAACGGCTGTACATCGTGAACGGCACGCTGCTGTACGTAGGTGTATACGCAGTCGGTGCAGCGTCGAGCAGGTGGAGCAGAGACGCGTGCTGGCGCTTGCGGTGATTTCGCGACTCGATTCTTACGGATAACCGAATGGGGATCCCGCGCTACGATTGCGTCGGCCAAAGGTGAGCATCCATCGACGTAAAGTATCCCACGGCGGTGCGCGCGTGTAGAGGAGGGATAAGTTACAGGCGGCGAAAGAGAGAGCGTCTAGTATTCGAAAGAAGGCAGCTGCCAAAGGATTTTAGGACCAATTACGGGCGTCCATTCTGGGAAGGGGTCGTAAATAATTTGCCTCGCGAGAAACGCTGAGGGAGAGGGAGGAATGTCGTAAATACCTAAAGTATAAAAATCGTCCGGGCGGGGAGCGTTACGCGGGCACGAGCGATGCCAAGCAACCGGAAAGGAAAATTGTCGCGTTTTATGTATTTTACATATTAAAGTAAAATAAATTCCGTCCCAGTGGATTAAGCCGAGCTACATCGTCCGTTAACGCGTTACGCATGGATCGCGTGTTTTTACGCGCTTCCGACCGACCTGGCCGCGTTCAAAGCGATATTGATTTTCATTAAAATTTTTATGCATTACGTTACTGGATCTTTTAATTCACGATTGCGCAGAGACGCGCACGCTCCTCTAGGTTCCTTTCCTGTCTTTATAATCTGTACAATCTTCATAATCTTTATAATCGCTAGAATCTTTGCAATCGATGGAGCAATTCTTAGGAGACTTGCATTCCAAAGTCGTTACGAATTTCTGCCTAGGCAGTGCTCGAAAATGGCACGGACCCGGAACCCGTGACACGGAAAACAGCTGGCACAGGGGTAAGCCATGAACGCCCGTGGAATTTCGCCGCTCGCCACCGCCCCGAGTAATCAAGAAGACGAGGAAACACTATCACAAGCCCAACGCGCGAACCCGTTTCGATTCACCTGTATCTACATAGACAGTGCTGCTCGTTTCGATGACAATGTGCCGAGGCCTAGGTCCACGGACTGCTACCTTTGGAACAGAATCAGCGAGCAAAAGGAAAGGAATTCCGATTAATTCCCCTCTTTTTATGGGCGGCGTAGCGAACGTCTATTAGATTGGGAAACGCTTTCGTTGCCGTCGTAGTAAATCAACGTTTTCGTAATATCGTCGTTGAATATTGGCCCATAGGGGAAAAACATTTTTAACGATAATATTTCGTAACGTCGGAACGCCGTTGCGCGGCCGTCGAAGTTTCCCGCAACGTAGTTTAATGCGCGAGTTTGAAAAGCGTTCGAGCAACGCGGGAACGGACGTCCTGCGCGCCACGGCTAAGGCAAGGGCGCGATTTCAGCGTTCCGCTCTGAAAATTTGAACGCTCCGAGTCGGCGGTGTCGATCGATCGAACGATTCCCCGCGCTTGCCACGGAATCGAGTATGCGAAGCAGTCGAAGAACGGTGCGATCGATCGATCGATAGATCGATCCGAATGCAATTCCATAGGCTGTCGTACAGCTTCGTGGAAAGAGAGCGCAGCCCCGTGCGCGAAACGACGTTGAAGGAGAAAGAAACATCGAGGTCTCGCGGGGAAGTCGAAAGTGGAGCGCGCGTCGAGATCGCGTGGCGGCGAGAACCAAACGATAGAGCAAAAGAGCAAAGAAGCGATTCGGGGGACGCGACAAGGCTGATGCGCAACGATATACAAATACGTAATACACTCGTGGCATCGTACACCTCGGAACACCTACTCGATCCTCCGCGCACCGTCACGAAAGTATATAGATGCGCCGGGATGCAACGATTCACAGGAATACGCTCCACTCCCTTTGCTCGCGTCGTCGCTTTGTGCTGGGTTGTAGCACTTTGTAAAAACGATATTCCATAAAACCAGTTTCGAATATTCGTAAGGAATACGCATCTTTAACGTGGGCGAATTTTCTCATTCGTTCGGGACTCTGTCCCGATTTTGTCTGGTCCCGTAACGCCCAAGCAACTTATCGGCCGGACAATTGGGCGCGCTGGGAAGGGTGTCAGGAGAGCGGAGTCGAGGATACGCGTTGAACTGCAATCGAAATTGGAAGACGCCGATTGCAGATCGGGAAAGGAAAAGTGACGGACAGTGAAATCGAAAGGAAAGCCGAAGCGAGAAAACGGGAATAGAAATCTGGTTTCGAGCCGAGGAGCACCCCGTGGACGGTGGCTTCGGATACCAGAGAAACGCAAGGCATAGGTGCAAGCACGCGCCCCACCTTTGTCGCGTTCCCTTTTCCCCAGGTCGGCCAGCTTCTCGATATGTTCGCGAGTTCGCTCGTCCTTGAAACGGCACATTTGGAATTCCAGCGCGGCCGGACACGACCGCTCCATTAGGTGCACTTTCAGCGGAAGCAAGGCGCAGGGGGGATCCGTATCGCCGCCCCGCGAGCAACCTATCAGCCCTTAGCATTCCTGGGACGGCGAATCGCCAAAACCGCGCCCCGATCGAGCGTAAGATTGAAACACCGTCCAGAGAAGAAGGAATCGTGAAGGCGTCGAGCACCCTCGCAGACGAGGACGGGGACCGGCGCGGCGTCGCCGCCGTTGCTGCTGTCGGTGCCGCCATTGTGCACAGCGTAGAATAAATAACGCCGTAGTAAGAATGCCGCGGGAGATATTATACGACGACTACAGTGTGGCGCAGAAGTAGGCCACCATTACAATATTTTATTACAAGGCACTAACGTACAATCTAACGTGCTCGTATGCATTCGTAATGAACGTATATGAGTCGTGTCGAACGTACTCTCTCCTTCTCGGCCGTTCTCTCTCCTGCTCCCTCTGCCCCGGTCGCCCCACCTGCCGTCTCCACGGCTGTGCTCGCTACGCACACCGAGTGTTTTATTGAAATTTATGACTACTCGCCTTTGTTGGCTGCCTGTGTGCGTCGCTGTACACGTCGCTGTACACGTCGCTGTGTACCTCGCAGCGTGCGTACACGCGGCACTGAGCTTGTTCCTGCGTGCGACCACATATGCGCTCCACACGAGTCGCACACGCTTCTCCGCTTCTCCGTTCCTGCATATTATATGCGCAAATAATATATTATGTGTAATCTGCATGCCGCTTGCGCTCTGTGCGTTAAATCGAGAAAACGAGCGGAGCTCGCGGATCCGCGTGTCCGTGATCGCAGAGACTGCTCCGTTCGATCATCCTTCCCATCCAACCCCTTCGACCCGCACCCTCTGTTCCCATTCCTCGCCGCGTCTTACCCCTCCCTCTCACTATCCGTCTTTCTCTGTGCCCTCTGTGACGTCTACGCTAAAATTCCCACGGCCGATCAACGAAGGAGCGAGATTCGCCCGCTCCGAAATCCGTTCCATCGCGGGTCCTCCCGCTTCGGGTATCGCTTTTCGCGGTCGTTTATTTTTCGCAAACTCCACGATCGAAGAGGCACCGCGTATTCCGAGGAACGTTCGGCCGACGGTCAATGACTTCGGAGAATACATTTGGTGGGAACGAAAGCGACTCGAATCCATCGTGCATATCCGGCCGTGTACGATAGGAATCGCGCAAATTCATCTCGGCGACTGGTCGTATAAATAAAAGTTTATTTAAAGACGTACGCTCGTATACACGGTATAGCGTACGCGGCGAACGAGCGCGCGCTCGAGAAAGCGAGGGCGAAGGAGAGAGAAAGAGCGAGGGCGAGAGGGAGAGGGGGAGTATGGCAAGAAGGAGAAGGAGAGCAAAAGAGGCCGAGCACAACCGTGTAGGTAGTTGGAGCGGTTGATTCGCAGCATAGCGTCGCACAGTAAACGAAGGAAGAGAAACAGCGAAAGAAATGCGAAAACTCCGTTCCCAGCGAACAAGAGAAAGATCGAGAGGGAGAGGAGCGGAGGGGGTGGGGGGGGGGGGGTGTGGGGGCGGCCCGTACGGAGGCAGGGGTACGGAGCGCAGCCATGCGGTTTACAGTAAGCTTATAGTTTACGTTATAAATTATTATTATCGTATTTCATACGAAGAATAAGATTTATTAAAACCCTATAGATTACCGCTCGTACCAGGCAATATATTACGCGGCGTGTACCGTGCACCGGTGCATACGTAACCCAAGCTTCGACGCACACGCGTGCACCCACGTACCGCCGAGGGCCGAGCGCCGAGCGCCGAGCGGTACGTGGCCGCGAGTAACGCGTACACGCCGCAACGAATCGTATCGAGACGTTTCGAGTATGTATTTCGTATCGTTGCGTCGGATCGCCGATATTTATTCAGTTTTGATCGCCCCGCGCGCGAATTACGGAGCTGGAGGCCTCGTCCTTCTCGCGAATCGTTCCGACCGCAACGACCGAGAAGATCGCGGGCGAAACGAATCGAGGACGGGAACAGGAGTTTCTCTGCCCGCGCTTCGACCCGACTTTCCGACACTTTTCACCGCCAGCTTGCTCGCAACCGCTGGACTCGTGAAAGTGGCGATGCGGGCACGAAAAACGCCAACAATTCGTAACGGAGCAGCGTCGTGCGGCGATTCCAACGATGGAGACTGCTATCTTTGAAATCGGGCGCGTGGCACCTTGCTCCCTCCGTCGAGCTGCTCTCAGCGCGTTTGCCGATCGACAGGCAACGCGATTTCTCGCGGGTCAAAACAGCGAGAGGACTCGCGTTCTACGGACCGATGGGCGAGGCAAAGGAATAAATATAGTTTGGAAGTACGACACGTGCGAGCGGCACGGTCGGACGCCCAGGTGCCAGACCCCCGTATGCTTTCCCGGATATTGGCCCGAGAAAAACTTACGCCTGGCATCGGTCGGATCTTTGCAATTGAAATGCGCTGGATTCTGCCTCGGCCAGCTCCTCCGCGCCCTGCGCGGTATCTCGTCGAGTCCGTTACTGGATCGTACATACATACATATGTACCTTCGCATCTCGTTATCTCTGCGCCCGCGATTGCATCAAAATTTATCGCGACAATCTCGCCCCGGCTACCGTCTATCCTCGTTACTCGCTGCTCGGGACGGCGATCGATCTCGATCGGCGATCCAAGTTTCGCGGACGCTCCAAAGGTTTCGCAATTTGCGTTCGGTAACGTCGCTGCTGTCGTTCGCCACAGAACTGCAGAACAAATCGGTCGATCGGAGCGAAAAAATATTGACCAGCGATTCGAGATTTTCCCGTTTTACGAGTCTGCATTCGCGGTCCTTGGGGACCCGCGGCTTGACAAATGCGTGCGGCCCGTGCTCGACTATGCGTCCAATGATTGTTCTTTCATAGAATATCATTTATTTATCTTCTCGGATGCAAACAAAGGGGCGAATCGGTATCGATTGCCCTTACAGGGCGACGGCGTCGTTTTCCCGGGAAAGCGGTCAAACGGGTCGTAGCTGGAGAGACGCGTCGAGATCGATGGTCGACGAGACGTCGAAGATCCTAGGCTGTACAGGCTAGCAAGCGCGACGAGCGAGTGCGCGTTGGCGCGCGCGCGACCCTGAGCCCCGCACGCACACGCTTGGCCGTGCTTGCCCGGAAACACGTAGGTGCACAATTCCAATGGCAAACGCACGCTCGCGGAGAAACATCAAAAAACGTGCCGAGCACAAAGGGACCCGCGTACAGGGACGAGGAACGACTTTGTCGAGGGATGGAGAGAGGCGGTGGGGGTCGAAGGGACGGCGATGCTAGGAATCTAGGAGATATATACACAGGGAAAGGGAAAGGGAAAGGGAAAGGGAAAGGGAAAGGGAAAAGTATCGTGGAACAGAGGCAGCTGTACACGAAAGATGAAGGAAAAATAAAAGAAGAAGAAGAAAGAAAAGCTCGCGAGGGCAGAAAGTGCGAAAGAGAGAACGGGTGTGGCGGCTGATGTGCAAGTACGGGATGAGCGGGAACGGGGTAGGGAACGAGCGAGAGAAAGAGACGCCGTCGGTGGAGGAGGAAGCGGAGAGAGGGGTAAAGGACGGAGAAAGAGGGGACGTATGTACATTAAAATATTATTCTCAGATGAAATACCGGGTGGGGCCCGGCGGCACAGCGCGCGTATATTTTTAGACCTTATATAAATACACGAATCATAATGAACGCGCCTCGTTCTCCCTGTGTGTGCTCGGCGCTCACCCGCTCCTCCGCTCACCCGCCGCGCTGGTCGCGGCCTCGCCTTGCCGCGCTTCGTCTCGTCGCTCCGCTACGCGCCGCTTCTATCTCGCCGCGTCTTCTTTGTAAAATCTTCTTTCCCATTCTGTGGCACTGGCGTCTCTGCGCGCCGCGTTTTCTCGTTTCCCGAGATCCTACGCGCCGAACGAGCGCGCGTACTCCGATATCCCGAACGGACTGGGCGACGTTGTTTCCTGCTCCGATCCGAGTTTCGTCACCCGCTATGTCATTGACCGATCCGATTCGATTCGCGAGAGACTCCCAGCTCCGATTTTCCTCTTTCGCGGGGGCCACCGCGCGCGTTCTTCCAAATCTGTCGTCCGTGAGCATCGCCGCGGAAGTTGCGATACGGTTACTTATCGCAACCTACGCGAGAACCGAGGTCGGTTAGGAAATCTGCTTTTCGTTCACCTTCTGCCGCACGGTAGCCCGCCGAAATGATCAAAAGCTCCGGCCTCGTGGGCCGCGCGAGGAACGCACGGTGCCAGGAACCACCGCCGTCATTCGTTATCAAAAAATTCTGACACAACGATCCCATTGTCCGCAGGGAAAGGTCTAATTGCACTCGTAAACCTCGATCGAAGCAAACGTCCGACGCGGATGGCGACCCTGCCTCTCTGCCGTGACAAAAAGCAGCGCTAAGGAGGTTGCCGATGGCGTCTCAGGGAGAAGACGGATACAAAGCCCGGCTGAATTTCTCTTCGCCGTACGATCGTTATACTGGCAAGTTAATTACAATGAATTACGTCCCGCGCGTATTCCGTTATGTACTCCGGCTTTCGAGCAACCGTAAAATCGTCGGACCGATACCATGAAGCGATAAAAGGTCCGCTGGGCGTTTATCGTTTAACCATACGTTTACGATTGTCCTTTCGAAGTGGCGGGAATCTCGAAACAGTTGGCAGTCTCCTTTCCTAATTCGAGCGGACCCTATGCCTTCGATGGTATCGCCGATGCTTCGGAGCGAAGCGCGATATCTGTATGCATACGCATGTACGCGCGCACCCATCTTTACGACACTGCCGTTCCTCCGGCAGGAGCAGATGCCGATCAGCAGTGGTATCGCGATAAGCGTGCTGTCCAATTCTGCGGAAAATCCACTAGTGGGCACAGCGGGGAAAAAGCCGTGCGTGTTTATTTTTCTTACTCATCGAATAGTTGGCATTCTTTGTCCGCTCGGTGCAGCGAAGAGGAAGAGAGAGGGTTTCAGCGCTTGTTATTTTTGTCAAGAGTTGCGATGTATCTCCTTCGGAGCAGAGGCTGGTTAATTTATTCCACGTATGGATCCCGTGACGGTTCGCTGAACGATACAATAATCACGGGGCGGGTAGGCTGGCGAGCTTGTTGCTCGCTGGGTGCCCGTGGCTCGTCGTCAACGCTCCTTGGTCGAACCGTTTGGTATTCGTTTAATTTTCATTGGGAAAAACTGCTCGCAGCTCGCAGCTGTGGGCGAAGCCCAGCGCGGCGAGCAGAGTGGCAGAGCAGCCGGTGCGTTTTAGCGCGCGAGACAATATTTACAAAATGATGGAACCACAGTCATCGCAGCGCTCGCATCGCGGGTAAATACGCGAAGGGGAAACGGTAAACAGAGGAAAAATTAAAATAACAAAGTCGGCAGGGGAAATCGCGCGGACAAATTTGCCCGGGAAGCGGCATCTAAATATCTCGCACCGCGCACGTTCGCCAAGACGCATCCGCGATCGGCGTTTTCGCGCGACGGGCACGCGATCGTGGCAAACGTCGTCAAGGGAATCGCCGAGGTTCGCCCGGAGTGCGGAACCAGGCGCACGCCTTGGTCAAAGACGCGAGAGCGACGCGAGACCTCCGGTTTTCGCGCCGTTCAGCTAACCGACGATGAACAAATTCTCGGAGAGATAAACCGTTTCGCTTATCGCGTTGACTCGCGCCAATTGCGCAACCGCCTCCATTATTTAAACAATAATTGTAATCATAATAATGCGTACCGCGAACTGACCAGTCGAACTCGTTTTACTTTTGCTGCTGAGCGTGTCAGAAAAAAATGCGAGCGCTACAACATCGATGAATATTATCGCCTTCTATTCGTATAAAATATACACGCTGCCGCGGGACGGGCAACGTCGATTGCGAATGTATCATTGTGTAAATAATATGTATTTCTATCGTTGTCGCACACTTACGCTCTACGTTATCTCACTTTTCATTATTCGTTTCCTCCTCGCCGCTCCTATCGTCTATCGTGCTGCCTCTTCTATTGTTTTCACGCGAGCGCTAAATGCAACTGAAAAATTGGCGATACTCTGAAATTGGGGGGAGGAATCGTGCGTAGCCCGCCCTCGAGGAGCACCGCGAACGACGAGCATGGTAAAAAAGAAAAAAACCGAAAAATATATCGCTTCGCTAGGCCGCGATAAAGCCGAATTTATCTGTTCGGGATGAGTAACGTTGACGGATGTTCCCGGGGTTCGTTGGGACTCGCGTGCACCCCTAAGTGACCGCGCCGCCGGCGTATCATTCATTTGACCGGGCCGTGCATATTCCGCGTAACGCGGTCTATAACCGCAGTCATGGAAAAACACGTACACGCGAAGGATAATTACGCGTTAATAGCTCTTAATTTATGAAATAATTTATTATATAACACGGGATACGGCCGCGGTCGCGGTGACGCAGAGGAGAGCGGAGAGCGGAGAGTGGAGCGCGCGGAAAGCGGAAAACCGAGAGCTCAGAGCTCGGAGCACGAAGAACGACGATGTGTCACAGATCGGTGAAGAGTCGAGGAAGAGGTCTCCCCCAGTGACGTCGAAATCGGTTGGGGCGCTTTCACCGTTTTCCGAATATCCGCGAGCCGCGTACGCCGATTAATTATCGGCAAGCAACGCCGGCATTGGTTCAAGGATAATAATCGCTGCAGATTATCTCCGCAGTCTCCATCTCGTTCGTTTCATCCTCCCCTCTTTGGCGTCCCCCACCCTCTCGCTATCCACCGGACTGAAATAAATCGTACATCTCGCGTAATAAAATTGGTACTGTTACGCGAATAACATGCGCATTATGCCCGGAGTTTTACGAACGTACCTCGCGCGCACACCACAGTTACGAAGGTTACCGTATTATTGCAGCTTTCGCAATCTGCATTGTTGGCTCTCCGCTTTTAATACTCTTTATTGTCTCTTTTATAACCAGAATGACGCGCTTCTTTCAGCGCCGGATAAATTACACGCGGCATTGTACCTCTAATTTTAGAGGGAACAGGAAGGGATACCTCTCTCGGACGCGCTCGTATCGTTTCACGAGCTTCGCTCGCGACGAGCCTCCACCTCCGTTCGTTCTCCATTCAATTCCACCTTGATGCACGGCTATAGGCACTGCAACCACTGAATAAATAAACGTCTATGATCGATAACATTTTTTTTTTCCTGTGTCGTACGCTTCGTTGAGTCCCGTTTGCTGCTCTACCAGCTGCTCGTTAATGCATCTTCTTTTCTTCCTCTCCGTTTTGCCGAACTGCACCGTGACGCGATCGACGACCGCGTCGACGATCGTCCGACCACGCTGACCCCAGGAGAAACGAGAAAACGCGGGAATTACGCAACTGTTGCAAAGATGAGCGCTCGGACACTCAACGATACGATATTGTGCAAAACATAACGTATTCAGCGTAAGCGCTAAGTAGCGTTAAGTGGGTCGAATTTACTCTGCGCCTTATTATTTCTACTTTATATGCCAACCAGTGGTTCGGTGTGTGCGTAGCTCGCGAGCCATGCGTGCACTAGACGTGCGTGCGCGGTAGGATGTGGCTTATTGCCTCGAATCTGGGTTATGTTATTCGCGACGGTAGGAAGTACCTCGACGTTTGTGTGCTCTGCTCCAACGGCTCCTCGACCTTCGTTCCTTCCGCGAAACTGCGATCCGCGGCGCTTTCCCGGGTCCCGGCACATTTCTGAGCGACACGGCCGATCGAGGGGTCGCGAGCACGCGAAGCCTCTCGGGATCGTGGAATTAGAAGGGAATCGAGCGGGGGCTAATATGCGAAGCGACTCGATGCCGGGTGGTCAAGAAGGATCGTTCTGGAGTGGTTGGCGAACGGGCTGAACGGGCTGAACGAGCGAACGAGACGCGACCGCGAAGGGAGGGTGGGAGTTAGGAAAATGGCTAGCTGTAGGTACTTATCTGCGTATAAAGCGGTACGGTGAAATCTGCATATAATATTGATGCAATTTGCCATTAGAATGGCGACGGCACGGTCTAGGATGTGGGCTCTATTCTGTATGCGGTGGCTGAATGGACCGGTTCAATTAGAGAATCATAAGTTGCCGTGATGGGGCCATCCTGCAGATATTACCGTCGTGCGGCCCTGAACCGATGAGCATCGTTTTTATTATCGCCGGGTATCGGTCTCGATGAAACAGAATCGACGATTACGTAAACCAGAAAAATCGATCGGTATCCCCGTTCGGGTGAATCTCAGTTTTTATTAATTACGCCAAATTGAACACATTTAAATTACATAATGCGAGTACCCGCGATCGCACGGGCTTTCATCGTCGATTCTCCACCCTCTGCAATTCTCTTCTGTTCTTGTCCGTTCGTTCGTCGCCGCCCGTTCAGACTTTTGTCGAACAGTACAGGTGTACTTTCCACGCGTAAAAAATTGTCCTCGGAGGACCGTGGGTGCCGAAGATTCATTTCCCGCTTCAAATTACCCGAGACCCCTGCTCCGGTAGCGTCGCGACGTTACGAAACGCACCGTTAAGAGAACACTCCGACGAAGGGCGTTGCAAGGTTCGTAGCCCGATTCACCGATCTCGATTTGTCCAAACGAACCTCGGTAGACGTCCGACCGGAACGAAATGTGGCCCGATGCGCTTTTGCTATGCACGTAGGCTACGATCGTACGATCGTAATAGGATTTATAATCGCGCGCAGCGACGCGAGCTCGTGCAACGTCAGTGTTGGACGGCCCACGTTGTGTAACGACGACTTGCATTATGCAGCATTATATGCGTATTACGATAATAATAACGACAGCGACGACGACGAAGACGACGTCGACCCTCGCTACGTTAATGAATTTCATTATCGCCATCCCTCTCTCTCTCTCTCTCTCTCCCTCCCCAGTTACTAGCAAACTCCTGAACGCGCGTACCGAGTGTGCCTTCTTTATCTTCGTCTTGCATCCGTGCAACCGTCCGCTCTTTTGCTTTCCTTCTGTCCAACACAGAAAGACGGTAACGGATCTCGGTTGCACAGGCCTGAATGGAGTACGAAATATTGGCAGTTCAGGATCGCAGCGAGTGGTAGACGCCTGTGACCACGCACCGTTGCAATCTACTATCGTTATCGCGTTTGCAATTTTAACCGATTTAATAAGTTGCGATCGCGGTTCCGTTGCGTTGCTCGCGTACATCAGCCGCAGTGGTTTGCAGAGACTCGCCTGGAAGCTGTGAGCAAACTGCGACTCGCCTCTAACAGTTCTCCGCCTCTAACCGCTCCGTTCGCAGCGATCGCGCGTGTACCTTTCTTCTTGCGTTGCTGCTTTCACGATTCGTCACCCGTCAACTGGGTGTGCTTATCCTAGAAACGACGCGGGCAATTTGCCGTCGCGTCGCATCCGTTAACGTTGTATTCAAAAACGATCCGTTCCCCGACGCACAATTTTTGCGGCTCGCGAGCAACGCTCAGCCTTGACATTCGCGTGTTAATTATTTTGCGCAATCCGACGCTACGCGTCTTAACCGACGGAAGCAGCGCGGGCTGTCCCCGAATCGATGCGTTTCTCGTGCTCTCTCCTGCCCGACAAGTCCATTGGCGCATTAACTCGTTCGCTGCCAACGCAATTAAGCATCCCTTGCCCTCGGTGCCAAAAGTTCATTCGAAAGAAAGCAACAAAGTTTGCTCCAATTGAGCGCAGGTATAGTTTTCGAACGGCATTTAAACCTAAATGCACCCCCCCCCCCCAACCCCTCCTCATTGCAAATCAAGCGCAATACCGACCTCTCCACCAAAGACACGCGTAGTGCTCGCAAATAGAGCAGCGATACTCACCGCCGTTCGGAGGCGTCTGGGCGATTCTTCACTGTCGTTAGGGTCGTTTGTAAAGTTTCCGAAACAGCGCTGGATCGGCTCGCATCGCCACCTCGACGAAATCTTTCGATCGAGCAATTTCGCGCGACTATTCCACGTTCGCGTTGCATCGTTTCACGCGCGATGCACCGAACGATGAACGCCTTTCCCTTCGAACTATTTTATCCCCGATGTAAATTGGTCGTCTATCAATCGTCGAATTAACCGGGACGCGGTAAAGATGGACGAAACACTGGGACGAGGCAGCGACGCGAGACCGGATCCAGGGGGTAAAGGGCGAAATAAAATATATTAAAAGCCGTGCGCAATCGATACGGCGTGAAGCAAAAGTCAAACGTTTCCATCCATCCATCCCGCATCATCGTGTCATAGACGTATAAGGGGACTGACAACGAAGCGACGAAAAGAAGCAGGGTATGAAGCGCTCGATCATCGATGGGACGACGATGTCTCCCGCGTTTCTGGCCGATATTTCATTACTGTTAACGTGTATGCTTTGAAAGCAAAAGGACGGATAATTGATATTTTGATACGCGAAATTTCATGGAGCCGAGCGCGCACGGTGTCTCTCGGCACTCCTGCTGCCCGACGCTCAAATTCAATTTCTTCTAATCAAACGTATTTTGCAGCAGCAAATGAATGTCCGAACGGTCGATAAAATATTCACGTATCGAGTATCCAATTGGTCAACGAAATTCTACACGTCGACGGCCCGAAGGCGACATCGATTTATCTTCGTCGGGCGATCGAAGGGAGGCGATCGCGCATAGGCGTGCGCCAGAAGGTTCCGTCGAATCGTCGAGTTCGCTGCGCTACCCCTATCGCTCCGCGGCGTCGAAGCAGAGCAGAATCGACGAGCCTCCCTTCTTCCTGGATTTCCACCGCGGCGAAACGAGCAGCTGCGATTAAGAGGCGTCGTTCCGATCCAGATACCACGAGGCGAAGACGCAAGCCTCGCCACCAGCGAGCAGTTCGAGACTAGGCGAGACGGAGCGAGAGGTCGGGATAAGAAACACCGTACCCGTAGACGGAATACATATGTAGTGGCCGCGATTTTCCCGGAACGGAGCGTTTTTGCCCGGTGCGCCGAGTACCGGTGGCTCGGCGTTGGCTGCTCTTCCTGAAAGCGCAGCTCCGTTTGCAGCGAGCTAAGCAAACGAGGAGCTCCCTGCATTCTTTACGGCAGACAGGCGCTTCTCGAGAACGCCACTTTGCGACTCACTCGTTCTCTCTTTCTCCATTCCCCGAACCCCTTCGCCTCACCTGTTCGCTCACCTCTTTTCCTCTCTCAAGATGACACGTCGTTGCGTTTACACAACCAGGTACGCGCGCGCGCGTAGCTGTGCAAGCGGTCGCTAGTTGGCGATAATACCCGTACCCTTTGTCGAGCCCTTGGCTCAACCCCGACGCTGCTTTTCTCGCACCCCGTGGCCCGACGCGCGGTTCATGCCGAGCCGATGGATTCCCACCCTCGACCGTTTCTCGCCAGCCGGGCGAATTTCGCGGCGGGCCAAGCGAGGGAAAAGAAGTCGGATAGCGCTGTCGCGTGTTATCGAAAGCAATCGAAGACAACGAGACAAAAGGAAGACCTGTTGAGGTCTCGGTCGAAGCAGAGTCCGTTCGAAAACGCAAGTGGCGAGGTGGGAAAAAAATGAAGGGAAAGAAAGGCGAAAAGCACGCGGGAAGCAGCGAGACGAGAGTTACTTGTTCCTCGCCGATTTGAACGGCCGGCCGGACGTTAAGCGATCCGAGAGCGAGGGAAGAGAGCCCTCGTCGAATTGCTCGCAGGAACAATTTCCGGCATTGTCGCGAGCGAAACAAAGTTTCAATTACGCTTTACCATCGCTCAGTTGCCTCTTTTTAGTTCGACTCTCGAGTCCGAGGCGAGTTTTCACTGCAGCGCCTTCTGGAACCGAGACGTCGCGTCGCGTCGCGTCGCGCGGCCTCCCGGTCCTCTTTTTTTCCATCCGCCCTGCCCTTTGCCATTCTCTTCGAGCGGTCGCTCCGACGCTGGCCCGCTGGCAGAGCCAGAACGAAGCAGGAAACGACGCGGCGCGAGGTGAAACGCGGAGGAAGAAACCGGCGCGGGTAAGAAAAGGTAGGAAGAAATCCGCGACGACAAGGACAGCCAACGCGGCAAGCAAACGCGGAAAGCAATGTTTTTCAAGCAGCTTATCGCGGGAACGCGCGCAGCAGAGGTCCCACGCGGACTTCGGCGTCAATTATATCCGCGGAATAACTTAACGGTCCCTTAGAAATTCGCTGAATGGCCTATTCAGAGGTTCGTTGAAGGTTCTCGAGTGTTATATAATAAAGAGCGCGCTCCGCGCGGGCATGACGTAAGTTCGCCGGTCGGTTCGAGGGTACGTGCTTCTTTCGAAGGTTCGTTTCAGGCGAGCCGAGATTCTCGCGCGAGAAACTCCCACGCATTTTAACCCGAACACGGAATTATGCGGGGACATTGAGACGAAGAAACAGGTCTGCCGCGGCATGCTGCGCGTCTCCGTGCAATTTTTTGCCCCTACGCAAACGGGAAGGGGGTCGCGCAATCCAGCCAGCGAAAGGGAAACGAATCCAGCGGCGATAGTTTACGCGCTTCGAGGGAATCCGACAAAAGTGGCGGACAATTGGAGCAGGGGTAAAACTGTTGGCAGCCCTACGCGCTTAGGGTGGCGCGCGTGGCTCGGCGAAAACGCGAAAGGGTCTGCGCCGTTTACGCCGTCTACGGTGTTCGGGCTATCCGGAACGAAGATACAGCCGGTGCTTCCACGGAGCGGAGGACGACGGCTAATTTGTGGCGCCATACTTTCTCGTTTGTTCCGTGGGAAAAGGGAGCTGACGGAGCGCGGCAAAGTTTCCTCGAGTTTAAGACGGGAGGCGTTGGCGAAAAACCGAGGGCCGCGTATAACGGAGCGGAGATCGTCTCGTCGTTCGACAATTCCTAGAATGGTCGTTCGAGGGTAGGGAAAAAAAATTAATGGAGCATAAAAGCGAGCGTAAAACGTTTTCGTCGGCCAGCGATAATCCAGCCGGCGAACAGTATCGTTTTTATCGTTGCTGCCTGGTCTCGATAATAATATTTATTTCCGCGGTGCATTAATTTTTTTGCGGAACGCGCCGCCGAGCCCAAGAAACGTCCAACGAGCTACGGTATCGTTGATGAGCAAACGATACCTATGCGTCGAGGCGCGGCGTCTCCCACGCGAATCTTCCGAGTCGCGTGGCGAACGATTCGATCGATGACTGGCAAGGACCCGCGGGTACGGTGGCCGTTTCGCTCAGAAAATCAAAAGCCTGTCCGAGTCTGGCCGAGATCGGGCAGAAGCAAGCCGGCAAGGGTGCGACGAAGGGATGGACGATCGAGCGGCGCTTCGTCGGACAGGAGAGCGACGGCGAAAGGGTTGAGCCGAGCGTGCCGGCGATGAAGAGGAACGGCAGGCTCGGCGAGGCAGAAAAGGCGAGAAAGCGGTGGAAGGAAGAACGCCGCGCCGCGCCGCGCGTATTCCGAGCGTATTCCGAGCGTACTCCGAGCGTACACGCGGTCCTAGGTTTTCACGAGCGAAGAATATGACGGCGGTGACGTCAGCCTGAATATTTGAAGGGGGCGAGACTTCAAAAGAACACGTGTTACGGTGCTAGGACGCCGCTTAAATAATGCAAAGTCAACTTACTCTCCTCTCGTCCCACTCTGCTCGTCTTTCTTTCTCCCCGTGTCTTTCATTGCTTTCTCCTTTTGCCCGTTGCTGCTCTCTCCTTCGCACACCCCCATCCCGCCGTGCCTACCCCTTATACTTTCCACCTTGTTCGTCTCCGTCACCGCCTGCTCACCCTCGCCTAACCCCCTGCCGGTTCGGCCCGCTCGCCACTCCTGTTCTCTCGCCCTCTCTCGCTCTCATTCACCGTCTCGATCTGTTCGTCCCTCTGACGCGATACGCTTCTCTCTCTACTCCTATCCACCGTCGACGGTCTCCTTCTCTTTCTGTTTCTCGTTCTCTTTCCCTTTCCCTTGCAACTCGCTCTTCGACGCCCGACTCGAGTCCGAACTTCGTAACGATCGATGTGCCACCCTGCCGTATGTACAGAACCCGATGAAACGTTAATGCAGCGAGGATCGCCCGTTCGTGCCAGGAATTTCGGATTTCCCACCGAATCGTGCGTCGTCGGTCGCTCGACTGTCCGTGGCCGCTGCCGTTACGAATTAACGGAATCGAAGTATGCACATGTAATCCCCTCTAGTCCTAGTCAACTCGGAATTTTTATCCTCCCGTCCTTCGCGGAACAGCGGCCGGCACAGATTTGGACCACGAGCAACCAGTGTTTACCCTTTCTCGGAAGGTAGCCCGTCGCGAAACGCCAAATGTAAACGCGTGCTTACCGCCGACGGGCCGGCGACGGACCGATCGAACAAACGTTAAGAACGAAAAGTTAAACCGCTCCGATTGCGAGCAAGTTTTCAAGCGCTGGAGCGACCGGATTCGCGGGTCACCGATCGCCTATGCCCGATGCGAAGATCGGGGAAGGAGCATTCGCGGAAAGAGGAGCGACGGGTACAGGAGGAGAGGAAGTGCAGAGAAGAAAGGAGGATTAGTGGGCAAAGCGGTGGTAGGTGATCGAGGAAATGTACGAGGGGATAGAAGAGAAGAAAGATGAGGAAGAGGAAGAGGAGGTGGTCTGTTGTTGGGTGGCACGGACCACCGACGGGAGGAAAGGAGGTAGGAGAGGGAACGAGCGCGGGACGTTCGCGGCGCGGTGTGGGGTGACGTGCGACGAGGTGGCAGAGGAGAAGGAGGAGAAGGAGGAGGAGGAGGAGGAGGAGGAGACGATGAATGAGTAGTGTGTGCAGTCGATGCGATGCACGTGCAGGTGCATCGAGAGTGGGGCGGCAGGAATTCGCGCTGTCGCACCCGCGCATTTACCCCACCCCCGCGTCACAGGGCGCAGGATTATGGAACCACCCCTGTGTACGAGGCCCTCTGTTTTTAGTCCCGGTTTTTTTCACCGATTGGCCACCCGTCGTAGAGCCGGTGGTGCGCCGTTCGTGGACCGAACTCGCGTGGGCGTTCGTTCGCCGCTCGAAACCATTCCGTTCGGTTCCCACGAGCGGACGATTTGCCAACCAGCGGGGAATTCGTCCGCGTTCCTCGAGCCAGCTCGCTACCGGCCCGCAGACAAAAGATGCGGCCGATTATCGATCACCCGTTCAGAAATCGTGCCAGCTACACATATGGAAGCTGGAAATTACCCGACCACCCGTTCCCTCCAGCCGCCGCGTTTCGGGAACTCGGTGACACCGGACGCGTACCTCGTGTACCGGAGCACTCCCCACGGAAACTTTATCGCGGACTGAAAACGAGAGGAGTTCTCGAGATGGAACACCGAATCCTTCCGTTATCGTGGGCGAGCTCGCGTGCCACGCGACTGTGTAAATCGTTTAACTCGTCGTACGTGGGCTGTACACGTGTAGTTGCACGTTTTACGTGCTACGTGGTAAAGGCGCGTCAACGCCGCTGCGACGCTTTACGCGCTGCGACCGAATACATTAACCTCCTCCGCCGCGTGTCGTTGCTTCCTTTCCCTCCCCCTTCGCGCTCAATCCTCTTGCTCTCGCCGACGATGCTGCTATTTACTCTCCCTTTCCGTTTCATCCGAGGGCTCTCTCGCGAACGATCCTCTCGATTCGACGATCGAGCAAATCGGAGTCACCGCGCTTTGAAAACACACGCGGCGACCGAGGATCGCTTTCGGCCGAAACAAGTTTTCGCGCAATTACGAGCGACTCCTGCGTCTTCCTGCCCCCGTCGTTTCGCACCCACAGCCTCCGACGCCGAGTCCCTTCCCCTAGTCCCGCAACCCTCGCTCCGGGTATCGTCTACTTCTACCACCGAGCACCGTGCCAGCCGCTTTCCCCGTCCTTTCCCACCCGTACCTATCTCTTTGCGCCTTCCTCCTCCGACCAATTTAACCCTTGCTCGTCTCCTCTTCCTCGCCCAAGCGAACCTACTTTGCCCTGCACTTTATCTTTATTCGCTTTTCATCCCCGCGATCAGCCACGACTCGAACGGTTCTCTCTCACCTCTGCTCACCTTGTACGTGACGCGCACGTCATTCCGTATTATTTTCGTCCTATCGTTAGCACGCTTGCGTTTTTATCTTCCGGGTGAATTTTCTATCGCGCCCCGGCCTCTCGGGAAATATCGGCCGAGGGAAAAGATGAAAACAGACCCGGCGAGCTGATCGCGTTATCGCCGAAAGCGATCTCACGGCCAGCTACGCAAAGGGGGTGCGGAAAAATCGGCCAAGCTGGTTCCCGAAGGTGACACAGTTTCGAAGAAGCGTCCGTCGCCTGAATCGTGCATCGATCGAACTCGCGCGCGCCGCGACGACGACTGCGGAGACTTTGAAGGTAGGCTCCTCCGACGCGAATCGAGTAGCGGAGATTGTCGCGCACCAGTTCCATCGGCTGCGTTTCCGCGAGTCACTACACCGTATAGCGCATAACCGGCCAAGACGTTGCTCGTATCGATCGCCGGATTAATTTGTAGTCGAGACAATGGGCCGCCATCTCTCCAGTTTCAGCCGACACGATGGGCGCCGCGTGTGCGTTTCCCCGTTCATGCCCGAGCGTCGTTTCCTGCGAGGACGCGTTCGCCGGTGCGCGAGCCACCGCGAGCCGGGCGAGGAGCGACAGGTGCGACGAGGTCAAAGGTCGGAATACATAAGTATGCATAAGTACTCGGGGCGATACGGTGATCGACGCGCAAGATTTTCTCGCTCCAAGCGCAACGTCGACCGTGCAATCGACTTCGAGCCCCAAACGGATTTGCCTCCTCTTTAGCTACCTATTATCCAGCGACTCGAACGATTCCACTTTCGCGAGCAAACTGATTCTAGCAAGCCAGCGTATACGTAGGTAGTATGCGTTTTTTCAACCCCCAAAGTAGTCGCTCTCTCCCTTTCACTCACTCTGGCCCGTTAATCTGTTTCCGCGGGGATTATTTTTTCAGGGAAATCAATCGTTGCTCTGCAAAACTGATTGACACTCGCGACCAAATATACGAGAGAGAAATTGCGCGTCCAGATACGTCGAGCGCGCGGATCGATGCGAATCGAAATTTCGTTCGTAGAAATCGGCCCGAATGAATCATGTGCGTTAGAAGTATGTATCGCTACGTGAGTCATCGACGTAAATGAGATTATATTCTACCTCTTAATACGAGTAGTAACGCTCGGCATTACCCGGCGCGCCGCCCGCCGTTCCGACAAACAAATTTGAGCGCGTGACTCAGCCAGCTCGTACCGTATGTAATATGCACAAATATATGCTCGCAAGCGGTTCGTGCTCCTTTCGCGAAGCTTTCCGAGCAGTTCGCGAGCGGACGATTCGTCGTCCGAGTTTCAGTTGGTTCGTTGTGCTCGAGGGAAGAAAAGTGAAAAGAGGGGGAAAGGAAAAATGTGGGGAATAGGATGCGACGGCAATCGGGCTTTCGCTGGAGAGCGGGTTTGAACGTGGTACGACGATTCAACGTTCGAGCCACTGAAAGGTAAAACAAGCGGGAGGATGCGCGACTCCGTCAAAAGAGGGAGAGAAAACTCGACGAAACGTCCCTCGGCTTTCGTGTCAGAATTAAACGGGCTTCATCGCCGCGTGTCTTATTTCTATAGGTCGCGCGTGCCTATTATACGCGGTCGAGGGTTTTTTTCGGTTCGATGTCGACAGCGGTAAAAACTCGGATGCGCAGCAACGAACAGCGAGGGTTTTATTGGCTGCAGAGGAGGATAGGAGCACGGTGAATAGGGTGGGAAGAGAGTATGGCGCGGAGAACCGGGGAGGGGGCGAAGGATGGAGAATGTAATCGAATATCCTAGAATTTAATTCTATCGGTTCGTCCCGCGCGTTCGACTTTCATATCGCGCTTTTTTGCGACAGTCATTAAATCTAATTTATCGCGACGCCCGGCGTCGCGTTTCAGGGATGCGTGCTGGTCGAAACGAGCGGAGCCGTGTTTCCGCGATTCGATTCGATTCGATTCCATTCGATTCCATTCTATTCGGTTCGGCTCGAATCGAATAGAAACGAAAGGCCCGCTGCTCTCGCTCGTCCACCGCACCGTTCCGATACGATCCTTCGCGAAGCGTCGCGATAGTAGCCGCGACCAAGTTCCACGCTCGCTGTCAGAAGCGGGCCGGCCAACATCTGCTCTCTTTCCGGAGCGCAACGTAGAGGCACGGAGGAGCTCTTTCTCTCTGTTTCGTAATGGTAACGCACGTTTGGGGGCAATTTCTCTCGATTCGCGAACAATATCAATCGATGGCGGACCGTAAAAAGCTGATGCTCAAAAAACGATTTCCTCCCCTGGGGACGAGCGGCTGACCGAGCGGCTGACCGAGCGTCGAGGTGCGATGAAATAGGTTCGAAAGACGACGCGATCGATCGATGATCGAGCGGAACGAGGAGCTGAAACGGCAGGAGTGTCGCTGGCGGGTGCGGGACAGATAACGACGAGAGGTTATAAATCTCCTTCCGGTTGGAATCGGGAGCGAAGCAATCTGCGGAATGGTCCGGTCATCCGTCCATCAAGTCACGCGTGCACCGCGCCGTACACTCCGCGTATTAATATATCTGCGGGCCGGAACGGAGATTCGCGCGCACGCACAGGCACACGCACGCGAATAGGCTGTATCCGTGTATCGTGTATCGTGTATCGCGTATCGCGTATGCCGTAGGATGTACGGCGACAGTCGGTGTTCGGTGCGCGGTGTCTGGTCTCTGCCCTGCACGAGTCGCGATGCCCGGTTAGCGGCTCGCTCTGTCTCCTCTCTTTCCTTCCCGCTCCTTCTCATCTCTCCGGTGTATTTATGCACGTTTCGATGGAAAAAGGCATCGCGCAACTCGGACGCGGGGCAAGATAATTTCTGATTTACCGTGGCTCCGTCGCTAGCCGTACATTTTCGAAACGGTAACGTTCACCTGCTCCGCACCCATTATTCCCCATTCCGAGTCTCTCTTGCGAAATCCCTTCGGGCTCTCGTCCCTCGTTCGAAGCTAACGATGGCAAGTTTGGTCATCGTTCGTCTATCGCTTCCAGGTTAACAGATATCGACGAGCCGAAGCCGCGGCCGCCTCTCCGACGAACCGTTTCATTCACGATCAAAAATCGGGCCAACGCTAAGCTGCACGATTCAAGTGCCACTTTCCGTCGACGTTTCCGGGCTCTGTAGCGATTAGAAAGTTTCTGCCCCGCAAGGAGTGGGTGCGCGCGGGGGTAAGAAATTTGCCTCGAGAGAAACGAAGAGCGAATGTAGGGGTCGAAGCTGAGATAAAAGCGCGACAAGAAAGAAAAGAAATTTGCTAACGCGAGACGAAGGCTACGAAACGGAGGCAAAGGTAGCGCGAAGGATGCCAAGGTCGGATGCTGGCGGTCCGCAAAGCGAATAACAACGTTAGCAGTATCACGAAACGAAACGAAACGAAACGAAACGAAACGGAGCGGAGTGGAGTGGAGTGGAGTGGAGTGGAAAGGCGATTATCCGAAAAAGGAAGCTGCGTGAGCGCGAGGGAGCAGAGAGACGAAGAAAGCTGCGAGAGAATAAAGGAGAGGAAACGTGTGGTTCGGTTACCCTGAGATTATATTCCAAGTATTGCCATTATACGAAGAGTTTCCTAGGAAGGCGCGTTTCGAAATATTTAAAACACATAGCATTATGCTCGCTAAGCCAGCCCTTATTATAAAAGAGTCCGGGCGAGGGGTTCCTGCGTAACCTACCTAGCCGTGAGTCAACGCCGCTTCGACTTTGTCGATTCCGACTCGATCGAGTTTCGGAGTCCGCTCTACTGCGTCGTCGCCCCGACTGTTCTTACCCCAACTCTCGCCACTCCAATCCTTTCCTTCCGTCCGTCGAGATCGCACGACGAAATTATAACTGTTGGACGCGCAAGGGGATATCCATACCCACCAATTTCTTCCGACCTCGTCCGTGCCGGTTCAGCCGCGCAGGCAGACGCAGCATGTAGCAAAAACTAACTCTACCTACCATCGCCGGAAGCTATACGCCCGTGCAACCTAGACCGCGGACTTTGCGTATCGCCCCGAAGCTGCCAGGACACAGAGTCCAAGAAATACGTGCGAGACGACGCGAGTGGCGAATGAAATGTTGTATCTCGCGCGAGACAATTCGACGCGTCCCTTCGCGCTTCCGTCAAGCTCCCCGTCTTTGAAAGGGATGCGCGACGATCGGAACGCTGGATACCGAACCGGGCGTGGAAAACCGACGAGGTGGAGGCGAAGAGCGAGAGGGGTGACTTAAGATCGGAGCCGCGATAGACGAAAGCCCTCGATCACATTCTGACGGGCGACGTAATCGAGTAAGTGAGCGGGGGCCAGCTTTTTTCCTCGGCTCGGCGAAAGAAGGGGTCGATCCGCGTCACGCATTTTAATACATCAAACTTTTCAATTTTGCCGCGACTCGTATCGCGAGCCGCTTGCCCGTCGAAATGACGCTCCTGATATATCGCTTAGGTGGTCCGGTGCGCGTTCATCAACGCGGAATCGATACGCGTGCGTACAGCCCGAACCCGTAGACGATGTTCGTTCGAAGTTTACTAGGGTGGCGCGGGCAAAGATATACGCGCGTGACGCCCGCGAGAGCGCAATCAAGACCGTACGGCAAAAACACTAGTTTAAACGAAACGAAGGAAATATGTGCACACGTAGGTGCGTCGGTTCCCTATCTAAACGATTTACCATTTTGCGACATTTTCGCCATCCCTTCGACGCGCACCGTACCCCCTTGCTCGCTTTCTCTCTCTCGTGCATAGCATATCTACCCCTTCTTCGTTCAGCCACCTGTCTGTCCGTTTCTCGACGCGACACGCTCTCGGCTCTCTCCGATTGCCGAGCAGGAACCGTCGCGACGCGACGGAGGTGATCCCGTTATTGCCAAAAAGGACAACGCGAGGAGAGATTAAATTTTCCAAATTTTCCGCTCCACTATACTCGAGCGACTGCGCGCGAGCGCTGTTCGATCGCGTTCGATCGCGTCCTTCGAAAAATAGTACTTTCTTGTTGCGCTGCTCGCGAGAGAATCTCCGTGCGATCTGAGCCAAAGCGATAATTTATATTTAAATTCCAGCTGGCGCGGTAGAAGGGATTCTTCGCGGCGATCGAATCTTTAATAATTCATCCCCGAGTGGCGCGCCTCGCGCCGGGGTGTATTTTTCGCGACGCTATACCTATGCACAGTTGAACGGAAGAGATCGCGGGTGCGGCCTAGGAGTCGAGCAGCCCTAGACGCGGAAGGTGAAAGGCGAAAGGCGAGAAGCGAGGAGATGCGAGGAACGAGGGGCGAGGGAAATTGGCATTAAGCTTTTATCGCGGGGAATTTTCCACGATTTTGGTCGTCGATGACTCTTGAACGAGTTCTCGCGCAGACCGACAGACCGGGTTACTCGAAACGCTAGAATGCACGCGCTCCTCCTATTAGTTTTGGCCCGCATCGATTGAGCATTTTAATCGGAGAGGCTCCGCGCCGCTATCGTGTAATAGTTGCGATACACTAGCGTAGCACGATACGAGCAGGCATGCCCGGAGAATTGGAACGTGGTTGCGTTAACATAATGGAATTCCGCGGAATGTTATTCCCATTATACATAGCTGATTGCGTCACCACGCCGATACATGTATACCCACGATAGAAAAATAATAGTCGGCCTCCAGCAACCGACTCGCCTCAATTTTCCACTGCGTTCAGCGAGCGACGCTACGGTTCCTCCCACCTTGCGCGATGTTTGCCAATTTTTCCTCCGGAAGGTCGTCGATCCAGCGCGCGTTTCGCTACCGTGCGCGAACCTTTCGAGTTCGACGGATGCTCGATACGCCGCTCCGGCGAATGACAGTGAAATTGCGAGTATTCCGCTTGGTCCGTCGCCTATCGCCTATCGCCTATCGCCTATCGCCTATCGTTGCGGGGCCCGTGAGCGAAGATTCGCGGATGTCGCGGTCGGACCATCGTTCGAGCATCGAAAGGTAGTCGCGCCAGTTGCGAAACGAGGCGCGGCTTCGAGCTGCTCGTTTAATAACTTGCGCCGTGGCGGACGATAAATAATGCAGGAGGCACCGTCGTCCCGATGTAATTAACGAGAACAGTCGATACCCGGCGTGTGTCACGTATGCGCGAACGAGCGCGTAGTCAATATTTGTCATTCGTTTTAACAAAAAGAACGTTACAAAACGGTTGGATGCTCCGCGTCCAAATATTGACTATGCTCATTGACGTTCATTGATACTCTCAATTAGTGCACACCGTCGAAGCCGATCGCCGGGTAATTGGACCTCTCCGGCAAAGGCTCGGTCTTCCCGTTGGACGTCGCGACGCTTCGCGTAAAAACATCCCGCCGATCGTAATTG
This sequence comes from Nomada lathburiana, assembly GCA_963667235.1. Classification (NCBI taxonomy): domain Eukaryota; kingdom Metazoa; phylum Arthropoda; class Insecta; order Hymenoptera; family Apidae; genus Nomada; species Nomada lathburiana. The sequence goes on from OY763900.1 coordinate 20,214,597, forward strand.
GGAGCACCGACGACGCTAGCCTCTACGCGATTTCTCGCCTCTCCTCGCGGGCTCTGCTTTCCCAAAACCGACAGCCAGCCAATTTCCAATTACAATCGCGCCACCTTTTCCTCGGGACTTTGTCCCATCGGCCCTTCGGCGCATCGGCGCGACACCCCCGATCTATCTATAGGTAGATGGAATTTCTCGCGCTTTTGCTCCGATTTCCAAGCGTCTCCGGCGTTCCGTGAATCGCGAGACAGCAGTCGCCGATCTCGTCGACGCGGAAAATACAACCGCGCTCGGCGAAACGTTATCGACGGCCGATCGATTTTTCCGGACGTCCTTCCTTCGATGGAAGGTCGAAGCCGACAACCGCCCGCGCACCTTTCCCTTTCCTATCGCATCGCGCGATCGTTCACGCGCGGCTTACCGTCGCGGTGTTTCCACTCGCTCGATCGACGATCAACGGTATCGGCGTAGCGTTAGCAATTCGAAGGAACGGACCGGCTCGAAGGGGAAAGCAAAGAGCAAAACGTGAAACGATTGTAAACGATCTCACTCACCCTTTCCTCCTCGCGAATCATCTCGGCGATGCCAGGCTTGATCTCTAAATCGTCCCCAGGATTCGGTTGACCGGCGACCCCCTGCTGATGGTGTTGTTGCTGCTGCTGCTGCTGCTGCTGCTGTTGCTGTTGCTGCTGCTGCACGGTGAGCTGCTGGCCGTGAGTGGTCAGGTGGTTGACAGTGGCGTGAGGTCCGGAAGTCACGTGGCCGGGCACGTGGTGAGCGGATACCGAGTGCGAGCTCTGCTGGCCCTGAGAGGGTGGCGGGGGCGGTGGCGGTGGTGGCAAGGGCAGCGATACCGGAAGCTCCTGAAGGTTGATCTGCGGGGTGACCGAGACGTTGGGCGTGCCGGGTGATCCGAGGGATCGCGGTGTCGAGCTGCTGGCCAGCATGCCGTGAACGTCGGGCACTATCACGCCTCCCAGGCCTTGGCTCGGATCTTGGTCGTCGAGAATGTTTCCGGAAATGATTCGATCCGGGCTACTCGCCGGTGGCGACCTCTCACCCGATATTCGACGACGCTTCTTCCTGTGCATCGCGGCGTTGGCCACTTCCTCCAAGCTCGATCTCGTTGTCAGCTCCTGTTCGCTGTTCACGTCCGCGAGACCGCGGATCTTCAAGCTCTCCGCGACCTTCAGCAGCGGCCCGATTTGCTCCTGCGACACGTTGATCTCGCCCTTGTACATGAATTCGACCGCCGCCTTCAATTCCGGCCACTTGATGTCCTTCATGATCACGATCGGGTGCTGGCAAGGATTGTCGAAGAAGAGGGCCTGAAAGTACGGGCTACACGCGGACAGTACCATCTTGTGCGCCTTCACGCTGTGCCCGTCACAAGCCAGGGTCACGTCGACGAAGCTCTCGCTCTGCAGCAGCTGATCGAACACGTTCGTCAAGTTCGTCTGATAGTTGTTCCACCTTAGACAAAATTGCTGGGGGGACCCAGCCCCGCTCTGTTGCGTCATGTTTTCGGCAGATGTCCACGAGTCTCGATCCCTCTCGCCGTTACCGATCCCGATCCCGTTCCCCCCGCAAACTTCCTCCTCCTCGTTCGCCGCCACCTCTTCCTTCTTCTCCTCGTGCACCGTCTCCACCGCCGCCACCGGCTTCGGGCTTTCGCCCTGCTCCTTTACGCCTGCCTCCTCCACCTCCTCCTCCACCTCCTCCACCGCCTCCTCCTCCACCGAGCCGGCGACCACTCTTTCCTCCGTTTTTCGATCGAGGAAATTTTATCGCTCTACCGATCGGCCGCGAATCAATTACCAGCCAGACCGCATCTGGAACACACACGTACACAGCCACGCGCGAACCACGCGTCTCCTCCTCGTGGGAACGCGCGCCGATCAATTAAACGGGACCGGCCTCGACGATCCTTGCTCCAAGGATGTCCCGTCCGAGCATTGCTTTCCCTCGAGCTTCTTCTACGGCCTCTCCATCCCTCGCCCACCCCCCTTCGCTCGTTCGTTCGTTCTCCCGCGTTCCTCGCGTTCCTCGCGTTCCCCGTGTTCCTTTCGACGCGCGTCGAAGCACCACAACCAGAGTCGTCGGTCAGTTCGCTACTTTTGTCTATCGTTAACCGTCCACGCGATCGAGTTTGTCCCGCCGAGCCGGCATGGTGGTGGTCGACGAAGGGTTGCGCGAAACGACCGAGGATCTACGCGACTGCTCCGAAGGAAGCAACGCGCCCGCGCGCGCGCGCGCCACTTTTGAAAATGGGACGAACAGGCTATACCGCGCGACTACGCTGCCCGGGTCACCGTCTAGCGCGGCGACAGGTTGGTCGCGGTTTCGGAGCAACGAAACGTCCTAGTTCGCAGCACTGACCGTACTTCGGAGTATCACCATGGGCGTGAAAACGCCAGACGCAGCACCGATTCAGCAAACACCGAGGTACACCAGAGCGCGTACGGCGAACCTCGCGGAACGGGGAGGCAAGAAACGTGCACGCGCGTATACGTGTGGCGCGCGATATCGCCCGCGTTGCAAGGACCGACGAAGCGACGACAAACCACGCACGATCTGCACCCCGTGACGAGCGCGTCGCAACTGAGAGGCTCGCCGCGGCGACGGTCCGCTCGAGCGGCAGTAGAGAGAGGTTCGTGAGGCGGCCGAGCGCCGATACCGTGTGCTCGCAACGGTGCCGACACACCGACTCGGGGGGCGAGACGCGCGACGCGCGACGGCCGCGGGGATACTGCCGCATTAGTGCGACGGAGAGGCGCGCGTCGAAAGAGACCAGCCAAGGAGAAACAAAGAACCGTCGAGTCGACGGGCTCGCGTGCGACGGAGAAGGAGCGGCGCTCGGCGGGAACGAGAGTCGTCGCGGCGCGACGGAGGCGCGACGGAGACGCGTCGAGACCGCGAGGAGCACGGGCGCGGGTGGCGGAAGCTACGTAGGTCGCGCGTCCTAGCGTTCCGCTCGTTCCCCGCTCGTATCGGCCAATCGGAAGGCTCGCCTTCCGATCGGACGCGCCGACAGGCGCCGCCCCCGGAGACCGCCTCATACCGCCTCTCCTTCTTTCTCCCTCGCGCGATCGGCCCCTCGCTTCTCTCGCGTTCAAGAAGAGAAATTCTCTCGCGGCAGATCGGAGAGGAGGCCCGCCGCCGATCGGCCTCCCGAAACTCCGATTCACCGATGACGACGAGAGGAGGACACGCCGCGCCGATGTCGGTGATGGTGGCGGCGGTGGCGGCAGCGGCGGCGGCGGCGGCGGTGGTGGAGGTGGTGGCGATGGTGGTGGTGGTGGCGGTGGTGGCGGTCGCAGCCACCGCCGGCGTTGCTCTCGCTCGCGTTCGCGCGTGTCTCGCGGTCCTCCTTCCCGCGTTCTCCTTTTTCCAACGATTCTCTCGGTTCCCCGTCCCGTTTCGTTCCCTTCCGTTCCCTTCCGTTCCCTTCCGTTCCCTTCCGTTCCCTTCGTTGACCGCTGCCCGTTGATCGCGAGGTTCGCATCGACGCTGCGCGGTACCGGTACCGATGCAGACTCGCTCCGTCGTGCGACGTTCGCCAATGAACCGTGCCCAAGAACTCGTTCGCCATCCCCCTAGACGAGATCCATCGATGCCTACTCAGAAATGATTTCGTCCGGCGACGATCGGAATCGTCGAGCGGTCGCTCCTTCTAATCGACGTCGGGGGGAGAGGATTTCGTACAGGATTCGCAGATCTCGCGACGAGTGAGTTCAACGAGGTAACGGCGGCGACTTTTCGGTCGGTCGTTTCGTAGGAGATGCCCGGAAAAGAAAGCTCGAGCTGCCGTCATCTCGGTCGGTCCCCTTTCGGCAGCGGACTAATTGAATCGCGAGGGAGGAAACGATTATTTAACGACAACGACGCGACGCAGCCTGCCGTTTTCTCGAGACAAGCAAGAATATTAACGGTCGTATTTAGGGAGTCCTGCTTCCCGATAACGAAGTTACAGTTCGCCGGCAGAAAGGAGAGATGGCCGTCCTAATGAAATTAAGGGTACAAAGAGACGACTCGCGTCTGTCCCCCCGACTCTGGTAGATACTCCTAAATGGCTATTAACGCGAATTTCGGGACTAGCGTGTCCCCTTTCCGTGCCTCCCGCCCGGCAATCGCTCGGTCGCTTGGGAATTTGTTGTTCGGCTATCGTAGCGCAAGCAACGATCGGATAGATTCGCCGCGTGACACTTCGACGCCAAAGTATTACGTATTCGCTACGGTCGAGGCGAGTCGGGCCGAACTCTCCCGCGCCCAATTGCAAGCGCAAAGCGCAAAGCGCAACGGGCGAATAGTGGGAAGGAAACGCATTCGCGACAACGTATCGTCCCCCGGCCCCGTTAACGTTCGAGTTACTTCCACGAGCATACGCGCGATATTAGAAGCGTAAAAGTACGATCCGAGCGTGGCAATGGTAAACGGCGAACGAGTCGTTGAACCTGTGTTCGCGTTACGACGCTTCCGGGATTCTAGCGAAGGAATATTGCTCGGGTTTTACGGGTGACGCCGCGTAAACGGGTCGCGGGATTGCGTCGCGATAAAAGCGCGAACGATGTTTCGTAGCCCGAGTATTGTTCGCGGTATCATTGAAACGCAGCCACGACTTTGGACCACGAGTCTCCCCTGCTTCGCGCTGCCGCAACGAACACTGAATCGTGCTCCCTTTCCGCGATCCGCAATGGTCATTCGCAGAAAAATATCGAATGGGCTGGCAGCCGCCGGGTGATTTGGGCAAGAGGATGTCTTTAAACAAACGAAGAAAACGAAGAGCGCGGCGAAGGTTAAGGGTAGCGTCCGTTAATCCACGGATCTTCGCGGCGCGGTAACGCAGGGGTGGCATCGGCTATGACGCTGATATTCCTCGCGCCGTTGATACTTTCAGTCGCGTGTAGGCCAAAGAGAGAGGGAGAGCAGTGCAAGGGTGCAGAGGGCTACCTCGGCTCCGCATCGGGAAAGGGACGCGGTCGTAAATTCTGCTCCGCAATATTGTTTAACTGCAAACAGTATACCGGGGCGCCCCACGCTTCGGCGAAATGGAAAAATGTCGCCGCGATCGATGAGACAAACGCTTTCTCGCGGTTCGGAAACGAAGAAGAGTCGAATGCTCGCCTCCGTTTCGCCGCGATGGGCCATGCCTGGCGGAAATTGGCACGCGTCTAAGCTGTTCGCGAACTTGTAATGCTCTCGAAGGGCGACGCGAGCTACCGAGGAGAGGCACCGAGGGACGCGACGCGACAGTACTTTCGCCGCGGCTACGCGCTCTCCTCCCGGCCAGTTATGAAAAAATACGAGAAGAGGAAAAATGGGCGGAAACGGGCGAGCCTTGCCGCGAAATAAAACCGTAAATTATCGGTGCCGGGGATTTCCGCGCTACTTTGCTCGCAACTGTCGTCGCGTGAAATTTGTTTGCGCACGGACTCGCGCAAACTTTTCGTCTCCGCCGATTCCCTTTTCGATGGGCATGTTTTCCGCGACAAAAGGAAGCGAAGGCGCGCGTCGTTCTCTTTCGCGAAGAGTATCGCGATTCGTCGCGATACGTACGGGGTGGCAGAAAATTAGCCATTTCCAGAGTAATCGTTACTCGCTCGGGCTCTGGCCGTTCCTCTCGGAATTACAGGGACCGTGGCAGCCTTGTACGTATTGTACAAGAACAATGAGCAAAGAGAAATATTGATGATGCTGCCGTGTGGCTAAGCGCGCGAGCGAACGAACGAGCGTTCGCGCGCGTGTGCGTACACGCGCGTGGAACGTGAAAGGACCGTGCGTACACATCGAGCTATAGACGGGGGAGGAAGAAAGAGGCACGGCACGCGAGGTGGCCGAGGGGAGGGAAAACGAGAGGCACGCCGAGAGAGAGCGAGAGGGAGAGCGTGGAAGAAAACACGAGGGGGATAACGGAGAGGAAGATGGAAGAGAGAGGCCTACGAAGGAGGAGGGCGCGGGGGTGGTTGGTGCACAGGAAGAACGAGCACGGGAAACTGGTAGAAGAAGAAGAAGAACAGCTAAGGGCGAGAGAGAGAGAGAGAGAGAGTTATGTGCTTAATATTTCAGCATCGCGAAATTCTGCCCCTGAATCATTAATCGCCTACCCCTGCGGTGCCTAGCCGAGTCTCGCTTCCTCCGCCGTCGCTTTCTCCCCCCCCCCGCCCTTTTGCTTTTGCTCTCGTTCTCGCTATCGCCCTTTACTTTCACCGCTCCTTGCTACCTCGTACCCCGTGCACCCTATCCCTGTTCGCGTCTCACCCTTCGCCCCGCTGTTGCGCTCGCTCCACGGCTAGGAAGGCTATCCCGCGTCTGAATATTTCTACTCCCCGCCTGCCTAGAATAGACTCGTCGACTAAGCTGTAATTAACGTCTCGATTAACTACCCTCTCCCCCTGCTACGATTAAGAGAGCGCGCGATCGCGATGTCGCCGATTCTCCTCGGCGTACCGTATCGTTGCTGCATTCTCCTTGGCTCGTTTTCTCGTTTAGCCACCAAGCACTCGTCGACAGTGCGCCCTATCCGCAACTGCAGTTGCTCGTTGGATCGCCGATGGACACTTTTTCATCAGCGTCGATTGTATTTGAAGTGGCCCAACGATCGTGTTTGCCGAAACGTCGCGCGACGTATCGACGAGCGAAGCGAAACGGAGGAGGACGCGATAACGTAGTTAGACCTAGGAAAGAGAGAACGTTCTGGCAGCAGTTATTAGTCGTAGTCGCGGCAGGGCGTGCAGGTTGCGGGCGAGGTTAACGTTGCAGAAAGGGGTGGCATAAAAGGGGAGTAGGTGGGTGGCCGGGTAGCTGGCTTGTACCAAACAATGATATCGGGTATTTGATTTGTAACCGACGACAATACCGACTTGCGACCCCGCATTTCATCCCCCGTCTCGCTTCTCTCCTCCTTCCCTTCTGCGCCATTCTCTGTACGTGCACCGATACACTGCACCTATACCTACGCGCGTATATGCGTTCGTTAGCTACGCGTATGCACGTATGCATCTAGCCGACTGCGGAGCAGGCCGAACGATACAGCCACAGTTTTGCGCGACACTCGTCATTGCCTCGCTTCGTACCTCGAATTTCCTATCGACGATCCATCGTCCAAGCGTTTACTTTCTTCTACAAACTTTCTCCGGCTTATTCGCACGCATCGCGGATTCCTTCCCCTCCCCCGATATCTCGTCTCCCGCGGCCGATATCGTCGTCTTCGGACTGTCTGTGAAAAGACTGGGGAAAAGTGAGCCACGTGGTGGCTGATCTACGCGAACGACGATCGCGCAAAGTACCGACTTGCAACCGAGATGCGCTTGTGCTCGAGGACGCGAAAAATGGGAAAGGAGGAAGGCGGAGAGGAGGAAACGGGATAAAAGAAGGGAGGAGAAGTCGAGTCGGTTTCGCGCGAACGTATACATACGTGCATACATATTTGGCGGAAGACGACCCCGGCAGCCAGCTGCAACGAGCCTATTGACGTGTTAATTGCGCCTGAATAATTGAAGGGGACCACTGCTCGACAGCGGTGCTCTGTCCTTTTAAAATGCCCGCCGATCTCGTTAACCAGCTCGACCGAGAATCAACGCAGACCAGCCGTCAGGAACGTTTCGCCGCGTTACCGATGACCGCGCGACAGCTGCGCTGCCACCGATTCGTCGGCCAACAAAATTCTTCCTCCTCGACATCGTAACGTATCCGCGCATTTGCCCGGACGAAGGGCAAGGACTGCGGCTCGTAATCGCGGCCACCCTTTCATCGAGCCGCCAGGTATAGTCGGCGCTGGGATTGCGCGGGAAAACGGCTCGACCGGTCGAGTTTCATCGACCACGCGCTTCGGCCACACACGCTTTCGGTGCAGATATATTGTTGCGCGCGGACGCGAGCAGGGAAAATGTTCGAGGCAAAGGGTGAATTATTGAGGATTTAGCTGTGCATCGCCGAAAGGGAAGGGTTCCCGGTGATCGCAAGAATATCTAACCTCGACGTGGCTTCTTCTATTATTCAGCAGCTGTCATCCCCGCGTCGGAGTGAAACGCGCTGCTAGAAAGCTCGATCGTACCCACTTATTTCCGATCGCTCGATCGTCCGTTGTATTCGGGCGCCTTTTTCCTCTCTCTCTTCCGTCGCGTTCCCCTTTCTCGGATATCTTGGACGCGGAGCTCCGTCGGCGAGGGAAACCGTGTTCGCCAGGCACGGCTTTCTCCGCGATCTTCCCGCACGTCGTCGAACGCATCGAACTAACAACGAGCAGCGCTGCTGCACCGTCCGAGGTTCAAAGTTTTACCCTCCTGGAGTCGTTCCCCGGGCCAACCTCCGCGCCGCAGCGCGCTGGCAGATGCAATTAGCAGGGATAAGTCGGGAGCGTGAAATCGATTCGCGACGAGCAGGACAGAGATGTTCGAACGGCGTTCGATAGTAACCGTGATTGGTATTTAGTCGCGACACGCGACACGCGACACGCGACACGCGACACGCCACACTCGGCACGCTGCACTTAAGAGGATTAAGGTTCGTCGCGAAACTGTATCGGTCGGGAACAGCCACGACCCAGGAGTAGGAGCGTTGCCGTAGGACACGCGGCTTTAACTTCGAGATGCCGAACCGGAGTTGCACGGTGGTCGAAATAGCGCCAAGGATACCTATTCCCCGGACACGCTGCAACATCCCGCCTCCGATTACGGTTGCATTTGTCCGACTGCACCCCGCTGCACCGAATCTGCGACACTGACCGACCGCGCGTTCGTCTTCCACTTCTCGAATATGTTCCTCGCCACGGCGATCCCGATGCAGCGGGGGGCTGAAGGCGATTCGCGGGTTGCTGAAAAATTAAAGCCCGCTCGAGACTAATATAGGAAGAGGACGTGATTCGAACGAGAAGCGTTTATCTATTTCTGAAACGAGTCTGCGTTTTAGAACGACCGTTTGCATACTGGATTTGACTGCCGCGAAAATAGATTCGTGGGAAAGCGCTTCGCTAGACAGAATCGTATGGTATATTGATAAATCTCTGCCCGGTGTGTCGCTTGATAGCGAACGTCGCATTCCGTATGCAGGCAAGCGTTCGAGCTCTGCTGGAAAGAAATTCGATGCATCCGTTTGGGGAAAACACGGTGCCCGTCCCGTGGCGTCCATCGGTCGGACCGGGAACGAGGGCGGCAAAGTCGAAAAAGAAAGATCTGCCGGGCCGTTCGCGAGGCAGCGGTGCCTTGGCTGCGCCTCCGCTCCGCCCGTATCGATGCGCGTTCTTCGACGTCGAGCGACGACCTGCATCGATGGAGCTGGATGGCGGCCTCGGCACCACTAGGAGCTTTAGGGGAAAGGGATGTCAAGGGTTGAGAGTCCGCCGGCCAGGACCCCCTACTCCTCTCGATAATATACGATCCTGCATGATTCTGCTTCGCGTATCACAATGGCCCTCTGGGCAACCTATTCTACGACCTAGCAGCCTCTAGCTGCGTACGTAGCGCTCGATCTACCCGGCCTCCGTGCGCCTGCGGTAGATAATGAGTGATTAGGTAATTAGTTGCCCAATATTCGACCCATCCTAGCGCGCCTCCAACCTCTCCGCCTTTCCTGCTAATCGCCGTCGCGCGTCGTCTCCGATTTCCGAGCCAGTCCACCGTTTCCCGTTCCCGTGGCCTGCCTCTTGGCCGGAGTCGAGCGCGACAAAATCGAGCAACGTTCGTCCCGGGTTAATATCGATTCGTAAAACCAAGGGGTCGCGCGTCTCTCTCTCGGCCGAAAAAGCGCGTCGCGTCGGAGTGCAGGGCGGTATCCCTTCCGTGTATCATCGCGCGCGCTGGTCCTCTCCCTTTATAGATATAACAATTAAACGTAGTAGGAGGGTCGCGACGCGAAACTGATGGAAATGAACAGGCACGGGTGCGAAAAACCTCGATCCACGTTCGACACAATTTTCCTCGCCTTTTCGCCAAACGAAAACGGCCGAGCGAAGGAGGGGCGGAAAGTTTTAGGAAGACGTCGAGAACAACGCATTCCGCGGAAAGGAGAACGGGCGGGAACGAGTAGGAGAACGGAGACTAGATTAAATTAGATTGGACAGAGTTAGATTAGATTAAACTGGGCCGAATTGAAGGACAGGGGAGCACGTGCGTAGCCGCGGAACGAAGAGAAAGAGAGGGGCGATTGATGGAGGTAAAATTGCTCGGGGAGAATCGTCGATAATGAAAGAAAAGCGGGGAAGAATGTGGGCGAGAGGGAGCTAATTCGCGAAAGCGGCGATACGAATTGCACGTGCGCGAGTTAACGCGCGACAGAATCGTCGGACGGATAAATGCTCGCGGCTGGATAAATTGTTATATTAGTCACGGCAAGTTTACATTAACACGCCCCGGACGTTCCTCCCGAGCCGGAGCTCCACGGCAGGATTGCTTCGCCGTCGAGTCATGAACGGCGTACAGGCGTGCGATATTTCTCGCCTTTCTCCTACGTCTCGGTCGCGAGACGCTTCTGTCTCGTCCTGGGTCGAGCGGGAGCATTCCTGGATTAATCGCTCGATCGAGGAAAACGAAGCGAGGGGCGGGGGAACGATCGGCGCGATTTAATAATACAATAGCGAAAGAGTCGGTACGGTGAATCGAAATTGCGTCAGCGCGGTGCATGCGGCAATAACGCGTGCGGCGTGTATCGCAAACCTGCGATGCAATACTTTTATGATCGCTCGTTGCAATTTCTCGGCGACAACACTCGCTGTTTCAGTGGTTGGCTTTGTATATAATGACCGCGTCGGTACGCGAGCAATGGATGTCGCGTGCATATCGTAGACACGCGTAGCGTCTTCCTCGCCGATTTTACTGCGACGCGAATTGTTTTCGCATGGTAGCACGCGCCACGGTTTCCCTTCGTAATTGCCAATATCGATGACCGACGCGACGGATACATTGGTTTCCCGAGTACGACGGAACACGTGGAATCCGTATACAAACTTGTTCCATGGAATCGCGGCGCACGGCCGCCCCGACAACTTACATACCTGTACATTACGCGTCCTCGAGCGTCACCGACACCGTTGATAGCGGAGCTCGCGTTTCTTCCACGACAGGTACATTGCTCTCCTCCAGATCCATGCGCAACGCGATCCTTTTCCTGGCTTTCCTGCTGCAGAAACATATTTTTCCAGTGAAATATTAATCGAACTACGCGCACGATACTTGCCACGTTTATTAAAGGGGAAAGAAAAGTAACGTTAAGCTAATACATGACTTGCGTCGGATAAAAAGGAGAGAAGAAGAAAGGAAAGGGGGGTAAGAAGATCGAAGGGAGACGCGAATTCAATAAAGGCTTTTACGACGCGACGGTCGTTCGGAGCGAACGATCCTACGACACGGAGGAAAAGCTGGCCCATATTCGTGGATGCGATTTTCATCCTTGAAATTTCGCGAGCGTGCGTTCGCTTGGAGAGAGATCGCGGAACCGACGAAGCGAGCCCGAGTGACGAATGGCAGAGAAAAAACTGAAGCGCGATTAGTCGATCAGCGTGGGTTATTTTTGAAAGGCTCGATGCATCTTATCGTTGGCGTCGCGATCGTTCGTCCTGCGCCGATGTAACGGAGAAAAGCAAGCGTTCGGGAATCGTTGCAGAATCGAAACGGGCTCGTCGCATCGCGGTACCCGAGATGTAGGACCAAGGAAACCTGCTCGCCGATCGAGCGAGCGTAATCGAACCGAGATAGAAACAAAGGACCGGGCTGAAAGAGGTGTACGACTTCGAAGGCACACGGTTTTAGGCTCGAACGTCAAACCGAAGCGGAAGAAAGGAAAACGAAAGGCAGGAGACAGGGGTTAGAGAGAAGAAACAAGGGGGCGGTACGGGTAGCAATGGTTACAGCAGAATAAACCCCTCAATAATGAGTTCCGCGAGTGAATTCCCCCGGCACGGAGAGGCTCGAGATAATAAAACAGAGCGACTGGGACGCGTCGGAGCGACGGTGGTATGAAGGGTAGTTGCGATAGTGTTGGTCGACGAGGGGGGCAAAGGGTGCGGGGCTTGCACACCGGCAAGAGTAATAGTAAGAGGCAATAAAATATAATGAAATAACATCCAATCCAGGAGAGATATTGTGAAAATATTATTACTAACTTATTACTCGCTGGGCACGGTGCACCACGCTATCTGCGTTTTTCTCCTTTTTTCTCTCCTCTTCCCTTCTTTTCACCCCCTTTCACCGCCAGCTTCCCTCGCCCCTTTCTACCTCCTTCATCGCTCTCTTCGCTTACCCGAGCCGCAGCCGGTTCACCCCTCGGGCAGCTTTTCTACCATCTACTATCGTGCTTTCGATAAACGTTTCGATTCCAAGTCGCGGGGCCAAGACCGAACGGTACGGTCGCTCCGATCTTTTCGCGATTCCCGCGGCTGGGGTGAGCGATTGAAAACGATAGCGCTCAACGATCGACGCGGTCGGGTGGATGGATGCGTTGGTCGTTCGGTAGGTAGGTCGAGCGAGCGGACGGTCATGATCGGCACGACCGGTGTATGTAGATATTTGAAATGCAAAGTACACGAGGAGCGAATTATCTGGCAGGAAAGATCGGCCAACCGACTGAGAAAAAGGTGATTACGGAGCGAGATATCCAGGGAGATCGTGCGCGGTGACGAAAGCTGGTTACATAAAGGACAAAAGTGTACGGGCAGCGGTGGCGGCGGTTCCCTGCCGCGAAGGAGGAGGAAGAGGAAGAGGAGATCGAGGGCGGAAGGGGGATGGATACTAGCCCGCAACAATCCTATCTGGCCGTGGAAATCTCCGGGCGTCGTAACGAAGCGGCAAATCGAAACTAAACGGTAGACCATGAATGGGAAATCAGAAAATAACGTTACGGCGCGCGAGGCCGCCGTGCGCGCACTTCCGGCAGGGACAGCTAATGCACGGGGGGAATGTGCTCGCGAGCTGCTCGACCAAGTATGTATCCACGCGTTCCGCGACAACTCGCGTCGAGGTGCGTCGAGCAACCCTTTTTCACCGTCTACCTTTCCGTCCTGACAAACGAAACGCGAATACAGGGGCCGACCTGCCCGCAACGCGGCTCGCCGAAAACGCTGCACGAAGAGACTTCGATTCGCTTCGAGGGCGATGCAACGAAGCGGAAATCAGCGGGGCCCGTCGTCCTATTCGAGGCGGGCCATCGTTCTCGCGGAGAGGAAAATAAATGCGCGTTACGTTGGACGCTTGCGGTAAAAGACGCTGGCCTGTCGCAAGAGAGATTGGACATTTTGGAAACTGTTCGATGCGAGCGGCTCGAAACGACGAGCGTTCCTCGCGTTAGCGGTTTACGTTCGCGGCAATTTGCGAGAGTAGAACGATTTGCCGGAACAGCTCCGCTTATATAAATAATGTATCGTTATGCGAAAGAACGTCCGAGCGGGCTGCGAGGCGAAGAGACTCGTCCGTGTCCGATGCACGTGTCTTTGCATCGGGTTACGTAAGCGCATCCCGTGCACGATAGTGTGGAGGTACACAGGTACACGCGTAGGTGAATACGTCTGGGCAGCACACAGCCGAGAAGGAAATCGGTACGCGATAGCGTTCTCATGATGCAGTCTGCACGAGTAGTAAGTATAATGTCTTTATCGTTGTAACCGGTATTCCATGCGACGTACGAATTAAACAAGATTTTCTCGTGACGCTGTGTTTCCGCCATTAAAGAAACCGACGTTGCACCGAAGAATAATATCTTTATCCGTGCAACCGACCTACCATGCGAAGCTTAAATTAAATAAGATCCATACGAGGACATTGCGTTTCCGTTCCTAGGAAAATCGGTCCGCGACATTCTCACGATATACATATAATACGTGCACGATACACGAAAGAATCATTTTTATCGACGCAACTGCCGTTCCGCCGAACACATACATTAACTCTCCTTTTTACGAGGCTACGTTTCCGTTATTAGCACGCTGCCGCGCCGTCTTGCTTGCATCGCTCCGACTCCGAGCGAAAATTTCCATAAATGTTCGACCCTACGCTCCACCTTTTCGTTTACGCTCTACCTAAACGATACGCGTCGCCGATTCTCCGTATCGTCCGGCAAATGCCGTTCCATCGCTTCCGTTCCTTTCCGCGAACGTATACCCGAATACGTTCCGGCTGACCCTTCCGCGACACCGCCAGAGGATCTCCAGTGAAGACGCTTCGAACTTTCGATACTGATATCCACATTTCCGATAGCAGACGATTTATCGCGATCGCAGACGAGTTCGCGACTAATGTTGGAGCGCGTAACGCCTTTCGATTCTCACGTGTCTGAAAACGTGGTCGCGTGGATCGTCCGTTCTTCCTGCCGTCTATCCTCGTTCCTCCCTTTAACAGCGCGCTCTATTCGCGTTTAGCGTATTTCGAATCGGCAACTAACGTTTAAATTGCAAATATATCGTTACTCTCTGGTTACCGCGGACGTCGATGCGCGAAAAGGTACTGTCGCCCGAATATGGGCTACTCTTTTTCCGCAGGTGATCGGGCGTATGAATAAAATATTGTAGGTACATAGTTTCCAGCCGAAGATTTGCCGAGTCGACAGCGTTCTCCGTCGAATTTGCATCCGCGTTACGCGACCCGTATACAACGGCAACTTGCGTAATATTATAATCAACCTCGGGGAAATAAATAACTATGGCGTCTACGCGGTCGCCGCGCTTCGTCCCTCTCGCCGTTTTTACCTATTCGCTAGATAACTATCTTTTCGTTTCCTGTTGACGGGACGCGGTAACTGCGCGCACCTATGCCGCATCGACACACTCGCCCGAGAAACAACGAACGAACAAAGTCGCTATCCTCTCCTTTCCCACCGATATCCTGCCCACTTCCGTCTCGCGAGGATTCAATTTTTCGCACCGGGATCGCAACTTTGGGACGGATATTTGCCGAGGCACCGAGGGCTTCGCGATTCCGCGAGAACACCTACTACTCTGCATTCTCCCCTTTCCCATCGATGCGAAACAGATGCATGATTTTTTCCTGTGGAAACGTGTCGAAAAAGTTGGCGGCGCCACGCGCACCACTTCCCCCGTGGAAACAGGGGGTACCGAATAATCGGACGGGGGTACGGGGAGCGTGTATCCGCCTATGCATTGGGCCAGACGAGAACGGACGGGAGTCGTTTCTTCGCGAAAGAATTCGGAGGGAGCAAAGACGGTTTGCACGCACGATCGATCCGGAAAGCGAACTAATTAGATACGCGGACGGACGCGTCGGGGCCAAAACTCGAAGCGTTCGAAAAGAGCGGCGAGTAGCGCGGGCCGTTCGAGCAAGTTGCGTAAGACGCGGGACGATAATACCTAGCTGTAGCTTTCCGCCGTTGCTTTCAGCTTGCTTTCGGCTTGTTCTCCGCGATTCCATTCGATTCTCTTTCTCCGGCCAGGTATCTATTCCGCGTACTTGCACACGGTCTCTGGTGCACAGAGAGGATCGGCAGGTACGTACGAACGCGCAAATGACAAAACACGTATTACGTGTAACTGGAGCCCGTGCTAGAGATCAATACACATAATAGAGGGTATCTATAGCGCGCGCAACCCGTGCTCATTTACTTAATTGTGTTCTATACGGTACAACCGAGGTATGATGTGCGACTCGTGTAGGTACGCGGCTGCCTACACCCCTCTTACCGTGCCGCGCCGCTCTGGCCACCCTTCGGAGCACCGTTCTTCCCCTGACACCCATACTCGCCCTCGCTCTCTCTCTCCCTCGCTCGTCCTCCTCGCTGCCGCCCCCATCTCCTCTTCCTCCTGTTCCCTGCTACCCTAGTCCCACCCGCTGCTACCTCTTGCCACCCCTGATGTCCATAGGGCCGAGTGTGCGTAATATTCAGACGTATAACGTGCCGGGGCCACGTAGGTACATTGGCATCAATTTATGGGGTGGGAGGGTGCAGCAGATATATACGATCCGATAGGGTTGAATATCTCGTGCTTTTGTGCCCATCTACACCTCCTCGTTTCCATCTCTGCCCGTCTTTCTCTCAACGAGCCACCGCCACTCTCCTCCTCCTCCTGCTCCACCCTTTCTCCCATTATCTTCGCGCGTATGCTTTCTCTTCCGCATTTCTCTCCTCTCCTCTCCACGCCTCGCCTAACGACTCATCGCTTCGCTTCGTTCCACTCTTCTCTTCGGCGTCTCGTATCGTTTCGCGTTTGGTCTTTCGAAGCATCTCAAAGAGTGCTTCGACCTCGACCGCGACGCGGCGAGTCGTTCGATCGTTCGATCGAGTCGAGGATCTCTCGAACCAAACGCGAGCCTTGCGCATCGCGGTTACGCGACAAAGCAAATACCACAAGAGGATTTCTTGGGGAAGGGAAGGGTTGGCTCGCCGTGCGTTTTCGAGAGAGGAAAAAAAAAACATGCCCGCGGCAGGTTTCGAATGGCGCGAATAATTCGCGAGCAAGTGTAATTCGGCGCAGCGAGCTGAAATTCCACCGGCAATGCTAATAAGCGCGCGTGATATCGCAAGAATTTTCCAGCGAGAAAATCCGAAAGCGATCCGCTCCGGTCAGCCGACCGACAACTGCGACAAACGATGAACAACAAAATGTCGACCGCAATTATGCTGTAATTAACTTGGAAACGTACACACGCGAATACCGACACGCACGCCTCCGAACGCGTGCACGGACGTCTCGGTATCACCGTGGATATGGGGAACGGAAACGTGTAGCCCGCGCGAGCGCGAGTCTGTTCGCCCACACCGATAACAAAAATACGCGGATACCCGGCCAAACGCACACATACCACCGACGCCGGACGATGCGGCGTGCTTCACAGGTGGTTGGGGATTTTTGTATTTAGCGGTTGGCACCGCCCTGCGTTCACGCGTTTACACGCGCCGCCTGGCTGCATTATGCATGTTTGCGGTAGCAGAAGAGAATTTAAACCAACTACCTCCTATCTATCCTCTGCCCCACCACTCTCTCTCACTCTTTCTCTCGGATAGGATTCGAGCAATCTCCAATTTCGATCATCGCGACTCGCGCCGCTTCGGCCTACGACTTTTCCGATTGCTATTCGTCGCGTCACTCGTCGACCGCCGTTTTGGGAAAAAAGTATTTGTCGTCCACTAGATCGAGTACTTTCCCGCGTCGCCTTGCTTTCGGCTCCTGACCGCGTCGTGCATAAAAAGCGGAGCGCCGAGCGGAGCCAACGCCGGTCGACCATGGCTTGAACTATAAACCATCAGTCCGCGGACGACAACGAGAATCGTATCGTTTCTGCGTGAAATCGCATTTTATATTAGCATTATTACGATACGGTTATTGCAAGGTAATTGCATTATTATTATACGTTTTAGTACTTTATTAGATATTTATTGCATTGTTATTGCGTATCAAATACGGCATTAACGAGCCCCTGGGGATCAGCATTTCACCGGATTTCATCGAATGTTTGGAGCGCAAACGTTTCAGCTTTCGACGATGATACCGAAGGAGTGCTTTTTCCGTGGACAGCAGCGGCAACCTCTCCCTCCTTCCTCTTCGGATGAACGAGCGATAAAGGACGAGAGCGACAAAGGAAGAAAGAGAGAGAGAGAGAGTAGAGCAGGTGCGAAGGATCGAAATACGATGCCATCGTAGGTGGCAGATCGAGAGGCGTATGGTAGAGCGGTTAAAGCGGGTCGAGCGATCGGCGTCGTAACTCGACGTCGCGTACACCCACGACTGAACGGCGTGTTACGCGGATGTACGTCAAATCAAAATGCACAATCCCGGCAAATCATTCCGAATATTTCATAATGGGCGCGAAATATCATTACCTGCCGCCTGTGCGACACCCTCCGCCACTCGAGGCCACCCCATGCCCCGCGCTCCGCCATCCCTCGTGAGTTCGCCGCCGGTGACTCTCCGCATCGCGAATATTACCAACACGGATGGAAACAGCGACAAACGGGGAGAGAGAGGGTGCGGGGTGCTCGGGGTGGTCGAGAGAGAGAGAGAGATGGATGGAAATACGGGACAGCCGGAAGAAGGGAAGAGACGAATGACCGACCGGTAGATTCGTGTCGCGCGTATAGGTATAGCGAAAAACACATTGGTGAGCTTGCACACGGACGCGCGCGAACACGGCGCACGATGGGCTATGCAACCGGGACTAAATTACGTTCCCCGTAACGCGTTTAGCCGCGAATCGCATTGCGAGCGATCCGTATAACCCGAATATCGGCCGCACGCCAGAGATAGGACCGACCGACCAACCGACCGACCGACCGACCAGCAGAGGGATTCATCCAGAAACGATCATTACACCCATCGATGAGAGATTTCGCACTCCGTTTTCACGACCATCGACCCTGAACCCAATCCTCCGACGCTGTTCTTTCTTCGACGGCCTTGCGCCGCGAGAAAATTCTCGCTCCACCCCGAGCCTCGACGCGCTCTCGCGTCTTTCGCGCGCTAGATGATCGTACGCTATTCGAAATGCTCGATACGCGTAGCTTACGGGAACGGCCGATATCGATGGTCGGGAGCTCTCTGGTGCAACGGTTCCGCGATAAGGGTCGCTTTAAATCAATGCACGCGCAGTACCACCGATCCAGCTGTTTGCCACTATCTTCGTTCCCTCTGCGAAGCATTCGCCACTGGCCAGTCGTTAGCTAGGTAACAACTGTAACGAGCTGGGGAGGAAATGGAACAAGATAGTCGTGGACGAGAGCGGAGTGCCAGCAGCCAAGCAGCGAGGCAACGAACAGGGGGCACGGGTAGTCGGTTAGTCGGATTGCCCGAGCAGCAGGAGCAGTAGCAGCCCCGGTGGCTGGCACCAGCAGCTAGACAGCAGCCAACCGCTAGAAACAGTGGCTCCGTTCTCCATTTGCCTTCCCCTATGTTCCCCGACCTATCTAGCCAGCTATCTTTCTCCCTTCCTCCCTGACCATCCTTCCCTCTCTTCCTTCCCGTCTCTCCTCATCGACCTTCTCCACCATCGTCGTTGAAATCACCACCACCATCGCCGGTACCATCAGCACCATCGCATACACGGTACACTCTGCTTCTACTCTGGAATCGCATCGCGGCCACTCCAGTTGCATTGCGGCCAACACCGATCCGCACACAACATAGAGTCCGGCTCGTCGGCACACATGCCGGAGAAATACGTGCGGCACACGCACGTCCATCCGGCCGAAGCAACTCGACGAACGATGCGTACGTACGTACACGCGCATACGCGTGAGCACAACGGCCCAGCATTGCCCTCTGCCTTCGACCAGAGATATCGTTAGCATGCCTTGCTAATCACGGACTCGATAATAATACCGTGATTGATAGGGCGAACCTCGCCCCTTCTCCTCGTTTGCCTCTACCACCATCTCTAGCTTCTCGTGCAACCTCCTACAACCTCCCATAGCCAACCTACCATCTCGCTACCACCATCGTCCCCCTGCCCGTTCTCGCGTACCCCTACCCCTTCCTCTTCCTCTTCCTCTTCCTCTTCCTCTTCCTCTTCCTCTTCCTCTTCCTCTACCTCTTCATCTACCTCTTCCTCTTCCTCCGCCACTGCTTCTACCGCTACCGCCTCCGCAACCACCTCCGCATCCATCTCTGCCTGTGCCTCCTCGGAGCGTGGTACGCGCAACGTTCCAACCCTCGAGAGAGCGGCCATTGCGCCCTTCCGACTTTCTCCTGTCCATTCTCTTCCCCCAACCTCCATCTTCTACGCCCCCACGTATCCACTTTCCCCCTGCCACACCTTTCGATCTATCCTTTCTTTCAGTCATTCTCGCGCGGTCTCTCAACTTCTTAGCGCGCACAACTCTTTCGCGGCACCGGCGATCTTCGAACAAACTGTCGACGCGAAGAAAGTACGCAAAATCGGGCACGTTTGTTACCTTTGAGAGGCTGGAATGCCTTTGGGTTGCAACTCGAAGCATCTCGCGACTGGTCTCGGACCTGCCGCGTACGTGGAAATCCACATGCGCGCCAAGGAAAGCTGAACAGCGCGAGTCGAGATAGGAAGTACGACTCTGACCGCGTCCACCCGTTTCGCGTACAGAGTCCTCCTGTTTTTCTTCCTCTCGTGCTCGGCCGAGCGGTGCTTTGCGTGTGTCCGACAGTGTGCGCCACTACGAAACAGCTACGCTGGCCTACGATACCATTAGCATCAGTGATTAATGTATGCCGCAGCCTGCTCCACGGCAGTGCGCGAGATTCGCATGCACGTACTCCGTGATTGACCCACGGCCGCGGCAGCGACTGGGACTGAAAGAAAGCACCGAGAGGCTCGTTTCTCTCAGCTTTCGCTCGATCGAGACTAAATTAATCCCGCTGGAACGCGCGTGGAACTTTGCCAGCTTCTCGAAAAGTTAGTCGCCATCGTAGTACCGTTCGACCGAGCTGCCGGTTTATCTTTCCCAGATACTCGGTGTTTCTCGCCAGCTGGATGTATGCAAGGACGAGGCCGAGTGCATCAACTTGTGACACTTTCAAAACCACCAACAACAGATGCAGAAACGAATTACCGATGGACGCCACTCACCGCCCAACCGAGTGTCACCTAGCACGAAAATGACACGAACCCTCGGTTCGAATCGGAGACCGAAGATGCTGCAACGAGATCGTCGACTCGCTACTTCCGTACTTTGTTGGCAGGCCTTTGAGAAAATCCAACTGCCGACGATTTTCCTTTCGCGCAATAACGGTTAACCCTGATAATTCTCACAATTTTTATAGTTTGAACTTCGAAGTTGTACAACTTGCCTAAAGTTCTTAAGAACGTTACGGATTCGCAAAATTGCCTACAATTACCTTCCGAACGCTGTGCATACAGTTTCAATTTTCTACGCTGCTTCGTCTGGCTCGCGTGACGCAAAAGAATTGATGCAATTGATCAGAAACGATGTATGTATGTATTTGTTTCTTTGATCGATTGCAACGCACGGTGCGCACAGAATATTTGTACGCGCTGTGCTTACGTTTAAGTAATATAAATTCAAAGATTTCTATTGATATCGGTAGTTCTAATGCATGGTAATGAATATATTTATAATCATACGCTAACAGCGAGATGCGAGGAGCGATATCGAGCACATTCGCAAGGTTGACGCTGCTTTAACACGTATGTATGTATGTAGTGCGAAATCAATTATAGCGCCGGCTATCCGCGAGACTCGCATACGTAAGTCTTGCTTACAATGTAGATAGTTATCGAGAGAACGGATGCTGTATACGTGGAAAGAGAACGGCGAAATTCGAGACTGAAATAATTCTACGGAACGCTCTTTGCTTCTCGATGGATCGCGCTTCCCGCCCGATCTAGCTCATTTTTAGTCTCTGTCAAAGCTTCCCACAATATCTAAGCTGGTATCGGCGATGCGAGCGGTTTCTTCGTTAGTATAAACAATATATAAGCGAGCTAAACGCGTGGGAATCACTCGCTGCTTGCCAGAATTATCTCAAAGAGATCGATAAGCCGAGGTTCGCAACGACCGGTGGGAGAAAACCACGAAGACGGGAACGGATGAAGGCGTAATCGACGTTTACGCTAACACGGATTTAATTTCCGCGAGCTTGTTTCTTCCTTTATTCGGCGAATAATAAATAATAACATTTCGGTAAACGGAGAAGCGTGGCGAAAAGTTGGAAATCTCAAAGGATTTTGTCGTGCGGTTCAGATACGAATACATCGCGTGGGTGGAGGGGAATATGTAAACTGAGAGTCGCATTAATATTCAGGCTCGCGGAGGTCTTAAGGAAGAAGAAGAAACTCGTGGTAGGTAGGTAGGTAGGTAGGTAGGTAGGTAGGTAGGTTGGCTGGCTGGCAGGCAAGCAAGCAGGCAAGCAGGCAGGTAGGCAGGCAGGCACGCAGGCAGGCAGGCAGGCAGGCAGGCAGTCAGGCAAGCAGGGAGGTAGGCAAGGAAAGAGGGAGCAGGTACGCTAGCGGGTGGGCACGGTGCCGCGATCCATAAAAATGTCGGGGCTTCCGAGTGACGGCCGGAAACCAGGAGATGGACAGGGCCAATTGTTTATATTACTCGGTGCAACAATGGAAGTCCAGCGGCGTGTACCGTGTAGTATCGTAATACATGCTACGGTGCTTGCATTCTTTTTCCAGGAATTCGACCGTGCCTCGGTTGTTGCGATAATGCCAACTAATGTTTCTTTTCTTCTTCCAATCGCGCTCGCTTGATTTTTATTCATCCTCCCCCGCCCCTATTCGCCGCAAACCAGCTCCGGTTTACCGTTCCGTCGTTACTCGAGAGACACGGGCTTCGTTCGGAAACGGAAACCTTGGCGTGTCTGGAATTTTTCCGCTTCTTCGAGTTAAGACCCTTTGAAGTACGATGTCGTTCCTCGCGGCCGCAGCCACAGATTTTTTTAACCGAGTCGCTGACCGTCCTGGGAAGATTTAAATCGGTCGCGAGGTTTTCCGTTTTTCATACGCCGCGGCGCCGTCGCCCAACGGAGGATGCACTCGCGGAAAGGAACGGGGGGGCGCAAAAAATCCGGAAGGGTAGGGAGGGCCGAACGAGCTGCAAAAGATACGCGCGACCGAAATTTCATTCATACATGTTTGACGACATCGAGAAATTCAGCGTGGTGCGAGAAAACGAAACGAAAGGAATGGAATGGAAAGGAGAGGGTGAGGGGCAGGGTGGTGCACACGCCGATGGAACGAGAAAGAGACTCGAGCAAGGAGGACCGAGGGGGCGAACGGTAGAGGTGGAAGAGTTCGCTACCTTTACAGTAGAGTAAAATCTACAGAGCGCTATGCTACAAAGCAGGTCTGGCCATTACGTATTTATTAAGTTTAGAAATTTATAGATGCCTCCTGGGCACGGGTCCCGTCGCCTCCCTGCGAGTAGGTACGCTCCTGCCCCGCACCCCTTCACACCGCCCCCAGCCGCTAGGTTTCTCCGTCTCCGCGGTGGCAGTCTCCACCCCCGGCCAGCCGGCAGCCAGTATTAAAATGAATTATTTAATTTTAAACTTGGTAATTTTTAACCGTATTATATCAGAAATTATTTACACGCCTGCTTCAGCGCTGCTCTATCCCTTCCCCCGACTCCGCCCTGCCTCTTGCCAATGTCCTCCCCTACCCGTTTCGCTGCTAAACTCACCGCCACTTACCTCGTATACCAGCCGCGAACGCTTCTTTCTAGCTTATCGCCGCTAAACACCGACCGTGTATTTTCTTTGCCGAGTCGAAATGTACCCTCCGTGACCTACGAGTCGGTGTCGGCGCGGCGATCCGGAGAGGAAACGATCGTAACCAAACAAGCAGATTCGACTGATCGATGGCGGGGATTCTTTGCTCGCTAGGAAAATTGGAAAATCCTATCGGGCCCTCGCGCTAAAGAGCAAGCAAAAAAGCGGTCCGCGTGTTCAGATTAATTGGCGTGCAGCTATTTAGTTAACGAGTTGATCGTCGAAATTGCAAGGTATAATTTAATACCGACAACAATCAAGTTTGCTTCGTAAATAACGGTAAATAAACGAGCCGTTTAGCGTGGCCGCGCTCGCGCCTCCGAAATTCGTCCCTTCCAGACGGCCGCGGACAAATTTGTCAACGTAAATCACCGCGATACGCGTGCATCGTTGAAATCTAATTGAAATCCTAATTGCCGCGACGAGTTTTTTCCTGCCTGCAGGAAATTTGTTACGATATTCCG
The DNA here is from genome assembly GCA_963667235.1 of Nomada lathburiana. NCBI lineage: Eukaryota > Metazoa > Arthropoda > Insecta > Hymenoptera > Apidae > Nomada > Nomada lathburiana. The sequence continues at coordinate 20,238,189 of OY763900.1, forward strand.
TCGATTTATGCTAATTACCAACGGCTCGGTAATATTAATTAATATTGTCGATAATATTGGAACTCCATCTAAACAAACGACCGAACACGATGCAGATCCCGTGTCAGTTGATTAGCGTTCGCGGCGGAACAGGAGCGAGCGGGAGGTCTCGCGCGCGCGCTAAATACTCGCGCAAAGAGAGCCGCGATAGAAACGCGGAAACGCTCGAAAACGCGGAGCGTGCATGTACGCGTACTCTCCCGTCTACGTGGACGCATTCGTCTCTGTTCGTAGTTAGAAAGCGGAGGGACGCGGCGTACTCGTGGAACGGACAACCGTGTGCGCGCTCGCGCGTTTTCATAGATAGGGGTTGGGAGCGTAGGGAGCGTAGGGAGCGGTAGATAGGTACGGTCGTATAATACGTCCATTCCGTCTGGGCACATACGCACGCGATATCGCGTCCAGCCCGCGCGGTATTAATTGTTACGACGAGAAAGGCAAATAATTATTATAATTGTCCGGTATAATAATAGGATTCTGCGCTGGAATACCGCTTATACATCGTTCGTCGTAATAAAGCGGCCATCGATTTCGAAGCGGCGCGGCGTCCATCGGTATCGGTGTACGCGTGCGAGTAACAGGCAAGCGCATGATACGCTTATATACGTATATATTATAGCTAGCCCCGTAGTTCGGCCGGGTATTTACGTAGCGGCCTGGTGTACGTAGTACGTAGTACGCGGTACGCGGTACGCGGTACGCGGTACGTCCTACCTACCGTAGGTGTAAGTGGTGGGTGCGCGCGTATAACGCATATCGAATGTTTATATTATATGCACACACCTAACGAAAGCCTAAATATACTAGCCACCGTGTGGGATCACGCCTATAGCCGGCTATTTGAGCGATAAACAACCGGACCCGACGTGTTACGCGGCGAATGGTAAAATGTATGTATACCGGGTGTACGCCTCCATTCTGCAACGTTGTTGGTGTATCAATTGTGATTAGGGACAAAGATCCGACGAATTATTCCCGCTCGGTCTCTAATCTGATAACCGAAGCCAGGGCGCGCACGCGTCATTGCATCGAATTGTTTCTGCATGTGGGAAATCATAGAGGGCAATGAGTCACCGAGTGTCTTCATTGTGTCTATGATAATGAAACGCTAATCACTTTTATTTGTCCGCGTCGCAAATCAGCGCGAGCTGATCTTCCGGTCCGTGGAGATTCGCGAGAAAGAACGTCGGCACCGGAGCGACTCGCCCCGATGAACCCGGGCGTCGCGACGCCTCTACGGCCGACGTATTCCAGGTAAAGCGAAGAGGCAGAAACCCCCGCGAAGCCTTCTCTTTACGACATCATCGAATCGTTCTTCTGCTCGCTACCGCAATAATGTTCGAGAGTTTGCACTCCCCTTTCGAAAGGCCGCACCCCAAGGACCGAGGGATGAAAAACCGAGGGGTGGTCGGTCGAATCAATTGCAAACACGAGAGGGTTTCGCCGTTTTTAGCGCTGGGTCACGGCACTGGGTTACCGGGTGCGCGCACCCTCGAATTCGCCCATTCTTCTGGCCCTCCTCTCGACGCGATACTTCTCGCGCTACAAATTTAACCGACCAGAATATGTATGTATATCGGCGGTCTATTTGCCACGCGGTTTCCCGCGACCGTACTCGTCCGAGTTAAATCGAAGAAGCTACATATCGGGCATCGCGATTCGTCCCCCGGACACGGCCCAGAAAGAGAAATTCTGGAAGGCAGTTTCGCGGATACGTGACGGCCGGTCGCGCGATATCGGTGCATCTGGATTGTCCATCTTCGAAATATCGTTTCGGATGGAAATTTCGAGGGAACGATGGCCAGTTCGAATACAAAATGTGTACGAGACTCGACGGATCGGACGTTTCCGATACGAACCGGAACTTTTGGATTTCCATTTACGAGACGCAGCCTGATTGGACGAATCGACATCGCCGGTGGCTTCGGTGCTCTCGCCCCGCAGGACACGTCACACACATTGAGACAGACTTATGGGTATAATTCATCGACATTACTCGCGCCACGGGTCGGATCACCCCACTGTAACCCAGCACGCGCGTTTTAATCTGCGCCGTGCCCCGTGCCCCGTGCCCCGTGACTGCTGCACTTTTACACGCTTCCGTATTTACGAGCTCGCAACCATTTGTCCTACCCTGTTCCTTGAAACGCCTCGAGACCTTGATTCGTATCGATTCTCGAAGCGTGGTAACGCGGAGGCAGGTCGAAGCCGAGGCGGTGGCTCGCGACGGAGGAAGAATTAGGGAAATTCGGCAGAAAACACCTCGACTATCGAAGGCTGGGGGCGGCTGAAACGAGTCGAGACGAAGCGATAAAACGCGTCGATGTCGTTGACCGACGACGACGGGTGGACGTCACGGTGAAAACTGACCATCGAGCGAAGCGGAAAGCAATGACGCGCGCGAAAATAGCGGAGGGTCGCCAATCACGGGGTGTCACTCGGGGCGAACCGTCATTACCCGATTACATTTTTCCTACTGCTCGATCCGTCTCTGTTTCGCCGTCGTAAATCTCGATTAAGTTTCGATATTCGGAGTAGAGCGACGCTGCAAAGTTGGAAAAAAAAAGTTGGCGAATTCTCGCAGTTGTTTATCGAGTGTCGGTTCGGAAAAAAGATCGTCGGGATATCGGGCGATCGGTGGATGCAAAAGCGCAACGGCCATTAGGGCGACGCGTCGCATCGAAGCTGCGCTGCTCGGCTCGCGTGTACGCGGTAAAAATAAATAGCGAGTAACTCGAATCGATTCGAAATAGGAAAGAAGCGGAAGTTGCTCAGCAGTTTATCGCTATTATATGTTCATATAATGAGTGTTGTTCTAAATAACCGGCCGACCTTTCCCATTGGGTTGCGACCTTCCGGCGGAATCATTTCAAAATGATTCGCGACGACGCACGGTCGACCGAATAATATTAGAAATTTGTTCATTCAGGTGCCGTTCGCGGAGGAGCGGATTGCTCAACGACGAACGAAAAGTTAGCGCCATGCTGTTCGCCGGTGCCGGTGCCGCGCCGGTTGGTTCGTATATGCATTCGCTCGCTCGAGCGACGATCGCGAGTACACTCGAGTGTACTCGCAGGACTCGGATTCTATAATATTAAAGGTAAACATCCTTGAACGCTTGCTCGTTAGACCGATGCATTCTGACTGGATGATTGCAGCGTCGACGCACCGCTGGCCTGTCTTACGTAAATTCCAAGGCACGTACGGACGAACGCGTGTCGCGGCCCGGTTACCCTTCTACTTGACGCGCGGCCAACTCGGAAGTGATTTTGCCTGGGAATAGGGAAACGTTAATATTCCCGGATACCGGCTGGCGACGCCCGAAATCCCTAAACGTATACCCGTTGCTCGTCAAATCTCGTGCCTATGGATAATGAGTTTCCACGTTTTTGCGGTGGAGCGAGACCAGCAGGACCGAAGCCGGTCGCGGAGGAGGATCAACGGGGGGAAGATACCAACGACGGCGAAGGAAACGTCCCGGGGGGAAAGGGAGCAAGCAGAAAAAGGGCGAAAGAAGTGGACGGGCCAGAGGTGGACCACACACACACACACACACACACACACAAGCGCGGGCGCGCATACGTGCACACGAACGCAGGGGGGGAACGTGACCAAGGCGATCCAAGTTCATATTGTAATGCAGAGGTATCCATCCTACTGCATTATCGTACAGTCCGCGACAGCAGCGCAATATTTCACGATACTTCCGTGATCATACTTTCCAGCATGAAATCGACTTACGTACAGAAGCCCGTTCGATCTGTTCGACGACTACGACGACGACGACGACTACGACGACGACGACCGATACAATGCACGTCGACTTTGTATCTCCGTTGCAACACTGGTAAGCACTTTCGAATCTTCGTGTCCGCGATTCGAACCTTTGCCCCGCGATACGAATCTGCCTCGCTTCGTTCCTTCCTGTTTCGCGAAACGAACCGTCACAGCGGCAAAAGAAACCACGATATCGAAAGAGCGGTTTAAAAAAATGTGGTCACTGTCAAAAGTAGCGACGGACCGGTCGTTTCGCGGCGAATCGAGAGGCGAAGAGCCCCCGAGATACACTCCGATGCAGATCCGAGGTTTCGCTACTTTGACCGAGCATGACTGTACGAAGATGAGATAAACGAATCACGTATTATTATTATAATGGGCAGTTGCTAAATGTTTTTTTTCAATTCGTCCAACTCCATCCGCATCGGGCTCCCTTGCACGCTGGACCCGGCTACCTCGACCCGCTTCTATAATAGATGCCACGCCGTTAATGCTTCATTATAACCGCGCAACGAAAATAATAAGAACCATTGGCCCCGGCCTGCCGAGAATTCTCCACCTCTTCCGTTGGCTCCGCTCCTTTCGCTCGTCACGAAGAAAGGAAACGCGCGGAACAAATGATATCTCGCAGTTCTCGTGCATCGCGTATCGCGGAACGCGTACCGATTCGTCCACGATTATCTTCGGCCAACACTAAACCGACGCGACAAAGGGCGTGCTGAATGTTGAAGTGATTTCGACGGAAGCGGGACCACGAAAATATGAGGGGAACAGCATCCATCTTGGAAGTGACTGCGGAGAATCAACGAATCTCCGGGAACAGAGTTTCGAACGGAGCTGCAAGTATTAACCTTTTGACGGGAATACAAGGGGTAGCGCGCAGGGTGGGACGAGGTAGAAGGTAATGGCAAAGGTTGTCATTTCGCAGGAGAATCGAGATGATTGGCGGGGAAAAAAAGTATCGAAAGGGACGGCAACGGCGACTGGGGCCCAGGGTTCGCGAGTAGGATCAGCCAGGAAAGAAGATGCGAGGCTTTTTCATTAGCATAAGATTCTTTTCAGTAATCTCGCGTAATGCCTTTCCTTTCCGTCCTCGGGATGCCCCACCACCCAGAAAGTAGAAGCAGGAACGTCGGAGGCTATCATTATAGAGAAGGAATCATTGGATGATCTTAATCATGCGAACCGCTCTCCGTGCCCTCGCGTCGGCCAATAGGGTCGGCCGATTTCGAATAATGGTTTCCACCGGCACTCCGCTAAACTCGGAAATACATAATGCCACGGAGCGGCATGCAAAAGCTGCGAGTGCGAGCGCACTTGCCCGCCGAATCGCGATCATTCTCGTGAAACTTGCCGTCAAATAAAGATCGCCAGGGCGTGCAACCGCTGGATACGTTTGGCGAAAACTTCCACGCGGACCGTGAAAATTGCGAGGTCGGAATGGTTCGTTTGAACTCTAGAACGCGAACGAGACAGCGCGAGGATCCGGTACGGATTCGACTTGCTTCGAGTTTCGGAGTACATACCATATGTAGTTTGGCCTTCCGTTCCCACTCGAAGAGCGTTGACAGGGGACAGCACGCGCGAAGCGTGTCACGCACGTTCTTCCCTATCCCCTTTGGTTCGCGCTCTTTCATTTTTCCCTTTGCCTCTTTACGCGACACTCGGTCTTCGCTTAATCGCGAAAATCGATCGGTGCCAGACCTACATATTTCGATTCGCGACGCGAACAACGAAGGGACGAGGCGCCGTAAGGGCTTTCGCCCTTGAATTCTAGACAGCAGCTTTGCGACCGTTAAGGGATGGCATGGGTACAGGGGGAGGAGGGTGGTGGAAGCGTTGGCGGTTTTGCCGTGGAAGTGGAAGTGGCGTGGGACTCCATCCACCACCGGCCCGTACCGTTTCATCCCCTGGAAAACCCGTGAAAACCGCCACTTGTTGCATTACCTACCCTCCGCACCTCCACCGAACGAATATATATTTATACCTATATATACATATATTCTATATACACGTATATAGATATAGATATATCTATATGTATAGATATACGTATAACTATATATGTCGATCGCGGACGTACACGTTCCCGTTGAACCGTACGAGCCGTTGCACACCTCTGCGGCACGGAATTTATACATCCAGAGGCGATTTTATATCCAAATCTTTTCAAGGTCGTGGGAGAAACGCGAACGCTGGCAAACAGCCGCGGCACGTCGGCAGCGAAATTTCGCGGACGAATGAGAAAGAAATGGGAAGGGAGAGAGAGTTTTTGGATCGCTCGCTCGGTGGTTGGGCAAAAAATTAATGACTGTGTTAGATCCTACTAGCGGGGATGGCTACCGCGAAGATGCGCGAGATTCCACGTACAGCGACGAGGTCGGACGCGTCTTCCAGAGTAGATGCCGTCTGCGATATACGGAGGAAAGACGACGGCTACAGTGGTCGACGAAAGGAACGCGCAGAGACGAGCCGCGAAGATGCGCGGCCGAAGAGGAACAGGGGCATTTCAGATTTGCATTCGAAACGTGCAATTTCCAACGTTTTCGCCCCCTTTTTTCAAAGTTCCGAATTTCTCTGGCAAACGATAGGTAGCGTCTCGATTCTATCCTCTTCCCTCTTTCCGCGCTACTCCCATGCGTAAGGGCATACACCCTGCATTTACTACTGGCTAGACGCAAAAAATGTCGACGTCGACTCTCCGAATAAAACGCGCAGTTTCTCCGGGGCGCGCAGCGATTTTCGATGTAGGCGCTGATCACGGGGGTAGGTAATATCAGTGCCCCGAGGCAATCGCCATCCGCCGCTGTGTATAAGCGTTACGTGGATCATGCTACCGGGTACCGAATCACCGAATATCGAAATTACCCCCCTAGCTCCCTCTTCTTTGCTCGCCACACTCTTCCACCTCTTTCTTTCAGCCTCCTATCCTTATGCTAATCCTCCCCTGTCCCAACCCCCCTGCCTCGCGCTCTAACTGTACATACACATGTACATATATATGTATATATATTTCATTCGCCGCACCCTCTCCTCTTAGGACCTAAGACTCGATCGATATAATCATCGGTCTCTCACCTGCGGCCAGGAATCGACACACGCGTTCGGCGTGGTCGCGGAAAAGGCGAAACGCGGGCAGGGCCCCGTACGAGCAAAGCGACCATTTCGAGTACGGAGCTTCCCCGTGTCCCACGAACGAAGCTAAATATCCCTCGGCAAGTGGTCGGATTTCGGGCAAGTTTGCCATCCGCGTGCCGTAAAATAGGACAAGGGAGGACGAATGCGGTGGAGAATCGATCGAGTCGACGATGCTTCTTCACGACCACCGATATCGATCGGCATTTCTCGGAGAAAAACAACGGCTTTCTCGAATCGGAACGTTTCAGCAACAGCGTGGACAGCCTTAATTGCGATCGAAGGAATTTCGCAACCTCGTCGGCAGACATTTGCATGTTCCCGCGATTGCGACTCGATTCCCGAGTGCAGATTTCAATAGACACCGGTACGAATTCTAGGTCAGCCGAGGTGTATTGTTACATGTAACGAGACAATTGCGACAACAGTGGAGCGGTGTGCCTCGTCGCCAAACGGGCCACGCTTCTCCTCCTAACCAAACCTAACGCAACATCGTTTCATTAAATCTCAGTCCATCTACGATACAATGGCTCGCCATTATACCGCTCTGTCGAAACGAAAAGTCAGCCATCAAAATTGCGCGTTCGCTTTGCGCCTTCTCCGACTAGCCATCGAGCAGCAGGTACACCAACGAAACGATCGATTCTCTGGCGAAACGTGTCGCAAAAATTTCGCGGGGATACCTTCGACGGTATCGAGGGAGGCATGAATCGCCCGCGACGACGCTGCTTTTTCGGCCAGGGGAAGAATATAGCGATTCGAGCGAACCTCTAAACGCCTCTGGTATCAATCGACCAACCGGACGTTCTTTTCACGGCAAATGGTTCGATTGAAAGAAACACGAAACGGTCGGCCGAAAACAAAAGATAGTGGGAAAGGAAGAAGAAATGGGCGCGTTTCTAGGTTCCACATATTCCGAAATGGAATTTGAAAGCAAGGAAAAAAAAATCGGCGAATCGTTGCGAGCGATGCTCGATCGGCGGATCGTTCGTCTTCTAGCTGTAAATTCTCCGTGTACGCGCGAGACGATGCGAGATGCACGATAATGATACGGTATTTCTAGCATTCCGATAATTTCTTACGATAAATCACGTCTAAACGGTGCCGCGAGATGGTATAAACACACGTTTCGATCGGGCCCAGGGCATACGTTGCCAGTCCGAACGCTCGATGATTAATGATATTTTATAAATTCGAGCACGGCTTTGGTCGCGCCTCCCGACCAACCTTTCCCCCCTCTAACCATCTTCAGCGACCTCGCTCCTTCGTCCTTCGAGCGAACCCTCCGCCTCGCAAGCTGCTCGCAAGCTGCTCGCAAACCGCGCACGCTAGCTACCCTTTTCGTTCGCGAGCTAACGCAATTTCGGTCCGGCGAGACCCTTCGCGGGCTTGGAAGAACTCCACGAGGATGGAGCACGGCCACGCGCGTCGCAAAAGCATCGAGCACCGACGTCAAAAGTTCCGCATTACATTGCACCGTATTTCCATAGGCGAATAGACAAGGGATGCGGAGCGTTCCGTAGCCAACCTTTGGTCCAACGCGCGCTCCGTCGAAGCAGCGTACCGGGTGTCTCGCGTCGTTCCCTTTTCTCCAATTCCTTTCGCGCTTTCGCGATTTCGCGAACCCCGTCCCGAGGGATTCACGCGTTCACGGACTCCCTTCTCCGTAGCTCAATCGCAGTCCTCTGGACACGCGCCCCTTCGATCGAGAGATCAGCTCGACCGAGGCTGCGACGGCGGTGGAATCGGTGGCCGATCCGCGTCGGTCGACCCGCTATCGGGAAGATGTTGGAATTCGCGAGCGACCCTATAGAATCGGTACGCGTCGTCGCAACGGCAATGCTCGCAAATTCGCGAACCCGAAGCGTTTCTCTGGCCACGTGATAGTTAAATCGAATTCTCTCGCTGTCCTGTCCGGCGGAGACACAAAGCAAAGGTTGCTCGAGTGGACGGTTCGCCCAGGGCGACCATTCAGCAAATTGTGGTATCTAAGTGGCCGCTGGTAACGGGCCGCTTTATCGCTTGGCTCTCGTCCGGAATTTCGAATTTTGGAAAGTCATTTTACGTTCGCTTCGGGCTCTTTTCCCCCTTCCTCCGTCGCTCTTTTCCCACCCGCGCTTCTCGCCCCAGCCTTGTCTCGACGATGCCACGCGTCGCATCGCCTCGCCCTTTGCGCTCGCCGTTTCGCGAAACGAGTAGAACAATTTTGAGAGCGCACGCATTTCGAATCGAGAAGATTCGTTTGATTCTCGGCGAACGAAACTGTGCGGCGGTGGCTTCCGGTGGATTAGAAGAATTCGCGACGCGTCGAAGCGAGGCCCGGCCCGGCCCGACGACCGCGAGACGGAGCGGAGCAAATCGAGAGGAAGAAAGCACGGGACCCGCGCGCTTTCGCCACGGGAGTGCTTGCATTACGCGGCTGTAGCTTTCCACGTCGCCCGAGCAATTTCAACCTCGAAACAGTCCATTAAAGATTCAGCGCGTAATTGCGTATGATCGCGGCTGAGATCGTTCCCTCGCGTGTCCCGCTCCGACCCGTTTCGACCCGACGCGACGCGACGCGATACACTTCCCCGTCAGACGTGCCACGCCAGACTACCCAGGGGCCAGGGGATCATCATTGAATCGAATGATCGCGCGTACGAATAACCGTCGTACGTGAGGCAATCGGCCGACCGCGGGGCGGAAAATTCGTCTCAATGATGCCTCGAGCGGCCGCGCAGGTGGTCCGGCCCGTACGCTCGCTCCGAAACTCACTCCAGTCCAGTCCACCCTCCGCGGTTCGAAAATCTCTATCGGCCAGAGACCCAGGACCGGTGGTTATTTCGACGGGGCGGTAGGAAAAGTGCGCGTGGGTAACGCGGAGGAAACTATTGTCGCGGAAAGCCGATGTAGAAAGTCACGTAGGGGCGTCCTTTTTCCAGGCGTATTATTCCAGCGTTATTCAGAAGATCGGAATGCATGTACAGTTATGGTTACCAGTAGCGGGTACGCCGCCGCTCCGCCACCGCTCCGCCGCTTCGCCGCGACGGTCTACGGCCTCGCGGTTGACAATGCCGCGAGTTCTCTTCGCGGTCCCCCGAGCGTCTCCTCTTCTTTCGTTCGTCCTCTCGCCGATTCTTTTCCACGCGCGATTCTCTTTTTGTTCAGCCCGTCGGGTCCCCCTACCAGTGAGGCCGATCCGTCGCGAGCGCGTGTCTTTAACCTCGTCCTCTTCATTGTCGGTTCGCGAGTGCTGCGTGTATGCGATACGTGCCCGAACCAAGAACTCGACGACAATCGATAACGTCGTCACGATCGCGAAGAGACACGCACGCTTCTGTCCCCTTATGTTAACGCGTCCTTAATATTCCACGCGCACGCTTCTCCTCTCCTCCTTCGCCTGCTCCGTTCGCCACTTGGGCTCATTTCCTCGCCTCTATTTCTCTCCTCGTTCGCTGCTCCTTTTTCTCTCGCCGATTCACCGGCCGCTTCGCTTTTCGGACGGCCCGTGCGTCTCGCGGTTTACGAAAATGTTTGGTGCCACGGCTGCACCCGAGTCGCACCCGATCGAAAGGGAATCGGGAATTGGTCGCGCAACGGTTACCGCCAGTTTCGCTCGACGATCTCTCTATTCCGAAGGCGTCGATACGAAGCGACGCTGAGTCATGCGTTTGCTTTGCGCGTGGACGCGCCTCGCGCGAAACACCCTCTCTTCCGCGATCGTCCCTTGGCCGTCCTTCGATTTCGTTTTACTCGATTTTTCGTCGACATTCCGCTCGCGTCAAGGTCTTCGGGATCGACGGGAGAGCGCACGGGTCAGGCCGTGGGGGCGATAAATAACGGACGAAATTGCGAGCGCGCCGGCAAGCCGATCTGAAATATCGTCGCGGGAACCCCCGAGACGGATGACTCGGACAAATCGCGAGGCCGCACGGCCGAAGGTGGCTACGCGCTTGAACAATGGTCGGCTCGAAGCGCCTCGCAATCCCGATTCCCGTGAACGGTGGAACGGAACCGCGACATTTCTCGCCGAACGAAAGCGGCGATAATCGATTCTCCGTTGCCGTACGTTTCCGTTCCCGGAGGGATCGGCCGAGACTAAACTCGCGAGAGGAGCGAACGAGACGGACGGATCGAAGGAAGATCGGTACCCGGTATATGTTGGCGCATTTGAGCCGGCAAGGGGCCCGATATCATTAATAATAATTATACAATTATATGTAGGTACGGCGTATCGAGAGTATAGTTTAGTGCCGTGTTATTATCCCGTTCGCTTCGAGTCTCGCGAGAGGCCGTGGCCGAGAACGCGCAGCCTGTTCTCCCCGTAGCTATACATATGTTATTACTTATAATATTTCATCGCCGGAATTGGCGGTTGCGCTTTGTTTATGCCATGGGAACGTCACGGGGTTATAACTAAGAGCGGAGAACGAGCCGGCCAGAGCGGAGCGAAGCCGAGCCGAGCGGCGCGGTGCGGCGGTGGCGCGATTTCAACCGCGCCCGACGGCGAACCCGGTTCGCGTCTCACGACCGAATAGACGTTACGCGTGTTACCCGGCCAGATCAAAAGGAACCTTTGCACGTGTACCTACCGTCGCGCTGAATTATACGCCGCGGTGTAACTGCCTTTTTAGCCGTTCGCTCGCGCAGAATGTAATTAAACCTACAGCGCGCACCACGAGCCTCGCAGACCCGACTGCCTTTCGCCTCGTCAATTTTTCCCCGAGTATCGCTGCTCGAACCAAAGTTTTCGCGCCTCGGCGCAGCACCGACCGCGAAAATCGCCGCTCCGGACCGTGGCCGATTCTCTGTCGATAGATTCGCAGTATCCCGAAATATCCGTCGATAGACGCATTCGTTCCCCGAACGAGAAGCGAGTCGATCGATCCCACGAATCGAAAAGAAAGGGCTCGCGATGCTTCACGGGAGAAGTTTATAACCCGGCTGATCGATTATAGGCAGAGGGATTCCGAGAACTACTATGCCTGATTAGAAAGCGAGGCATGCACACGAGTACGCATATCCAGCCCCGCCTATTCCTGCGTCGCTCGTTCGCACCCTTTTACGCGTACACGCGTACACGCGTACACGCTTCCACGCGTCCGTGTATCTCCCTACGCAGACCTCGCTCTTTATCTTTCGCGAGGCTTACAAAAAATCACGGAATTTCACCGGTCGGGGCTTTTCCTTTTTCAGTCAATTTCGGGCTGCACTTTCGACGAAAACTGCAGAAAAGTCTATGAAATTTCGAGCTCGAGCTTGTCAGAAATATGCACGCGATCGTGCGTATCGGGCGACCCAGCGCGTGTGCGAAAAAATCGACGATGGGAAATACAGTGCGACCGATCGACCGTAAATGCTCCGGCAGCAGCGATGTCCCGAAGCAAAAGGGAACCGGAACGACGCGACGACGAGATCGGAGCCAGTTTCGGTCACAGGCCAGGTGAAACGCGACGGCGAGCTGGATCCAGGCAAATCTATTCGAACGACGGACCGTGGCTGCGACAACGCCATCACCAGCGTCGTTTAATCGATTCGCAGGGAGGTTTGCGCGACCCGCGCGATGCAAACTACAATAATTACCCTGCACTTTGTATCGGCCACGCGCGAGGACGAATCGAGAGTCTATCTGAATTTCCAGTTGGAGCGCGGAAACAGGGATCGCTCGTCCCGCTAACGCTGGAACCGTGTCGAGAAAGGGCTAGTCACCGTTCCGCTCAGCGGGACGAGTTTTTAGCGCCGCCTTGACCGAAATATTTCGCGCGCTCGATTGGTCGTCGAGGGTCGACATTAATCGCTTCTGAGCACAGAGGATACAGAAACGGTCTGCTCCCGCCTTTTGGTCCTGGCGAACGCATCGAGGGGTGCTCGCGATCCTCCAAAAATGTATCTCGCTGCTCTCGTCGACGATACTTGGCGATAAATTATCCCATCGACGGTTACGGCAAATCGATTTACTGGCTGGGCTGTTTACGTATTAGTAGCGGAACGGTTTTGGCCAATTTTCCGAGTCGCGTCGCGCGTGCCGCGAAACGTCGATACCTTATAAATCGTTGCACAATTATTACGTATCGTCGCGCAATTATTCCTGCACGATCCGAGTACCCGAAGCGACCGGCGGGACGGTCGAGGGGCCGGATGGGGTGGTTGACGGTTGACGGCTGACGGCTGACGGGCGACGCGATACGCCGCGGCGTAACACACCGCGGAATGCCTCCGTTTCGTTCGTTGGATGAGCCAAGGTTCGTCATCGTCGGAGAAGCTGCAAGTTATCGAGGGGTAAACTGCTACCCGGGTATCGAAATCGAGGAACGAAAGCCAAGGGTAACGATGCTCGTCTCTTTCGCGCATAAACCGGCGAAAGTATCGAAAATGGAGGCGGGAGCAGAGTCCGTATTTGCCCCGTCGTAAATAGTCAACGATTCAGCAGCATTTCCATTTCGTCGACGTTGACCGTGTCGGTGCAAAATTACGCTTTCCGCGGGACGGATTTCTTTGCAACCCAAACTCGAAACGCCGCCCTTCGACGATTCGTGATCTCTGAACATCGAGACGATTCGACGATAATCCGCATCGGGAATCGGTCCCGTTCAAAGAATCTCTCTGCGAAGTCTCGCCTGCTCTTTCTAGCGATCGACCCTGCATCCTTGATTATTCGCATGCTCGAAATCCGATGGTACGTTCAATAAGTTGGTGCTCGAATAAAGACTGGTAGCCAGAACACGATCGAACGCTTCTCCAAAACCCAGAATTACGAAAATTATGGATACCGAGCAGGGGAAGCGACGAGGCAACAGGCATTCCCAGCATCCCGTTCCTTTTGCCCCTCTACGATTAACCTCCTAGAGACGGTTAGAGGAGGATACGGTGGAAGAAAAATTTCGCCAGCGATTTCGACCGTTTCGAAACGCGAACGTTGTCGCGATCGTTGAGGGCAGGGTGCAACGCTGAACACGCGGCAGAACGAACTCTCGTTTCCATCGTGGTAGAATGAAATGGGGCGGCCGGAAAAAGAGGAAAAGGGGAAAAGGTCTCAGCCGCAACTAAGCCAAGCGAGTCTTGTACCTCGCGCGGCTCTTGCAACGGCGAGTCGGTCACGAATACCTAATCAATAATTATTACCGCGATACTCTCTATTTTTGCGTCCTAACCCCCTTCGCGTTCTTCTAACGAACCGTTCGTTTGCCAAAGTCCTGCGAACTCACCGCTGCTCCCTCCTCTTCCTTCGCCTCTCTCCAGCCCTTCCTCTTCCACCACCGCCGCCGCCTCCTCCTCCTCCTCCTCCTCCTCCTCCTCCTCTCCTCCTCTCCTCCTCTCCACCATCTCCTCCTCCTCCTCCTCCCCCACGGTTCCTACTCCCTACATGCACCGTGCCGCCATATTTGCATATTTATAAGGGAATGTAATCGCAGAGCTCGGTCTTCGCCGCTCGTCGCTCGCTACCGTGGAAAGAATTCTCGCAAGATGGCGGAAAGATTCGAGGCAGACATGCGATCCGATTTCCTGTGCTCTCCCAACCGATACCTTTGCGCGGAACGTATCATCAGCCCCCGGTCGATCCTGAAAAAACAATCGTTCGTTTCGCTCTTCTGTTCTTTCGTCGCGAAATGGTTAGCAGGAAACGAAAAGTGAAATCGTTAAAATCGTTGCGAGCGTCGCGTTTTTATCGCCAACGATGAATCGTCCTGGTCGGTCGGCTCGTTCCCCATTCTGAGCGATGCTCGAGGACCGATCGATCGCAAGCATCGTTGCCCGTCGAGGCCTCTTAGGTTTGCTTTGCAGTGTGTAAACAGGCAGAAAAGAGGGCAGAGGGGAACATCGCGTTCGCGCTCGAGTTCGAGGGGCGGCTGCGAGTCAGAGCGAGAGGATCGCGAAAGGAGCGAAAGGAGCGAAAGAAAGAAAGACGGGAGGAAGAAGAGGGCGATCCGCTTGTTCCTAGAGTTCTGCCGTGGCCTCGTATACGTAGATAGCATTAAAACCACCGTTTCGGTTCTATCGTTCGACCGATTTAGAGGCGAGCTTGCGGATAAGTGGCAGTTCCCCTGCTGGCAGAGGGATCGAATGCACCCTACCAACGCGCCACCAGGCTGTTCGCGCTCGTGCTCGTGCTCGTGCTCGCGCTCGCAACAGTCAGCGAATAAGCTACCGTACAAGAACGGCGAGTCACGATCGGCTCGTTACCGGCCGATCTCCCTCGATATCGCGAATCATGAAATCACGAAAATCATCCACCTCTGCGATAGAACAGACTTCTATACCTTTCCCCCCTTTCTACCCTTTCCCGCCCCGCTAGAATGTGCCTCGGCCGTTCGTTACGTATGGTCGCGATTCGCGCGACCGGTGTTTGGGGAAGACTTGAACGCGACGCGTGCCTCCGCGGGTCTCGGTTTTTCTCTTACCTACTCGGTCCGTGCGACGCGTAAACGCGTCCGGGCGGTGCGAGTAGTAGCGATAGAGACGCATCGGTCTGGACCACTTTCGCGAACGCGAGGGGGAGAACCCTCCGGTACTTACGTCTATTGCGCGAACAATAAAATCCACGGTTATATCTTTCTAATGCCGGCTACAACTTCGTTTGAAAGGAACGGAGAGCTCGCCGGATGGGGTAGGGACCCCGGGTGGCCCCGGGTGGCCAATTCGACCGATCGGAAATGAAATTTCGATCGTCGAAACAGCCTCGTCACCGCCCTAAGAAATCCAACCTACAATTCGCATCGAGCACCAATTTTCACTCCACGGGGCATCGGCGCTCGCAAGCCGGAGCAACGATCCGGCGATCCTGCGGGTCTCGTGGAACGTCCCGCACTCGCTGCTCTGCCGACAGGACTGTCGCACTCGCGTGAGACTTTAAGGTGTCCGGTACATCGGTTTGCAGCGCAAACCCGACTCCGCGCCGGGATGACGCATGTGGCGTTTGCCACTACCGCCTACGTCGCGCGATGCTCCCCGCAATACTCGACAGAATGAATCTCCACGGGGTGCGAATCGACGAGCTGCTGGAACCCCGATGGATAAGAGGAAAGCGCGATTATTCGGATTCATTCTCGATTCCGACGACGACCGGTACCTAGCCGTGTCAAATTCGCGAAATTTCGACGATCGAACGACTCGTCTCGTCCGTCGCTCGTTCAATGTTGCACAAGATAACAGACTTCCTATTGCTACTTGCATACAATCGAACCTATCGTCCATATATTTGCGTACTAATTTCAGTAGGTCGCCTACGAGCAAGGCTAACGAATACGTTATACAAAATATCGGGACGACGCGACCCGGGGACGACGCAACGGTTTCTCGCACCATCGTCGACGCGTTCACGGATCGTCGCCCCAATTTATTCGGTGAAGCCACTCGGGAAGTCAAGATGGCAGACTGTCGACAGGTGCTAAGCAAGGTGGGACTACCGGAAGGGAACCTCCGCGCTCGGCCATCGTTCCGTTGATCCACTTTTCGCGAAATATTGTCAACGACGGCTGAGGACCGAGAGAAGGGGGAGCGGGGTGAAGTAATAGGGAACCCGAGGCGCGCTTAGGGGACCGAAATATTTAATACAATGGCATTGATTGCGCTAGATCGCTGCGGGTGGGCGGCTTAAGCGACGCGTGTGGTAGAACACCGCGCGACAAACAACCCGCCGCGCAGAGAAGGTCGGGAGGTGAGAAACGAGGGGTTGCTAGGAAAGAGGTGCACGAGTAGACATACCCGAAAACAAAGAGGCGCTTGCTCGAGAGGGAACGGACACGGCCCGATAGCAGGGAAGGCTGAAGACGTCGGACGGCCACGGAATAGCCGGTAGGGAAACGAGAAACGGAACGAGCAGGGGCAACCGAGTGGATCGGACCGCGATAGCGAGCGTACCGCGGGCATTAAAATCGGATCAAGATCGGTGACAGGCGGGGGACGGCAACCTATCTACGAGAGAGATAGAGAGAGAGAGGACGGGGGTCGCGGACGCGTTCCACCTCGAGCGTTGGGAGGTTTTCCGGGGGTGAGACCTGCACCACGGGCATTAAATATACACGCTGATTTGTCGTCCGCGGATTGTCACCTCTGATAGCTTTCATTTTGTTGTATATCGGCGGTGGCCGCGCTCGCCCCGCGCTTTTCGACGTAATTCGGCCCGCTTGATTGACTTTTGAGTCGGCCTTTATGGCGATATTCGTTGCGCGAACGCGCGAACCCCCAAGCTTGCTCCGCTCTGTCCCCTAGACGCCACTAGTAGATTTATCGGACAGCGAACGCGTGTCTCCTGCTGTGTCGGTTTCTCGTCCAGCCTCCACCCGTCAACGAGACCGTGACGTTTGCCCGTCTACCTTTTCGTCGCGCACCCGCTGCCAGAGGCCAGGTGATTCTCTCTTTGACAGATTCCGGCTCGCTTCCTATCGCGCGCGTCAACTCGACCAAACGGAGGACCGGAAAATCGACGCGTTTCGGACATTTCGTCCCGTTCAGCATTTTCCAAGCTGGCTGCATCCATTCGCAGCCACGCGTGCTCCCTCGCCGGTGAGTGAAGCGCGAACGTTCCGTTTGCTCGACTAGATTCTTGGCCAGGTATATACTCGTTCGCGGTTGCTGTTTTCGCGAACCATGGCGACCGTGCGCGCGTGTTTGATCAACATCCTCGGTATCGCGACGATTTTGAATAATATACGCGAACGTTCATTTGTTTAAAGTCCCTGGAATTCCATTGGTATTGTTCACAGGCGGAAACAACGCTCGCTCTTTCCACCGGTTGTGTTTCGCCCGCGACGCTTGCGACGCTCGGAGAATAAACGTCTTTCTTCGAATCCCCGGAAATTCGACGCCCTCGAAACGGATCGTCTCGTCCAGGTATCTCGCGTTTCGGCACTGTCGAACGCATCCGCTGAACTTTCTTCGCGCGTTGCTCTGCCGACCGGCCTTTGTCGAAGTCGCGGTGATAACGTAATTGCACTCTTCCCGGCTAGAGTAGCAGCGCATTTCCGTGTGATCTATCTACAATTGGCGTGCAACGGCGGGATAGCAATGATTCTGAGGGGGATACTTTGGATGATCGGTTTTGGCGGTATCGCGAATAAAAAAATGATCGAAGGCAGCCAGGGCAACCGGGGACGACAGAAGAGAGGAACGGCACAAAAGGGTTCTCGAAGTCTCGCGAACGGTCTCGCGATAACGTTGCGCAGCGGTTATTGGAAATAGTCTGGTCGATCTACCCCACCGTGAAATACACACAACTCGGCGAGCCTACGTCATACCTTGGCGTATGTACATTATTCATAGCCATCGGTGAAAAGGGCGCCAGCCGTATTACGTATGCCACGAGTTATTATGCCCTCTAAATGTTTAATGTGTTTGCCTTCCTTCTCCGACCACCGACGTAGCTTTATGTTTTACTAACTAAATTACTATTTTTTTTTTCCTCTGTTTTTTATTAGTCCTTCAGCGTTTATGTTGGTTCAATCGATTCGTTCCTCTCTTTTGTTTGCCACCGCTCCCTTCTTCCTGCTCTCTTGCTCGAATCGACGTCCTATTCTTTTTCTCGCTATTCCCGCTCCCCGTTCGAGCTACCCGTTTGCCCCCGAGCTCGTCCACCGAGTTCTTCGCGCGCGTTAACACTTCTGGACATCGTACATTTTTGTACGCTATTCTTCGAATATTTAATCATCTTGTTCTGTTTGCTCTCGCGGTGGAGTGGCTCGCGCGAAATATTCCACCCGCGAGTATTTCGCGGCTCGCGGGGGTCCGTTCCAGGAGGGGTGGTTCGGGAGTGGCGAACAGCCGCGGCAACTGTCGAGCGCGCTTTGCGGAAAGTAAGCGGTTCCGCGAATCTGGCAAAGGCGACGCTTGTTTACAGGATTAATATCCGGCGAACGTTCCTTGAGCCGGAGGATGCGGGAGAGAGGATGGACGAGGTCGTTAATGCCGCTGCTGCGAAAACGCGCAACAACGAAACGCGAAACCCGCTGGAAAGTTTGGAATTTACTGCCCGACATATTGGCTGCGAAAGCACACGAAATTAAGGCTACTAAAACACTTTCCTGACACCTCGTGCACCCCTCGCACCTCACCCTTTCCCACGACCCACCCCCTTCTATTCCTCGCGCCACCCATGACCGGGCACCCTTGTGCACCGCGAACGTATCACTCGACGCACGACGTCGCTCATCGACGCGACGTATCTATCGGCTTACGTCAACTGGGTGTTTGACAAACGATCTTTGCAATTCTTCCTCCCGGTTAATTAACTTTTCCCCCCATTCTTTTCGTATATCTGCCGACCCTCCTATTCGATATTCCTGAACGCATCGGCGCATCACCCCTTGCCAGCAAGCAACACTCTTTGCGTTCCTGTTTATACGCTGTTGCGTTAATGCTGCATAAATTCAAATGTTTGTACATCGAATCGAATGAACCGTCAAAGCATGGAAAGAATTCTCTACACTGGTGGTAAAGTTTGCGGACATCTATCGTGTTTGCCCGCGGATAATTTTCTCCTTCTTAAAACTTTCACCACGATATTTCTTCCTCCTTTTATTCGCGTAGCATCGAAATTTGATTAAACGATGCTACACGACGCATCGCGCACCTGCTTTTCAAAGCGCATACGAAGCTGCTGCTGCCATCTGTCGGATACGACTTACGCTGCGCACCAAACTGCAGCCGATAATGCGGGCATGCGATTTGCCTTATCGAACCTTTAGCACTTACTTTCGTTACTCGGTAAACGTGCTATTTCGATAAGTTTGAAAATAATAGCGGAGAAAAATTAGGTGGGATAAGAACGGATAGCTGATCGGACAAAAACTGAAGAAACTTACCAAAACGATGAATGAAAAATGAACAGGGGATACGGAAGAAACTGTAACAAATGAAAAAGTGCACTTCAAATAAAGTATAGATGGCACGCTGCAAATTTTTCAATAAGTACGATATATTCGTGTGTTTTATGCAGGTATTTTTATTATCTATACATATATATATATATATATATATATATATTTTCTTCAATCGCTTACAAAATATTGCAAATCGCGTGAAAAAATTAATTATTGACAATACCTCCGTACAGTACGGTGCACGATCTCCCTTGCATGTATGATATAGTAAGTACGATGTAACTTAAAGCCCGTACTAAATTTGTCGCGTTAAAGAACATATATGATTCTCTTTTTTATTCAAAACTGATTTGCCTTTCTACTTGAACGATCGAAGATATCCGCGGTTTTAATCAGTTATCTCGTCTACGTCGCTTCGTGCTTTTGCATGCATTCAAAATCAAATCGTAAATGGTCGTACGAGTATTCGACAAAAATTATCCGTTGCTGAAGGGTTAAGGGCAAATTGGTCATCGTTGAATTTAGAAAAATCGAGTTTATGTACAACTCGCGCTACACAACCACTTGTGGATCGTAGGCACTGGAGATACGTGTGCGAGCAACTGCGAACGCGTTATTTCTTGGGATAATACTTGGGAAGATAAGCTTTTAATATAAAACGGCGAGGTTGCAAAAACTAAGAAACAAACCGAACCTAACGATGTTGAGTTGCTGTACATTTTTACAGAATTTTCGACCGAAATACGTGTGTCAACGCCATGTCAAGTTTTGATCAGCGTTACTCGCAGAAAGTAAAAAGAATTCGGCGCTCTTACCACGACTGTTTAAAGGGAGAATTATAGGCCCCTAATAAAAAGCTCCAATGACAATTTCACGAGGGAAAACAGCACAGAATTCACAAATTACTCCGAAGCTAGCGGCGAAGATGTTTCGTGCAGGCAACTGCATGTATACACAGCTGACAGTGCTGCCGTGATCGAATGGCGGCAACCACGAGAACTAGCCGGGCGACCGCGGCATTTCGAATCGTTTAACAAATGTTTGTATCGAAACAAGTGTCTATTTTAGTCCAATAGTCACGATACCTGCTGTACTTTAGATTCAGATGCAAACACGGTTTCCACGTGGCTCCTCTTCCTTTTTCTTTCCTACCCTCTACAGCTCTACGAAGATTGACAGGGATTGAAATTAAAGGGGTGATAGAGTGAGGTGGGGTTGATACGTAAGACCCCAGTGCATGCAATTAAATCGAAATATTAATTGGAACACGCGCGGTACGACAATGCGGTCCACAAACAAGATGGTCGATATGTTAGAGAAGTGCATCGAAAGGCGCGTATATACGTATTCGTATGCAACAGAGGGGAATACATAGAGGGAAACGAATACGTTGGCGTAGCTGGAAGGGGCGGAAGGGGGAGATGCTTGTAACGTCGACAGTAGAGGAAGCAGTGCTGCCTTTAAAGATGGCCTCTCGAGGTAACGCGCCGCGTCGCGTTCATGCTGAAAAATGAACGAAAATCTTTACTAGTTCCCGAACTCTGATTAAATCGTATTGCACGGTGATCGAAGGAGCGTTCAACGTTTACCGGTGACGAATGTTTGGTGTTTCGAAGTGTCCGACGGATTGAAAAAGCAGAAAGGTTGACGAGATGGGAAAGCAGGCCAATCTATCGGTGGTCATTCTACCCCGTGTCGAGTGACAGTGGCTTACGTAACGGATTATTCTCGCTATGATAACGATATTCCAGCCGTGGATGCGAAACAAGAAACTGTTTTACCGGGTTATTCACGGCGCTGCGCACGATTCTGCTAGAAATACGCATCGCGACTGACCTGAATCTTCCCTGTCGTTCTGGTATCGGAGCACGCCACTGTTCGATCGCACCCCGTTAGTTTCGAATCTGACACTCTGGAAAGGCATATCGGAACCCGTGCTGATAAATGATGACAGCCGCGCTCGTCATGGAAAGCACGAATTGGGATCCTGGTGAGTAATTTTGAACGAGCGAGCAGCCGTTTACGCTTCCCGACGACGCGTTTGTTTTCATTTACCTTTTTTCTTTTTTCAACTATGTACATGTTGGCACGAGCGCCGCGACAAACGTCACTGATTTAAATATAGTGCTCCCTGTTTTGTACATCCGTGTACCCCTAACCGGCTCGATTAAACGCGATATGTACTTTGGAAAAGTGGCAGTACATATTCGCGTTATGCGTTATGCGCGAGCCTCTATGTTCATTTGCCCCCCGATTTTTTCTCCAAAATGTTCGAGCACGTTGGACGATGCTATCGAAACGACAAATTGTCGCAAGGTAGTCGGGTAAGCGGGGTTAACCAAGTAAACAATAATGGCCGACATTTCCGAGGTGATTTCACATCGGCATACTTGAAAATTCAAGCTACGAAACGTTAGAAGCGCGAGTCGATTTCTTGTCCTAGCTCGAAGGAAGGAAGCTACATTCGAGGGTTTCGTGTTCGTACGATATTAATTTATCGATCGGGAGGTAAATGTGTGGACGAACTCGGTATTTCCGAGAAGAGCCGAAATGAGACGTTGCAATTTCCGCGGCGGTCGTGTCGGGTCGCGTCGTCGCATCGCGTCGTCCAAGTCGAATGTTAAATGGGCATTCGAACAACATTTGTCGCGCGAATCCTCCTCCTATTCTCGCCCTGCCATCTCTTTCAACATTGTCGCTGCCTTTTTCTTTCAGCGTTGTCCAAGCTGCTGAACTCTCTACAGGAGAACAAGAACGAAATACCCAGCTGCACCGACGAGGAATTCGGGTTCCTGAGCGATTTGCTGCAGTCGAAGGAATTGAACGCTCTGGTGAACGTGCACAATAAAATTTTGAACAATGTCAAGGACGAAAAGTTCTTTCCCGTACTCTCCAATTCCATGGACATCGACATCGATGTTTTGGATTTGCTATCCACCAAGACCCACATTTCCAAGGAATGCAAGGAGCTTTTTCATTTGCTCCAAAAGCCGCATATACAGGTAGCATGGCTGCATAGAATGAGCGCGATTGAAAACTAGTTAAGTAGAGTTGGCTACGAGAAGCTGAGGAAGAATCGTGACGTTTTGTCGCAGGGACTGTTGTGCGCGCACGACGCGGTCGCCCAGAAGGACTACTATCCCCGACTGCCGGAGATTCCCTTGGAAGTGGACGAGGACGAAGAGACGGTAAAGATCGTGCAGTTGGTGAAATCGAACGAACCTTTGGTACGTCAGACGGGTCGCACGATTCCTACAAGTATTTATCGTTAGAATGTTTTTGCCCAATTTTTCACTGAATTAACACGGTAGAGAAAGAGGGATGGAGGGACGGGGAGTGAGTGAAAATGATAAAGCTCGAATCGTCGATAACGTAGCACAAAATAACAATTGCAATTAAAAAAAGTTGAGAGAAATAGAGTGGTAACGTGTGACAACGTAATCCTTTTGGAGTAATTACATCGATTTGCATGGGAGTTGATCCTGACTAATCCTTTCTGCCAACCTAGGCACCCCGTGCTCCCGTAATAAGTATCGTAGTAACGATTACTTCCTCTCGAGTATCGCACGAGCGATGCTGAATACAGTTTCTTAAGTAATCACGTGTTTCTTTCATCGTCAAACTTGCTTCGAAGTGTGGCTCCGGCGTTGAACCTATCGTGGTAAGTCGACTGTACGCCGAAACATGTTGTACACATACAGACTTGCAAACGTTCTAAGCGTTTCTAGTGTGTATCTAGTTTCTAGTTTCTACCGATTCGCAGTACGATCCCCTTGGCGTTTCGTTTCTCCTTCTTCTGTTTCGTTTCATTCATTAGGCATCCATTCGTTAGAGAGCATTTGCTTTTGTCACTTTGCCATGTCGCCTTCGTATCGGAAAACCGGTGAAGCAGCGCCGATAAAACGAGCTGCAAATAGAATGCCGTTGGTTTTCCACCGCACACGCACCCACGCATGCACACGTACATACACATAGTCGCCACGTGATTAATTTGGCTTGCATCTTACTTTGTATCCGTTGCGCCTGTTTCAATCCCACCTGATTTGTGGTTTTCTGTTTGTGATTTTTCCTTGGAAATAAAACGATTTCTATATCGTAACAATTGGTTCCTGTCTTATTGTCCCGCATGTCCTCGTTTTTGGGTCTAAGAACATTTTCTGAAAATGTTCGCACGCATGCCTGTCGCCTCGAAAAATTTGTGAGGAAGCTGAGCGCAGTCGATGACGCTTGGATCCCAGTCGCGTTCGGCGACCACCACCGTTTCGATCGAGCGTGTGTCTACGCCTTCGCGATGAATTCTCTTTGTTTTTATTTATTTTTTAAGAAATACGAAGGCGTTCCTTAACACGAGCACCTCGCAACCCCAATGAAAACTATTAGTTTACACGTTAACCACAGGGGGCGACCATAAAAACGTGCGAGGTCACCGGGAAGATCGTGATAGCGCGCATAATGCATGGCGGTGCGGCCGATAGATCCGGCCTCATTCACGTTGGAGACGAGGTCTGCGAGGTCAACGGCATCAGCGTCGAGGGAAAGACGCCGAACTGTGTTCTCAAGATATTGGTAGGTCACACACAGGTCTCTACTTTGCCCATCGGCACGGGTTCGCGGTCGGGATTTCCCGGCCTTGTTGCCCTCGACGATCTCGAAACGAACTCACTGAGTGCAGAACGGCGTGATATTTTTCAGCAAAATTCCGAGGGTACGATTACGTTTAAAATAGTGCCTGCCGACAGCAAAGGAGGGATCCGGGAAAGCAAGGTAGGTATACGCGTTCGAGCGCGTGAAATCGAGGTCGGATCCAATGGAAAATATATTCATCTGTTGGTATCGTCTTCACGCTGCGCATGTTAGGTGCGAGTTAGGGCGCACTTTTCGTACAAGGCCTCCGAAGATCCGTACATACCTTGCAAAGAAGCTGGACTAGACTTCTCGAAGGGTGACGTCCTCCACATCGTCAGCCAGGACGACGCGTACTGGTACGAAACGAAGTCGCCCCCTTCGCATCATACGCATCGTTCATCTCCATTACGTTCGTTTGAAAATAGGTGGCAGGCAAGGCGGGAGGGTGACCGAAATATGAGAGCCGGTTTGATTCCCAGCAGAGCCCTGCAGGAGAGAAGAATAATTCTTGAGAGGCAGCAAAAAGAAAAGACTGACAACGATAATATAAGTAAGTGGCGAACAAGCACAGGACGCAATCAATTTCGCGTAAATGCATAACTTACAAATTAATATCCGAATTTGGCGGGATAAATTCCGTTGCCTCTCTGATAAATGCGCTCAGCGTTTCTTTTCCTATCTCGCCGCTAATGCGACCGCCTGCTATCCACCGTGGACGCGCCTTGTAAACTTTTGCCAGAATTTTCAAACTAGCCCATCCGGTGTGAACCGAAATGGTATTCCGCGACGCGATAACAACCCGATGGGCCGCACTCGGCTGCTGTTCCTAACGGATGTTGGCCTGACGACCTAACCGTCGGTTAGGCTTGTGTTCTGTTCCAGTGCCTTTGCCCGCATTGTGCCCCCGTCCCAGTACCTCTTTGCACGCCTCGCCTACAAAGTGCAACTTTCAGGGAGTAAAAACTAAAAAAATCATGTATGACGCTGCAGAGAACGACGACTTTGACCGGGAAGAAATACCGACCTACGAAGAGGTCGCGAAGCTTTATCCGAGACCGGGTCTCTACCGACCGGTGGTTCTGATCGGGCCACCGGGTGTCGGCAGGAACGAGCTCAAGAGACGGCTCATGGCCATCGATCCCGATAAGTACAAGACGCCCGTTCCTTGTAAGTTTCCCTTCGATTTTCCTCGCCCCTCGATGCTTACCGACCTTTGCACGGCGAACTTGTCAGTCTCATCGCAACTCATTATCACCACCTCCACCGTTCCATAATTTCCATAATTTAATGTTTACGCGTCGATCCACGATCGTTCAGATCTATCTCGTAATTGCGTTCAGATACTTCGAGGCCACCGAGGTCGGGCGAGGTGAACGGCAAGGAGTATCACTTCATCACCCGTGAAAAGATGGAGGAAGAGATCGAGGGAGGGAAGTTTATAGAGTACGGGGAGTACAAGGGCAACCTGTACGGCACGAGTACCGAAAGCGTTAGCTCGCTGATAAACGCCGGATACGTGTGCCTATTGAATCCGCACTATCAAGCCCTGAAGATGCTACGAACTCCGCAGACAAAGCCGTACGTAGTGTACATAAAGTCGCCGCGGTTCGAGACACTGAAAGAAACGAGGAACGATGCCAGGGCAAGATCGACATTCGACGAAAGCAACTCACGAGGATTTACGGTAAATCGGCGAATCGCGTCTGAAATTGTATCGCTCTTTCGCACGGTACACGGTAATCGATTGTTTACAGGACGAGGAGTTCCAGGAGATTTTACACAGCGCTGCTAGGATCGAGTTTCTGTACTCTCACCTGTTCGATGAAGTCATCGTGAACGCCGAACTGTCGATAGCGTTCGAGGAGCTGGTCGACGCGGTTCATCGAGTAGAGTCGGAGCCGCTTTGGGTGCCTGCTTCTTGGGTGCAATAAATCTCACCGCGAAGAAAAGTTGGAGAACGTTGCGATTTCGACGCAGCTAAGCTTCGCAACGTTTTACGATCGGCGGCTGCTTTTCCTTAAACTTCTCGAGCAGTGCTTTCCCAATAAAACGCCTATCTCACCTCTACTCTTCTGTGGCATTTCAAATCCGACGCACATTCCCTGGGAATAGTATCGATGCCTTCGTGTCCCTAAAAGTGTGTGCGTGTATATGTACATACGTATATTATATATCTATTTGACACGGCGAGAGTTACGAAGCTCGGCTCGTGCTTCTCCGTGTCACGAATAAAGTTTGTTCTTTCTTTCGGTATAATTGACCGAGTACCGCGACGTTTGAAGACGTGGCCATCCGAATTTGATTCGGGCATTTTAGTCGGATTTTTCATCCTCCTTTTCTCGTGTGTCGTGCGTTCGATGCGTGACCACAGAGTCTTTACTGCAACGAACGTTACCATCGACGGAAGCGTCCCGCCACGAACGAGAGAAAGTATTGCGCTACCTTTGATTTTATCGTACGCGATATAGCGCGAGTACCGAGTTTAAAGAAATATGTACTAGGAAAAGACACGCGAACCGTCTTAACGCTATTACGTAATTTTGGGATCAACGATTATAAATGGTAGCTCGCTGGGACAGACCGTAGAAATTCCATCGGCGGTTGCTAAATCGAAACTTTGATATACATACCAATCGTGACCTTTGATCCCAATTGTTGTTGATTGTTGCCAAATAAGTATCGTACCTAGAACACGGTCAGAATCGTCAGAAAATTATTCTATTTTCCACCCGACCACCATTGTCACCATATTGCTATTTTTTTCATAATTAAAGGGCTGTCAGCGCGAGGGAGATTCGCGCACGCTAGCCTATCGGCGAGGCATTAAATAGTTCATCCTCCATGTAAACTCTGTATGTTGCCGAAATATAGCCTTACACTTTCAAATACTTATTATTACATTTGTCCCTACGATTAAACTTCATACGTTTTTTCCTACACTTTTGCATCGTTCGTTCGGCTATTTTCTTCCCCACTAGAGACATTATATTTTCATTCTCATTGTTACCGTTATCCTTTCTTTTCTTAGTCGCGAATAGTTCAGGAGGTACATCCCTAGAATCGTAGGTTCAGCTAAAGGTAGCTCTGAACCCGTAAAAGTGTATTCCGAAACTGTGGTGACTCTACGACTCTAGGATCGTGCCTACTGGACTTCTGCAGATTGTGGCTAACTTTTAGGTGCATCTACGACTCTATGGTCGTGTCAATTATTTTTGAAATCTGGTTCTTGCCGTCTAAACATTATTCTATCATATTAGATGATGCAACGAATGTACAAGCACCAAACGCATGATCTCACTTCCATGAGATATGTGAACGAAGCAATTATAAAATCCCCGCGAAGGAATATAGTTGGACGCCTATAAATGCCAGTCTGTGCCGTGTATGTAGCCGAGTACATATGTATTGATATTTTAGTTGTTTCGCAAAGACAACGTGTCTCACTCCTCTCGTCATTGATGTAGCTCGTCGGGCGGTGGCAGTAATCGCATTTGTTTATAATTTCTTTAAACAAGTTCCATTATCTCGGCTTCTGGAGCCGCTAGCTAAATGATCGAGTGCTCAAAATCAAGGTAAGGGATGCTGCTACACGATTTACAAATGCTGCATTCGCTGTTTATTTTTTATAACCAAATAAATAATTCGTTTGAGTATTGCACCGAAACTATACACGAGGGCCGATCTAATCGTGAATCAGATTGTTCCTTGAATTAAGACAAGATAATTGAATTTGTTTAAATAAAAAATAAACAAATGCGATTACTGCCACTTCCTAGCGAGCTACAATAATGACCAGAGGACATAAATTAAAGCTAGATGTACTAGCTACCATATCCAACAGGTGCGATCACCAATACAAGTACAGTTCATATGTTATAAACAATTAAACAATTAAAATTGTTATTATGAACCACTGCATATAGTTAGAGCAACGCGGTATTTTTTATCGTGTAGCATCCTCGGTCCCCTTTCTTTTGAGCTGTCGTTGATTAGAATCGGACCAGCAGAAGCCGAGATAACTGAATTTGTTTAAATAAAAAATAAACAAATGCGATTACTGCCACTTCCTAGCGAGCTACAATAATGACCAGAGGACATAAATTAAAGCTAGATGTACTAGCTACCATATCCAACAGGTGCGATCACCAATACAAGTACAGTTCATATGTTATAAACAATTAAACAATTAAAATTGTTATTATGAACCACTGCATATAGTTAGAGCAACGCGGTATTTTTTATCGTGTAGCATCCTCGGTCCCCTTTCTTTTGAGCTGTCGTTGATTAGAATCGGACCAGCAGAAGCCGAGATAACTGAATTTGTTTAAATAAAAAATAAACAAATGCGATTACTGCCACTTCCTAGCGAGCTACAATAATGACCAGAGGACATAAATTAAAGCTAGATGTACTAGCTACCATATCCAACAGGTGCGATCACCAATACAAGTACAGTTCATATGTTATAAACAATTAAACAATTAAAATTGTTATTATGAACCACTGCATATAGTTAGAGCAACGCGGTATTTTTTATCGTGTAGCATCCTCGGTCCCCTTTCTTTTGAGCTGTCGTTGATTAGAATCGGACCAGCAGAAGCCGAGATAACTGAATTTGTTTAAATAAAAAATAAACAAATGCGATTACTGCCACTTCCTGGCGACCTACATTAATGACCACAGGACATAAATTAAAGCTAGATGTACTAGCTACCATATCCAACAGGTGCGATCACCAATACATGGACAGTTTATTTGTTATAAACAATTAAACAATTGAAATTGTTATTACGACCCACTGCAAACAGTTACAGCAAGGGGCTATTTTTTATCGTGTAGAATCTTCAGCCCCCTTTCTTTTGAGACGTCGTTGAATAAAATCGGCCCACTAGAAGCCGAGATAATAATTTTTTAATATTTTTTCGGTAACGATATGTCGAAAATCGTGTATGTGGCGCCATCTCGCGTTTGCGGCCTTTTTCGCAGCTTGCCGCACCTTCAAAACCGAAATTCTGAATTACACCGTTAATATAAACAATTGCGTTTTATACAGCTTCTAGTGCGTATTTTTGGGGCGGACTTGTCTTAAACAAAAGCTACTATCCATAGCTATCTCCTCCAGAAGTTGCAACAATATGGCAATTGTGGTTCGATAGTTATTAACAATTGAAAAATCGGAAAAAACCACTCCGGGTCAATGCAATTATCTCGGCTTCTGGAGCCGCCAGACAAATGATCGAGTGCTCAAAATCAAGGTAAGCGATGCCGCTACTGGACAAAATGCGATCTATAAATGCTGAATGCACGGTTCATTTGTTATAAACAATTTAACATTTCGTTTAACGATTGCACCGAAGCTATATCCGAGGCGCAATATGATGTTGGATCAGATTGTTCCTTGAACGGAGAGCTTCAATTTGAGACGTCGTTGATTAAAAGCGGCCCAGCAGAAGCCGAGATAATTGAATTTGTTTAAATAAAAAATAAACAAATGCGATTACTGCCACTTCCTGGCGAGCTACATTAATGACCAGATGACATAAATTAAAGCTAGATGTACTAGCTACCATATCCAACAGGTGCGATCACCAATACAAGTACAGTTCATATGTTATAAACAATTAAACAATTAAAATTGTTATTATGAACCACTGCATATAGTTAGAGCAACGCGGTATTTTTTATCGTGTAGCATCCTCGGTCCCCTTTCTTTTTAGCTGTCGTTGATTAGAATCGGACCAGCAGAAGCCGAGATAACTGAATTTGTTTAAATAAAAAATAAACAAATGCGATTACTGCCACTTCCTGGCGAGCTAAATTAATGACCACAGGACATAAATTAAAGCTAGAAGTACTAGCTACCATATCCAACAGGTGCGATCACCAATACAAGTACAGTTCATATGTTATATACAATTAAACAATTAAAATTGTTATTATGAACCACTGCATATAGTTAGAGCAACGCGGTATTTTTTATCGTGTAGCATCCTCGGTCCCCTTTCTTTTGAGCTGTCGTTGATTAGAATCGGCCCAGCAGAAGCCGAGATAATTGAATTTGTTTAAATAAAAAATAAACAAATGCGATTACTGCCACTTCCTGGCGAGCTACATTAATGACCAGATGACATAAATTAAAGCTAGATGTACTAGCTACCATATCCAACAGGTGCGATCACCAATACAAGTACAGTTCATATGTTATAAACAATTAAACAATTAAAATTGTTATTATGAACCACTGCATATAGTTAGAGCAACGTGGTATTTTTTATCGTGTAGCATCCTCGGTCCCCTTTCTTTTGAGCTGTCGTTGATTAGAATCGGACCAGCAGAAGCCGAGATAACTGAATTTGTTTAAATAAAAAATAAACAAATGCGATTACTGCCACTTCCTGGCGACCTACATTAATGACCAGAGGACATAAATTAAAGCTAGATGTACTAGCTACCATATCCAACAGGTGCGATCACCAATACATGGACAGTTTATTTGTTATAAACAATTAAACAATTGAAATTGTTATTACGACCCACTGCAAACAGTTACAGCAAGGGGCTATTTTTTATCGTGTAGAATCTTCAGCCCCCTTTCTTTTGAGACGTCGTTGAATAAAATCGGCCCACTAGAAGCCGAGATAATAATTTTTTAATATTTTTTCGGTAACGATATGTCGAAAATCGTGTATGTGGCGCCATCTCGCGTTTGCGGCCTTTTTCGCAGCTTGCCGCACCTTCAAAACCGAAATTCTGAATTACACCGTTAATATAAACAATTGCGTTTTATACAGCTTCTAGTGCGTATTTTTGGGGCGGACTTGTCTTAAACAAAAGCTACTATCCATAGCTATCTCCTCCAGAAGTTGCAACAATATGGCAATTGTGGTTCGATAGTTATTAACAATTGAAAAATCGGAAAAAACCACTCCGGGTCAATGCAATTATCTCGGCTTCTGGAGCCGCCAGACAAATGATCGAGTGCTCAAAATCAAGGTAAGCGATGCCGCTACTGGACAAAATGCGATCTATAAATGCTGAATGCACGGTTCATATGTTATAAACAATTTAACATTTCGTTTAACGATTGCACCGAAGCTATATCCGAGGCGCAATATGATGTTGGATCAGATTGTTCCTTGAACGGAGAGCTTCAATTTGAGACGTCGTTGATTAAAAGCGGCCCAGCAGAAGCCGAGATAATTGAATTTGTTTAAATAAAAAATAAACAAATGCGATTACTGCCACTTCCTGGCGAGCTACATTAATGACCAGATGACATAAATTAAAGCTAGATGTACTAGCTACCATATCCAACAGGTGCGATCACCAATACAAGTACAGTTCATATGTTATAAACAATTAAACAATTAAAATTGTTATTATGAACCACTGCATATAGTTAGAGCAACGCGGTATTTTTTATCGTGTAGCATCCTCGGTCCCCTTTCTTTTTAGCTGTCGTTGATTAGAATCGGACCAGCAGAAGCCGAGATAACTGAATTTGTTTAAATAAAAAATAAACAAATGCGATTACTGCCACTTCCAGGCGAGCTAAATTAATGACCACAGGACATAAATTAAAGCTAGAAGTACTAGCTACCATATCCAACAGGTGCGATCACCAATACAAGTACAGTTCATATGTTATATACAATTAAACAATTAAAATTGTTATTATGAACCACTGCATATAGTTAGAGCAACGCGGTATTTTTTATCGTGTAGCATCCTCGGTCCCCTTTCTTTTGAGCTGTCGTTGATTAGAATCGGCCCAGCAGAAGCCGAGATAATTGAATTTGTTTAAATAAAAAATAAACAAATGCGATTACTGCCACTTCCTAGCGAGCTACATTAATGACCAGAGGACATAAATTAAAGCTAGAAGTACTAGCTACCATATCCAACAGGTGCGATCACCAATACAAGTACAGTTCAAATGTTATAAACAATTAAACAATTAAAATTGTTATTATGAACCACTGCATATAGTTACAGCAACGCGGTATTTTTTATCGTGTAGCATCCTCGGTCCCCTTTCTTTTGAGCTGTCGTTGATTAGAATCGGCCCAGCAGAAGCCGAGATAATTGAATTTGTTTAAATAAAAAATAAACAAATGCGATTACTGCCACTTCCTAGCGAGCTACAATAATGACCAGAGGACATAAATTAAAGCTAGAAGTACTAGCTACCATATCCAACAGGTGCGATCACCAATACAAGTACAGTTCAAATGTTATAAACAATTAAACAATTAAAATTGTTATTATGAACCACTGCACATAGTTAGAGCAACGCGGTATTTTTTATCGTGTAGCATCCTCGGTCCCCTTTCTTTTGAGCTGTCGTTGATTAGAATCGGCCCAGCAGAAGCCGAGATAATTGAATTTGTTTAAATAAAAAATAAACAAATGCGATTACTGCCACTTCCTAGCGAGCTACAATAATGACCAGAGGACATAAATTAAAGCTAGAAGTACTAGCTACCATATCCAACAGGTGCGATCACCAATACAAGTACAGTTCAAATGTTATAAACAATTAAACAATTAAAATTGTTATTATGAACCACTGCATATAGTTAGAGCAACGCGGTATTTTTTATCGTGTAGCATCCTCGGTCCCCTTTCTTTTGAGCTGTCGTTGATAAGAATCGGCCCAGCAGAAGCCGAGATAATTGAATTTGTTTAAATAAAAAATAAACAAATGCGATTACTGCCACTTCCTAGCGAGATACAATAATGACCAGAGGACATAAATTAAAGCTAGAAGTACTAGCTACCATATCCAACAGGTGCGATCACCAATACAAGTACAGTTCAAATGTTATAAACAATTAAACAATTAAAATTGTTATTATGAACCACTCCACATAGTTAGAGCAACGCGGTATTTTTTATCGTGTAGCATCCTCGGTCCCCTTTCTTTTGAGCTGTCGTTGATTAGAATCGGCCCAGCAGAAGCCGAGATAATTGAATTTGTTTAAATAAAAAATAAACAAATGCGATTACTGCCACTTCCTAGCGAGCTACAATAATGACCAGAGGACATAAATTAAAGCTAGAAGTACTAGCTACCATATCCAACAGGTGCGATCACCAATACAAGTACAGTTCAAATGTTATAAACAATTAAACAATTAAAATTGTTATTCTGAACCACTGCATATAGTTAGAGCAACGCGGTATTTTTTGTCGTGTAGCATCCTCGGTCCCCTTTCTTTTGAGCTGTCGTTGATTAGAATCGGCCCAGCAGAAGCCGAGATAATTGAATTTGTTTAAATAAAAAATAAACAATTGCGATTACTGCCACTTCCTAGCGAGCTACAATAATGACCAGAGGACATAAATTAAAGCTAGAAGTACTAGCTACCATATCCAACAGGTGCGATCACCAATACAAGTACAGTTCAAATGTTATAAACAATTAAACAATTAAAATTGTTATTATGAACCACTGCATATAGTTAGAGCAACGCGGTATTTTTTATCGTGTAGCATCCTCGGTCCCCTTTCTTTTGAGCTGTCGTTGATTAGAATCGGCCCAGCAGAAGCCGAGATAATTGAATTTGTTTAAATAAAAAATAAACAAATGCGATTACTGCCACTTCCTAGCGAGCTACATTAATGACCAGAGGACATAAATTAAAGCTAGAAGTACTAGCTACCATATCCAACAGGTGCGATCACCAATACAAGTACAGTTCATATGTTATAAACAATTAAACAATTAAAATTGTTATTATGAACCACTGCACATAGTTAGAGCAACGCGGTATTTTTTATCGCGTAGCATCCTCGGTCCCCTTTCTTTTGAGCTGTCGTTGATGAGAATCGGCCAAGCAGAAGCCGAGATAATTGAATTTGTTTAAATAAAAAATAAACAAATGCGATTACTGCCACTTCCTGGCGAGCTACATTAATGACCCGAGGACATAAATTAAAGCTAGAAGTACTAGCTACCATATCCAACAGGTGCGATCACCAATACAAGTACAGTTCATATGTTATAAACAATTAAACAATTAAAATTGTTATTATGAACCACTGCATATAGTTAGAGCAACGCGGTATTTTTTATCGTGTAGCATCCTCGGTCCCCTTTCTTTTGAGCTGTCGTTGATAAGAATCGGCCCAGCAGAAGCCGAGATAATTGAATTTGTTTAAATAAAAAATAAACAAATGCGATTACTGCCACTTCCTGGCGAGCTACATTAATGACCCGAGGACATAAATGAAAGCTAGAAGTACTAGCTACCATATCCAACAGGTGCGATCACCAATACAAGTACAGTTCATATGTTATAAACAATTAAACAATTAAAATTGTTATTATGAACCACTGCATATAGTTAGAGCAACGCGGTATTTTTTATCGTGTAGCATCCTCGGTCCCCTTTCTTTTGAGCTGTCGTTGATAAGAATCGGCCCAGCAGAAGCCGAGATAATTGAATTTGTTTAAATAAAAAATAAACAAATGCGATTACTGCCACTTCCTGGCGAGCTACATTAATGACCCGAGGACATAAATTAAAGCTAGAAGTACTAGCTACCATATCCAACAGGTGCGATCACCAATACAAGTACAGTTCATATGTTATAAACAATTAAACAATTAAAATTGTTATTATGAACCACTGCATATAGTTAGAGCAACGCGGTATTTTTTATCGTGTAGCATCCTCGGTCCCCTTTCTTTTGAGCTGTCGTTGATTAGAATCGGCCCAGCAGAAGCCGAGATAATTGAATTTGTTTAAATAAAAAATAAACAAATGCGATTACTGCCACTTCCTAGCGAGCTACATTAATGACCAGAGGACATAAATTAAAGCTAGAAGTACTAGCTACCATATCCAACAGGTGCGATCACCAATACAAGTACAGTTCAAATGTTATAAACAATTAAACAATTAAAATTGTTATTATGAACCACTGCATATAGTTACAGCAACACGGTATTTTTTATCGTGTAGAATCCTCGGTCCCCTTTCTTTTGAGCTGTCGTTGATTAGAATCGGCCCAGCAGAAGCCGAGATAATTGAATTTGTTTAAATAAAAAATAAACAAATGCGATTACTGCCACTTCCTAGCGAGCTACAATAATGACCAGAGGACATAAATTAAAGCTAGAAGTACTAGCTACCATATCCAACAGGTGCGATCACCAATACAAGTACAGTTCAAATGTTATAAACAATTAAACAATTAAAATTGTTATTATGAACCACTGCACATAGTTAGAGCAACGCGGTATTTTTTATCGTGTAGCATCCTCGGTCCCCTTTCTTTTGAGCTGTCGTTGATGAGAATCGGCCAAGCAGAAGCCGAGATAATTGAATTTGTTTAAATAAAAAATAAACAAATGCGATTACTGCCACTTCCTGGCGAGCTACATTAATGACCCGAGGACATAAATTAAAGCTAGAAGTACTAGCTACCATATCCAACAGGTGCGATCACCAATACAAGTACAGTTCATATGTTATAAACAATTAAACAATTAAAATTGTTATTATGAACCACTGCATATAGTTAGAGCAACGCGGTATTTTTTATCGTGTAGCATCCTCGGTCCCCTTTCTTTTGAGCTGTCGTTGATGAGAATCGGCCCAGCAGAAGCCGAGATAATTGAATTTGTTTAAATAAAAAATAAACAATTGCGATTACTGCCACTTCCTAGCGAGCTACAATAATGACCAGAGGACATAAATTAAAGCTAGAAGTACTAGCTACCATATCCAACAGGTGCGATCACCAATACAAGTACAGTTCAAATGTTATAAACAATTAAACAATTAAAATTGTTATTATGAACCACTGCATATAGTTAGAGCAACGCGGTATTTTTTATCGTGTAGCATCCTCGGTCCCCTTTCTTTTGAGCTGTCGTTGATTAGAATCGGCCCAGCAGAAGCCGAGATAATTGAATTTGTTTAAATAAAAAATAAACAAATGCGATTACTGCCACTTCCTAGCGAGCTACAATAATGACCAGAGGACATAAATTAAAGCTAGAAGTACTAGCTACCATATCCAACAGGTGCGATCACCAATACAAGTACAGTTCAAATGTTATAAACAATTAAACAATTAAAATTGTTATTCTGAACCACTGCATATAGTTAGAGCAACGCGGTATTTTTTATCGTGTAGCATCCTCGGTCCCCTTTCTTTTGAGCTGTCGTTGATTAGAATCGGCCCAGCAGAAGCCGAGATAATTGAATTTGTTTAAATAAAAAATAAACAAATGCGATTACTGCCACTTCCTAGCGAGCTACATTAATGACCAGAGGACATAAATTAAAGCTAGAAGTACTAGCTACCATATCCAACAGGTGCGATCACCAATACAAGTACAGTTCAAATGTTATAAACAATTAAACAATTAAAATTGTTATTATGAACCACTGCATATAGTTACAGCAACGCGGTATTTTTTATCGTGTAGCATCCTCGGTCCCCTTTCTTTTGAGCTGTCGTTGATTAGAATCGGCCCAGCAGAAGCCGAGATAATTGAATTTGTTTAAATAAAAAATAAACAAATGCGATTACTGCCACTTCCTAGCGAGCTACAATAATGACCAGAGGACATAAATTAAAGCTAGAAGTACTAGCTACCATATCCAACAGGTGCGATCACCAATACAAGTACAGTTCAAATGTTATAAACAATTAAACAATTAAAATTGTTATTATGAACCACTGCACATAGTTAGAGCAACGCGGTATTTTTTATCGTGTAGCATCCTCGGTCCCCTTTCTTTTGAGCTGTCGTTGATTAGAATCGGCCCAGCAGAAGCCGAGATAATTGAATTTGTTTAAATAAAAAATAAACAAATGCGATTACTGCCACTTCCTAGCGAGCTACAATAATGACCAGAGGACATAAATTAAAGCTAGAAGTACTAGCTACCATATCCAACAGGTGCGATCACCAATACAAGTACAGTTCAAATGTTATAAACAATTAAACAATTAAAATTGTTATTATGAACCACTGCATATAGTTAGAGCAACGCGGTATTTTTTATCGTTGTTCGAGCCGATTCCGCGGTCGAACGATCTTGTCGCTAGCTCTGCGCCGTCCCCCTCGCTCTGCAGGCCGCAGGAGCTAGGCGACGAGGATTCGTGGACGGCGGGCGGCGCGGCGTGCCCGGGGAAGTCGAGCCTATTTAAGCCGAGCTATCGGCGGTCGACTTCCTTGCCTTCCTTGGCTATCACCGGTCGTGAAACTTGCTATATCCAGTCTCGTGGACTTCGCAAAATAAAGTTTTCTGACCGCAGTTTCGTCTTTTGCTTAGCACACGCTACCTTTAAAACTCGCGTAATACCACAAGGCACGCTTCGAGGCAAACCGGCAATTCTTTAGGCGACGGATTTCCAACCCTTTCAAACGAAAGGGCGAAACCTCCCGAACATTTGGTCCTTCGAGCCGGATTTTGCCAAACGAACTACCTTGTCGCGTCGCGAAAAAGTGGTGAGAGTGCTACCTGCTACGCGCGAACGGGAAGCTGCAGTTCAGCTTTGAAGAGTGCAACCCGTCGCCGCTACAAGGAACAGCAAAACGGACCTCTGGGACATCTGGGCGAACTTCGAAAACGACCAGATAAGTTCCTTTTCATTACTCCGTAACCGGATACAGACATTAGAC
This sequence comes from Nomada lathburiana, assembly GCA_963667235.1. Lineage (NCBI taxonomy): Eukaryota > Metazoa > Arthropoda > Insecta > Hymenoptera > Apidae > Nomada > Nomada lathburiana. The sequence goes on from OY763900.1 coordinate 20,276,211, forward strand.
CCGACGAAATCGCCACGTGGGCAGTAACGGCCGTGCGCGCGTACGTTACCCGCCGACCGTCCTCGTTCGGGCTAGTGTTTACAAACTTCGTGCGCGCTTGAAGGATAATCCCCGCGCTCTAACGGGCACTTTTTACGTCGTACCGATCGAAAAGGCAAAACTTCGTCGTCATGAGTTCGCCGAATTTCTCCGATATCCTACGCATTCAAGAGGAGCATGCGGGTTGGATCCAACGGTTCTGGACCAACCTATGCAAGCTGGGAAAGGAGAAATTGACGCGAGAGGCTCTAGAACAGCGACGGAAACTTTTAGATCGTTACTGGGACACGTTTTACCGGGGTCATATGCAGTTAGGGCACTTCAAAGAAACCTCCACAAGTGCTTATGTACAGCAGGAGGTTTATTTGGCGGTAGAGGACGCTTACATGCAAGCTGGGGAGATGATCGCGCAATGTATCTCCGAAAAATCGTCGATGCATCCCTCCGCCGGACAGCAGACGAGCCAAGGGGACATCGCGCAACCGCAACTCCCCAAGATCCCCCTGCCGACCTTCTCCGGTGACACATTGCAGTGGGAAAGCTTTCGGGACCTTTTCAAAAGCCTAGTACACGACGTCCCTCAGCTACCAAGCGTAAAAAAGCTGCTTTATCTTAAGTCTAGCCTAACAGGAGAAGCTGCCGAGGTGATCCAGAATACCCCGATAACGGACGCCGGCTATCGAGGAGCCTGGGAGGACTTGGAGTTGCGCTACGGCAATACACGCCTCCTGTCCTTCGCGCATCATCGTGCGCTCCTGTGCTGTCCGGCCGCGGACCATCAATCACCCTCGGAATTGAAGAGGCTGCTGGACACCTTTCGGCAAACCATACGAGCTTACTCCGCCCTAAGGAAGCCGGTTGCATCGTGGGACGAATGGTTCGTCTACATTCTGAGCCAGAAGCTGGATCCGACCACGCGCCTCGCCTGGGAGACATCACTGGAAAACAGTCGAGAAATTCCCTCATTCCAGCAGCTCTCGCATTTTCTGGAAAACAGAATGCAGGCGCTGGACTCGGCGCGGAACTCGGATGCAATTCTCCGACCGGCGACATCCAAAGGTACCTCCAACAGGGCACCACCGAAACGGGGCACTGTAAGTATACTAGCCGCCACCTCTAGACCCTCCACTGCGCGGAAATGTCCATCATGCGCCAATAATCACACGTTGGGATACTGCTCCAACTTTAAATCGCTGCTTCCACGACAACGACGCGAGCACGTCAATCGACTAAAGGCCTGTCTTAATTGCTTGACCGTCGGCCATGAGACAGGTAAGTGTCCGTCGAGAAACTCGTGCCTAGCCTGTCGCCAGAGGCACCACACGCTGCTGCACGATGCAATGGGAAGCGGTCCGCCCGGGTCAACCTCTGACCACTCCACTTCCGCGACGTCGGCGTCGGCTCACACGGACGCCGCGGAGGGGACAAGTACAGCTTCGTCCTTCGCTTTATCGACAGCTCCTCGACACGCGGTCCTGCTGGCCACTGCCTCGGTCAAGCTGGAGGCGCCGGGTGGAGCAACCATTGAAGCTCGAGCCTTACTGGATACCGGTTCAGACACCTCCCTAGTCTCTGCCTGGGTCGTTCAGGCCCTGCGATTGCCACGGCGGGCGGTGCGGGTGGCCATCTCGGGAGTTCAACAAACTGAGAGCGGCCTCGCAACAAGCGAAGTCCAGCTTAACGTCCGCTCCAAACTGGACTCGAACTATCGTCTGCCGGTCCGCGCCCTCGTACTTAAAAAACTGACTTCCTTCTTGCCAGCTCAGCAGATGAAGCACGGTCACTGGCCGCACCTCGAGCACATTAGGCTTGCAGATCCCGAATACGGTGTGCCTGCCCGAGTGGACCTGATACTAGGCGCTGACGTCTGCGGAGCTCTGTTCCAGAACGGCTCTCGGGCTGGGCCCCAGGGTACCCCCACGGCAAGGAAAACGCCCTTCGGCTGGGTGCTAATGGGCCCTGTCTCGATCGAGCCCGGCTCTGAGATAAGAGCCGCGCGCAGCCTCCACTGCAGTGCCGAGGACGACGCCAATCGGCTGCTTCAGCGCTTCTGGGAGTTGGAGGAGCTTCAAGGTCAACCACCCTTGTCACCCGAGGAGGAACGGTGCGAGCAGCAGTTCAAGGACACCCACATCCGGGACCCCACTGGCCGATACAGCGTATCTTTGCCGTTTAAACGGGATCCGGCTTCCGCCTTGAGGCCCACCAGGGCCTCGGCACTAAAGCTGCTGCTCAACTGCGAGCGTCGGTTGGCCGCGGACGACTCCCGGAAAAGCAAGTATGTTCAATTCATGTCTGAGTACCGTGACCTGCACCACATGGAGGCCGTTCCAAACTCTGCCGTGCATCAGGATGCCTATTACCTACCGCACCATGCCGTGGTCAAGCGGCACGATCGAGCGGCAAAAATACGGGTTGTGTTTAACGCCTCCTTCCGGACGGCTTCAGGATACTCCCTAAATGACTGCTTGCTACCAGGACCAAAGCTGCAGTCGGATCTCTGGATGATCTTGACTCGCTGGCGCCTGTTTCGAGTAGTTTTCACCGCAGACATCGTAAAGATGTTTAGGCAGATTCGGGTCCATCCAGGAGACGCGGACTGGCAGCGCATTTTATGGCGACCCCGCCCTGATGACCCGGTTGGCGACTTTCGACTCACCACGGTCACCTACGGAACGGCCTGCGCCCCCTTCCTCGCCCTGAGAGTCCTTACGCAGCTGGCCGAAGACGAGCAGAAAACGTTTCCACTGGGGTCCGTCACCATCCGCCGACACACCTACGTCGACGACATACTAACCGGAGCCGACGACGAGAAGAGTGCCCTGGAACTTCAGCATCAGGTCATCTCGATTTTCAAATCTGGAGGCTTCGAGCTGAGCAAATGGGCCTCGAACTCATCCGAGCTTCGGGACGAGGACGCCGCAGATTTTCGTCTGTTTCAGGACTTTGAAGGCGTTAGTACCTTGGGAGTCCTTTGGAGCCCAAACACCGATACGTTTTCGCTCAGGGTCCTACCGTCGATGGAAGAGCCGGTCAACTACAGCAAGCGTCGGATCCTTTCGGAAGTGGCCAGCCTCTTCGACCCTTTGGGCTGGGTCTCGCCAGTACTGATCTACGCCAAAATCTTGATGCAAGATCTTTGGATACTGGGCGCTGGTTGGGACGACACCCTCCCCCCGAAAATACAGGCTTCGTGGCACGCCTTCAGACGATCCCTCTCCAAACTCGATTCGTTGATAGTTCCGCGGTGGACGCACTTTTCGAGCAGCATGGAGAAGATCGAGCTCCATGGATTCTGTGACGCATCCCAGAGGGCATATGCGGCTGCAGTCTACATGAGGGTAAGAGAGGGAGAGCAGTTTACAACTACTCTCCTCGTGGCCAAAACCAAAGTGGCCCCGGTCAAAACGGTAAGCATACCCAGGCTTGAATTGTGCGGTGCAGTCCTTCTCGCAAGACTGTTAACCAAGGTGAAGGAAGGTCTCAACATACCGACTATGGTAACGGCCTGGACCGACTCCAGTGTTGCGTTACACTGGATTCGAGGTCACGCGTCTCTTTGGAAAACGTTTGTTGCCCATCGGGTTGCCACGATTCAATCGAACGTACCTCCCCAGCATTGGCGTCACGTCGCCTCCTCCAGCAATCCTGCGGATCTAGCTACGCGGGGTATCTCTCCGGCCGAGCTATTGGATTCGGATCTGTGGTGGAGAGGGCCCTCGTGGTTGGAGGATCACCCCCACCGATGGCCAACCTCCCTTCCGGAGGACAGCGGGGCCGCGGAGCAGGAGAGGGGCCGTGTGCAAACCTTCTTTTCCAAAGAAAACGATACAGGGGAATTGCTAACAAGATTCTCATCGCTTTCACGATTATTGTCGGTGACTGCCTACTGCTTCAGGTTCGGGAATCTTAGCAGAAAACGAGCTTCCGTGACCGGCTTTCTTCGAGCCGCCGAAAGAGCATTGGCTCTACGGGCCGTACTTCGGATCTCGCAGCAGTGCAGCTTCCGGAAGGACATCGACGACCTTCGACGGGGATCAGAGCTCCCAAGGACCTCCACACTCACCTCCCTGAGACCGTTCCTGGACGACGAGGGACTCATGCGAGTGGGCGGCCGTCTCTCCAACGCTGCGATGCCCTTCAACGAGCGGCATCCCTATATCGTCGCGAAGACGTCCCCACTGGCGGTCCTCCTCATACGAGATGCACATCGTCGGACACTCCACGGTGGGCCACAGCTGACCAGGAGCCTCCTTTCACGGAAATTCTGGATCGTCCACGGGCGCTCGCTAGTGCGCGCCGAAATCCGAAATTGCACGGTGTGCGCCCGATATAATCGAGCGCCACCCACGCAGGTCATGGCTCCCCTACCACGGGAACGCGTCCGACCTCAGAGGGCTTTCCTCCACACGGGCGTCGACTATGCGGGGCCGATCCTGTTACGGACTTCCCCAGGACGCGGACACAAGGCGTACAAGGGTTACATTGCCCTCTTCGTCTGTCTGGTCACGCGAGCGATTCATCTAGAAGTTGTTTCAGATCTATCCTCGGCCGCGTTTCTGGCGGCCTTCCGCAGATTTATCGGACGCCGAGGACGATGCATCGCCATGACCAGTGACAACGGAACTGTCTTCCATGGGGCCGATCGAGAGCTGCGAGACAAGTTCAACAGCGCCTCCACCTTCTACAAGGAGGCTGCGTCGTCCCTGGCGGCGGACGGAACGGACTGGAGCTTTATACCACCTCACGCCCCCCACTTTGGCGGCCTGTGGGAAGCAGGCGTGAAGTCCGTGAAACATCACCTGCGGAGGGTTATCGGGAATACAACGCTAACCTTCGAGGAGATGTCCACGCTGCTGTGTCAAGTCGAAGCCTGCGTCAACTCTCGACCTCTGCACCCACTGTCGGACGATCCATCGGACCTTGCTGCACTCACGCCCGGGCACTTCTTAATAGGCGAACCCACGTGCAACATTCCGGAACCCCAACCAGACGACCGGGAAGTTCCCCTAACCTCACGGTGGCGGCTCATCATTGCCATGCGTTCGCATTTTTGGAATCGTTGGCAGCAAGAGTACCTCCAAACATTGCAACAGCTTCCAAAGTGGCGTCGCCGGAAGGACAATCTGAAGGTCGGCGGACTCGTGCTACTTCGAGACGAGCTACAACCACCAGCGAAATGGTCAATGGGTCGTATCGAGGCCCTCCACCCGGGAGCGGACGGACAAGTGAGAGTTGTCACTCTTCGAACGGCGCGAGGAACCTTCACTCGACCTATCGTCAAGGTCTGCCCCCTTCCGCTGCCTTCCAACGACGCCAACCAAGCCGCTACGCAACTATAAAGTAACGGCTTCGCTTTAGCGGCAGGAACGGGAAATTCGTTCTCCGCGACGCGTAGAAGGCGGGCGGTATGTTCGAGCCGATTCCGCGGTCGAACGATCTTGTCGCTAGCTCTGCGCCGTCCCCCTCGCTCTGCAGGCCGCAGGAGCTAGGCGACGAGGATTCGTGGACGGCGGGCGGCGCGGCGTGCCCGGGGAAGTCGAGCCTATTTAAGCCGAGCTATCGGCGGTCGACTTCCTTGCCTTCCTTGGCTATCACCGGTCGTGAAACTTGCTATATCCAGTCTCGTGGACTTCGCAAAATAAAGTTTTCTGACCGCAGTTTCGTCTTTTGCTTAGCACACGCTACCTTTAAAACTCGCGTAATACCACAAGGCACGCTTCGAGGCAAACCGGCAATTCTTTAGGCGACGGATTTCCAACCCTTTCAAACGAAAGGGCGAAACCTCCCGAACAATCGTGTAGCATCCTCGGTCCCCTTTCTTTTGAGCTGTCGTTGATAAGAATCGGCCCAGCAGAAGCCGAGATAATTGAATTTGTTTAAATAAAAAATAAACAAATGCGATTACTGCCACTTCCTAGCGAGATACAATAATGACCAGAGGACATAAATTAAAGCTAGAAGTACTAGCTACCATATCCAACAGGTGCGATCACCAATACAAGTACAGTTCAAATGTTATAAACAATTAAACAATTAAAATTGTTATTATGAACCACTCCACATAGTTAGAGCAACGCGGTATTTTTTATCGTGTAGCATCCTCGGTCCCCTTTCTTTTGAGCTGTCGTTGATTAGAATCGGCCCAGCAGAAGCCGAGATAATTGAATTTGTTTAAATAAAAAATAAACAAATGCGATTACTGCCACTTCCTAGCGAGCTACAATAATGACCAGAGGACATAAATTAAAGCTAGAAGTACTAGCTACCATATCCAACAGGTGCGATCACCAATACAAGTACAGTTCAAATGTTATAAACAATTAAACAATTAAAATTGTTATTCTGAACCACTGCATATAGTTAGAGCAACGCGGTATTTTTTGTCGTGTAGCATCCTCGGTCCCCTTTCTTTTGAGCTGTCGTTGATTAGAATCGGCCCAGCAGAAGCCGAGATAATTGAATTTGTTTAAATAAAAAATAAACAATTGCGATTACTGCCACTTCCTAGCGAGCTACAATAATGACCAGAGGACATAAATTAAAGCTAGAAGTACTAGCTACCATATCCAACAGGTGCGATCACCAATACAAGTACAGTTCAAATGTTATAAACAATTAAACAATTAAAATTGTTATTATGAACCACTGCATATAGTTAGAGCAACGCGGTATTTTTTATCGTGTAGCATCCTCGGTCCCCTTTCTTTTGAGCTGTCGTTGATTAGAATCGGCCCAGCAGAAGCCGAGATAATTGAATTTGTTTAAATAAAAAATAAACAAATGCGATTACTGCCACTTCCTAGCGAGCTACATTAATGACCAGAGGACATAAATTAAAGCTAGAAGTACTAGCTACCATATCCAACAGGTGCGATCACCAATACAAGTACAGTTCATATGTTATAAACAATTAAACAATTAAAATTGTTATTATGAACCACTGCACATAGTTAGAGCAACGCGGTATTTTTTATCGCGTAGCATCCTCGGTCCCCTTTCTTTTGAGCTGTCGTTGATGAGAATCGGCCAAGCAGAAGCCGAGATAATTGAATTTGTTTAAATAAAAAATAAACAAATGCGATTACTGCCACTTCCTGGCGAGCTACATTAATGACCCGAGGACATAAATTAAAGCTAGAAGTACTAGCTACCATATCCAACAGGTGCGATCACCAATACAAGTACAGTTCATATGTTATAAACAATTAAACAATTAAAATTGTTATTATGAACCACTGCATATAGTTAGAGCAACGCGGTATTTTTTATCGTGTAGCATCCTCGGTCCCCTTTCTTTTGAGCTGTCGTTGATAAGAATCGGCCCAGCAGAAGCCGAGATAATTGAATTTGTTTAAATAAAAAATAAACAAATGCGATTACTGCCACTTCCTGGCGAGCTACATTAATGACCCGAGGACATAAATGAAAGCTAGAAGTACTAGCTACCATATCCAACAGGTGCGATCACCAATACAAGTACAGTTCATATGTTATAAACAATTAAACAATTAAAATTGTTATTATGAACCACTGCATATAGTTAGAGCAACGCGGTATTTTTTATCGTGTAGCATCCTCGGTCCCCTTTCTTTTGAGCTGTCGTTGATAAGAATCGGCCCAGCAGAAGCCGAGATAATTGAATTTGTTTAAATAAAAAATAAACAAATGCGATTACTGCCACTTCCTGGCGAGCTACATTAATGACCCGAGGACATAAATTAAAGCTAGAAGTACTAGCTACCATATCCAACAGGTGCGATCACCAATACAAGTACAGTTCATATGTTATAAACAATTAAACAATTAAAATTGTTATTATGAACCACTGCATATAGTTAGAGCAACGCGGTATTTTTTATCGTGTAGCATCCTCGGTCCCCTTTCTTTTGAGCTGTCGTTGATTAGAATCGGCCCAGCAGAAGCCGAGATAATTGAATTTGTTTAAATAAAAAATAAACAAATGCGATTACTGCCACTTCCTAGCGAGCTACATTAATGACCAGAGGACATAAATTAAAGCTAGAAGTACTAGCTACCATATCCAACAGGTGCGATCACCAATACAAGTACAGTTCAAATGTTATAAACAATTAAACAATTAAAATTGTTATTATGAACCACTGCATATAGTTACAGCAACACGGTATTTTTTATCGTGTAGAATCCTCGGTCCCCTTTCTTTTGAGCTGTCGTTGATTAGAATCGGCCCAGCAGAAGCCGAGATAATTGAATTTGTTTAAATAAAAAATAAACAAATGCGATTACTGCCACTTCCTAGCGAGCTACAATAATGACCAGAGGACATAAATTAAAGCTAGAAGTACTAGCTACCATATCCAACAGGTGCGATCACCAATACAAGTACAGTTCAAATGTTATAAACAATTAAACAATTAAAATTGTTATTATGAACCACTGCACATAGTTAGAGCAACGCGGTATTTTTTATCGTGTAGCATCCTCGGTCCCCTTTCTTTTGAGCTGTCGTTGATGAGAATCGGCCAAGCAGAAGCCGAGATAATTGAATTTGTTTAAATAAAAAATAAACAAATGCGATTACTGCCACTTCCTGGCGAGCTACATTAATGACCCGAGGACATAAATTAAAGCTAGAAGTACTAGCTACCATATCCAACAGGTGCGATCACCAATACAAGTACAGTTCATATGTTATAAACAATTAAACAATTAAAATTGTTATTATGAACCACTGCACATAGTTAGAGCAACGCGGTATTTTTTATCGCGTAGCATCCTCGGTCCCCTTTCTTTTGAGCTGTCGTTGATGAGAATCGGCCAAGCAGAAGCCGAGATAATTGAATTTGTTTAAATAAAAAATAAACAAATGCGATTACTGCCACTTCCTGGCGAGCTACATTAATGACCCGAGGACATAAATTAAAGCTAGAAGTACTAGCTACCATATCCAACAGGTGCGATCACCAATACAAGTACAGTTCATATGTTATAAACAATTAAACAATTAAAATTGTTATTATGAACCACTGCATATAGTTAGAGCAACGCGGTATTTTTTATCGTGTAGCATCCTCGGTCCCCTTTCTTTTGAGCTGTCGTTGATAAGAATCGGCCCAGCAGAAGCCGAGATAATTGAATTTGTTTAAATAAAAAATAAACAAATGCGATTACTGCCACTTCCTGGCGAGCTACATTAATGACCCGAGGACATAAATGAAAGCTAGAAGTACTAGCTACCATATCCAACAGGTGCGATCACCAATACAAGTACAGTTCATATGTTATAAACAATTAAACAATTAAAATTGTTATTATGAACCACTGCATATAGTTAGAGCAACGCGGTATTTTTTATCGTGTAGCATCCTCGGTCCCCTTTCTTTTGAGCTGTCGTTGATAAGAATCGGCCCAGCAGAAGCCGAGATAATTGAATTTGTTTAAATAAAAAATAAACAAATGCGATTACTGCCACTTCCTGGCGAGCTACATTAATGACCCGAGGACATAAATTAAAGCTAGAAGTACTAGCTACCATATCCAACAGGTGCGATCACCAATACAAGTACAGTTCATATGTTATAAACAATTAAACAATTAAAATTGTTATTATGAACCACTGCATATAGTTAGAGCAACGCGGTATTTTTTATCGTGTAGCATCCTCGGTCCCCTTTCTTTTGAGCTGTCGTTGATTAGAATCGGCCCAGCAGAAGCCGAGATAATTGAATTTGTTTAAATAAAAAATAAACAAATGCGATTACTGCCACTTCCTAGCGAGCTACATTAATGACCAGAGGACATAAATTAAAGCTAGAAGTACTAGCTACCATATCCAACAGGTGCGATCACCAATACAAGTACAGTTCAAATGTTATAAACAATTAAACAATTAAAATTGTTATTATGAACCACTGCATATAGTTACAGCAACACGGTATTTTTTATCGTGTAGAATCCTCGGTCCCCTTTCTTTTGAGCTGTCGTTGATTAGAATCGGCCCAGCAGAAGCCGAGATAATTGAATTTGTTTAAATAAAAAATAAACAAATGCGATTACTGCCACTTCCTAGCGAGCTACAATAATGACCAGAGGACATAAATTAAAGCTAGAAGTACTAGCTACCATATCCAACAGGTGCGATCACCAATACAAGTACAGTTCAAATGTTATAAACAATTAAACAATTAAAATTGTTATTATGAACCACTGCACATAGTTAGAGCAACGCGGTATTTTTTATCGTGTAGCATCCTCGGTCCCCTTTCTTTTGAGCTGTCGTTGATGAGAATCGGCCAAGCAGAAGCCGAGATAATTGAATTTGTTTAAATAAAAAATAAACAAATGCGATTACTGCCACTTCCTGGCGAGCTACATTAATGACCCGAGGACATAAATTAAAGCTAGAAGTACTAGCTACCATATCCAACAGGTGCGATCACCAATACAAGTACAGTTCATATGTTATAAACAATTAAACAATTAAAATTGTTATTATGAACCACTGCATATAGTTAGAGCAACGCGGTATTTTTTATCGTGTAGCATCCTCGGTCCCCTTTCTTTTGAGCTGTCGTTGATAAGAATCGGCCCAGCAGAAGCCGAGATAATTGAATTTGTTTAAATAAAAAATAAACAAATGCGATTACTGCCACTTCCTGGCGAGCTACATTAATGACCCGAGGACATAAATTAAAGCTAGAAGTACTAGCTACCATATCCAACAGGTGCGATCACCAATACAAGTACAGTTCATATGTTATAAACAATTAAACAATTAAAATTGTTATTATGAACCACTGCATATAGTTAGAGCAACGCGGTATTTTTTATCGTGTAGCATCCTCGGTCCCCTTTCTTTTGAGCTGTCGTTGATTAGAATCGGCCCAGCAGAAGCCGAGATAATTGAATTTGTTTAAATAAAAAATAAACAAATGCGATTACTGCCACTTCCTAGCGAGCTACATTAATGACCAGAGGACATAAATTAAAGCTAGAAGTACTAGCTACCATATCCAACAGGTGCGATCACCAATACAAGTACAGTTCAAATGTTATAAACAATTAAACAATTAAAATTGTTATTATGAACCACTGCATATAGTTACAGCAACACGGTATTTTTTATCGTGTAGCATCCTCGGTCCCCTTTCTTTTGAGCTGTCGTTGATTAGAATCGGCCCAGCAGAAGCCGAGATAATTGAATTTGTTTAAATAAAAAATAAACAAATGCGATTACTGCCACTTCCTAGCGAGCTACAATAATGACCAGAGGACATAAATTAAAGCTAGAAGTACTAGCTACCATATCCAACAGGTGCGATCACCAATACAAGTACAGTTCAAATGTTATAAACAATTAAACAATTAAAATTGTTATTATGAACCACTGCACATAGTTAGAGCAACGCGGTATTTTTTATCGTGTAGCATCCTCGGTCCCCTTTCTTTTGAGCTGTCGTTGATGAGAATCGGCCAAGCAGAAGCCGAGATAATTGAATTTGTTTAAATAAAAAATAAACAAATGCGATTACTGCCACTTCCTGGCGAGCTACATTAATGACCCGAGGACATAAATTAAAGCTAGAAGTACTAGCTACCATATCCAACAGGTGCGATCACCAATACAAGTACAGTTCATATGTTATAAACAATTAAACAATTAAAATTGTTATTATGAACCACTGCACATAGTTAGAGCAACGCGGTATTTTTTATCGTGTAGCATCCTCGGTCCCCTTTCTTTTGAGCTGTCGTTGATGAGAATCGGCCAAGCAGAAGCCGAGATAATTGAATTTGTTTAAATAAAAAATAAACAAATGCGATTACTGCCACTTCCTGGCGAGCTACATTAATGACCCGAGGACATAAATTAAAGCTAGAAGTACTAGCTACCATATCCAACAGGTGCGATCACCAATACAAGTACAGTTCATATGTTATAAACAATTAAACAATTAAAATTGTTATTATGAACCACTGCATATAGTTAGAGCAACGCGGTATTTTTTATCGTGTAGCATCCTCGGTCCCCTTTCTTTTGAGCTGTCGTTGATAAGAATCGGCCCAGCAGAAGCCGAGATAATTGAATTTGTTTAAATAAAAAATAAACAAATGCGATTACTGCCACTTCCTGGCGAGCTACATTAATGACCCGAGGACATAAATTAAAGCTAGAAGTACTAGCTACCATATCCAACAGGTGCGATCACCAATACAAGTACAGTTCATATGTTATAAACAATTAAACAATTAAAATTGTTATTATGAACCACTGCATATAGTTAGAGCAACGCGGTATTTTTTATCGTGTAGCATCCTCGGTCCCCTTTCTTTTGAGCTGTCGTTGATTAGAATCGGCCCAGCAGAAGCCGAGATAATTGAATTTGTTTAAATAAAAAATAAACAAATGCGATTACTGCCACTTCCTGGCGAGCTACATTAATGACCCGAGGACATAAATTAAAGCTAGAAGTACTAGCTACCATATCCAACAGGTGCGATCACCAATACAAGTACAGTTCAAATGTTATAAACAATTAAACAATTAAAATTGTTATTATGAACCACTGCATATAGTTAGAGCAACGCGGTATTTTTTATCGTGTAGCATCCTCGGTCCCCTTTCATTTGAGCTGTCGTTGATTAGAATCGGCCCAGCAGAAGCCGAGATAATTGAATTTGTTTAAATAAAAAATAAACAAATGCGATTACTGCCACTTCCTAGCGAGCTACAATAATGACCAGAGGACATAAATCAAAGCTAGAAGTACTAGCTACCATATCCAACAGGTGCGATCACCAATACAAGTACCGTTCAAATGTTATAAACAATTAAACAATTAAAATTGTTATTATGAATCACTGCATATAGTTAGAGCAACGCGGTATTTCTTATCGTGTAGCATCCTCGGTCCCCTTTCTTTTGAGCTGTCGTTGATTAGAAGCGGCCAAGCAGAAGCCGATATAATTGAATTTGTTTAAATAAAAAATAAACAAATGCGATTACTGCCACTTCCTAGCGAGCTACAATAATGACCGGAGGACATAAATTAAAGCTAGATGTACTAGCTACCATATCCAACAGGTGCGATCACCAATACAAGTACAGTTCATATGTTATAAACAATTAAACAATTAAAATTGTTATTATGAACCACTGCATATAGTTAGAGCAACGCGGTATTTTTTATCGTGTAGCATCCTCGGTCCCCTTTCTTTTGAGCTGTCGTTGATTAGAATCGGCCCAGCAGAAGCCGAGATAATTGAATTTGTTTAAATAAAAAATAAACAATTGCGATTACTGCCACTTCCTAGCGAGCTACAATAATGACCAGAGGACATAAATTAAAGCTAGATGTACTAGCTACCATATCCAACAGGTGCGATCACCAATACAAGTACAGTTCATATGTTATAAACAATTAAACAATTAAAATTGTTATTATGAACCACTGCATATAGTTAGAGCAACGCGGTATTTTTTATCGTGTAGCATCCTCGGTCCCCTTTCTTTTGAGCTGTCGTTGATTAGAATCGGCCCAGCAGAAGCCGAGATAATTGAATTTGTTTAAATAAAAAATAAACAAATGCGATTACTGCCACTTCCTGGCGACCTACATTATTGACCAGAGGACATAAATTAAAGCTAGAAGTACTAGCTACCATATCCAACAGGTGCGATCACCAATACATGGACAGTTTATTTGTTATAAACAATTAAACAATTGAAATTGTTATTACGACCCACTGCAAACAGTTACAGCAAGGGGCTATTTTTTATCGTGTAGAATCTTCAGCCCCCTTTCTTTTGAGACGTCGTTGAATAAAATCGGCCCACTAGAAGCCGAGATAATAATTTTTTAATATTTTTTCGGTAACGATATGTCGAAAATCGTGTATGTGGCGCCATCTCGCGTTTGCGGCCTTTTTCGCAGCTTGCCGCACCTTCAAAACCGAAATTCTGAATTACACCGTTAATATAAACAATTGCGTTTTTCTCAGCTTCTAGTGCGTATTTTTGGGGCGGACTTGTCTTAAACAAAAGCTACTATCCATAGCTATCTCCTCCAGAAGTTGCAACAATATGGCAATTGTGGTTCGATAGTTATTAACAATTGAAAAATCGAAAAAAGCACTCCGGGTCAATGCAATTATCTCGGCTTCTGTAGCCGCCAGACAAATGATCGAGTGCTCAAAATCAAGGTAAGCGATGCCGCTACTGGACAAAATGCGATCTATAAATGCTGAATGCACGGTTCATTTGTTATAAACAATTTAACATTTCGTTTAACGATTGCACCGAAGCTATATCCGAGGCGCAATATGATGTTGGATCAGATTGTTCCTTGAACGGAGAGCTTCAATTTGAGACGTCGTTGATTAGAATCGGCCCAGCAGAAGCCGAGATAATTGAATTTGTTTAAATAAAAAATAAACAAATGCGATTACTGCCACTTCCAGGCGAGCTACAGTAATGACCAGATGACATAAATTAAAGCTAGATGTACTAGCTACCATATCCAACAGGTGCGATCACCAATACAAGTACAGTTCATATGTTATAAACAATTAAACAATTAAAATTGTTATTATGAACCACTGCATATAGTTAGAGCAACGCGGTATTTTTTATCGTGTAGCATCCTCGGTCCCCTTTCTTTTGAGCTGTCGTTGATTAGAATCGGCCCAGCAGAAGCCGAGATAATTGAATTTGCTTAAATAAAAAATAAACAAATGCGACTTCCTGGCGAGCTACATTAATGAAAAGAGGACATAAGTTAAAGCTACGAAAGGGAAGCGAATCAGCTACACGATAAAAAATACCCCGTTGCTGTAACTATATGCAGTTGGCCGTAATAACAATTTTAATTGTTTAATTGTTTATAACAAATGAACTGCTCATGGAATAATGTTCGCACCTATTGGAAATGGTAGCCTATCTCCCTGGCTTTAATTTATGTCCCGTGGTCATTGATGTAGCTCGTCGGGAAGTGGCAGTAATCGCATTTGTTTATAATTTCGTTAAACAAATTCAATTATCTCGACTTCTAATGGGCTGATTTTAATCAACGACCTCTCAAATTGAAAGTCTCGGTTCAAGGAACAGTCTGATATACTTTTAGACAGGCCCTCGTATATAGTTTCGTTGAAATTTTCAAAGTATTTATTAATTTGTTCATAAAACTTGAACGGCGTATGCAGAATTTGTAAATCGTTTATTGCCGTGTAGCGGCATCCTATACCTTCAGTTTGAGCACTCGATCATTACGCTAGTGCTTCCAGAAGCCGAGATAATTGCAGTGACCCGGAGTGCCATTTTGCCGTTTTTTCAATTGTTAATAACTTTTCAACCACACGTGCCATATTGTTGCAACTGATGGAGGAGATAGCTAGGGTTCGTAGCTTTAAGTTAAGACAAGCCGGGTTTAAAACGACGCACTAGAAGCCGAGAAAAACGCAACTGTTTAAATTAACGATGTAATCCAGGAATTCGGTTTTGGCGGTGCGGAAAACCGCGAAAAAGGCCGCAAACGCGAGATGGCGCCACATGTCCTGTTATCGACATATCGTTACCGACAAAATTAAAAAAAATTCTTATCTGGGCTCCTGGAGGTTGTTGTGTAATAAATTTGCTGTCAAATGAAAGGGGGACGAATCAGCTACACGATAAAAAATACCCCGTTGCTGTAACTATATGCAGTTGGCCGTAATAACAATTTTAATTGTTTAATTGTTTATAACAAATGAACTGCTCATGGAATAATGTTCGCACCTATTGGAAATGGTAGCCTATCTCCCTGGCTTTAATTTATGTCCCGTGGTCATTGATGTAGCTCGTCGGGAAGTGGCAGTAAACGCATTTGTTTATAATTTCGTTAAACAAATTCAATTATCTCGACTTCTAATGGGCTGATTTTAATCAACGACCTCTCAAATTGAAAGTCTCGGTTCAAGGAACAGTCTGATATACTTTTAGACAGGCCCTCGTATATAGTTTCGTTGAAATTTTCAAAGTATTTATTAATTTGTTCATAAAACTTGAACGGCGTATGCAGAATTTGTAAATCGTTTATTGCCGTGTAGCGGCATCCTATACCTTCAGTTTGAGCACTCGATCATTACGCTAGTGCTTCCAGAAGCCGAGATAATTGCAGTGACCCGGAGTGCCATTTTGCCGTTTTTTCAATTGTTAATAACTTTTCAACCACACGTGCCATATTGTTGCAACTGATGGAGGAGATAGCTAGGGTTCGTAGCTTTAAGTTAAGACAAGCCGGGTTTAAAACGACGCACTAGAAGCCGAGAAAAACGCAACTGTTTAAATTAACGATGTAATCCAGGAATTCGGTTTTGGCGGTGCGGAAAACCGCGAAAAAGGCCGCAAACGCGAGATGGCGCCACATGTCCTGTTATCGACATATCGTTACCGACAAAATTAAAAAAAATTCTTATCTGGGCTCCTGGAGGTTGTTGTGTAATAAATTTGCTGTCAAATGAAAGGGGGACGAATCAGCTACACGATAAAAAATACCCCGTTGCTGTAACTATATGCAGTTGGCCGTAATAACAATTTTAATTGTTTAATTGTTTATAACAAATGAACTGCTCATGGAATAATGTTCGCACCTATTGGAAATGGTAGCCTATCTCCCTGGCTTTAATTTATGTCCCGTGGTCATTGATGTAGCTCGTCGGGAAGTGGCAGTAAACGCATTTGTTTATAATTTCGTTAAACAAATTCAATTATCTCGACTTCTACCGGGCTGATTTTAATCAACGACCTCTCAAATTGAAAGTCTCGGTTCAAGGAACAGTCTGATATACTTTTAGACAGGCCCTCGTATATAGTTTCGTTGAAATTTTCAAAGTATTTATTAATTTGTTCATAAAACTTGAACGGCGTATGCAGAATTTGTAAATCGTTTATTGCCGTGTAGCGGCATCCTATACCTTCAGTTTGAGCACTCGATCATTACGCTAGTGCTTCCAGAAGCCGAGATAATTGCAGTGACCCGGAGTGCCATTTTGCCGTTTTTTCAATTGTTAATAACTTTTCAACCACACGTGCCATATTGTTGCAACTGATGGAGGAGATAGCTAGGGTTCGTAGCTTTAAGTTAAGACAAGCCGGGTTTAAAACGACGCACTAGAAGCCGAGAAAAACGCAACTGTTTAAATTAACGATGTAATCCAGGAATTCGGTTTTGGCGGTGCGGAAAACCGCCAAAAAGGCCGCAAACGCGAGATGGCGCCACATGTCCTGTTATCGACATATCGTTACCGACAAAATTAAAAAAAATTCTTATCTGGGCTCCTGGAGGTTGTTGTGTAATAAATTTGCTGTCAAATGAAAGGGGGACGAATCAGCTACACGATAAAAAATACCCCGTTGTTGTAACTATATGCAGTTGGCCGTAATAACAATTTTTATTGTTTAATTGTTTATAACAAATGAACTGCTCATGGAATAATGTTCGCACCTATTGGAAATGGTAGCCTATCTCCCTGGCTTTAATTTATGTCCTGTGGTCATTGATGTAGCTCGTCGGGAAGTGGCAGTAAACGCATTTGTTTATAATTTCGTTAAACAAATTCAATTATCTCGACTTCTACCGGGCTGATTTTAATCAACGACCTCTCAAATTGAAAGTCTCGGTTCAAGGAACAGTCTGATATACTTTTAGACAGGCCCTCGTATATAGTTTCGTTGAAATTTTCAAATTATTTATTAATTTGTTCATAAAACTTGAACGGCGTATGCAGAATTTGTAAATCCTTTATTGCCGTGTAGCGGCATCCTATACCTTCAGTTTGAGCACTCGATCATTACGCTAGTGCTTCCAGAAGCCGAGATAATTGCAGTGACCCGGAGTGCCATTTTGCCGATTTTTCAATTGTTAATAACTTTTCAACCACACGTGCCATATTGTTGCAACTGATGGAGGAGATAGCTAGGGTTCGTAGCTTTAAGTTAAGACAAGCCGGGTTTAAAACGACGCACTAGAAGCCGAGAAAAACGCAACTGTTTAAATTAACGATGTAATCCAGGAATTCGGTTTTGGCGGTGCGGAAAACCGCGAAAAAGGCCGCAAACGCGAGGTGGCGCCACATGTCCTGTTATCGACATATCGTTACCGACAAAATTAGAAAAAATTCTTATCTGGGCTCCTGGAGGTTGTTTTGTAATAAATTTGCTGTCAAATGAAAGGGGGACGAATCAGCTACACGATAAAAAATACCCCGTTGCTGTAACTATATGCAGTTGGCCGTAATAACAATTTTAATGGTTTAATTGTTTATAACAAATGAACTGC
Source organism: Nomada lathburiana (assembly GCA_963667235.1). Taxonomy (NCBI): domain Eukaryota; kingdom Metazoa; phylum Arthropoda; class Insecta; order Hymenoptera; family Apidae; genus Nomada; species Nomada lathburiana. The sequence goes on from OY763900.1 coordinate 20,294,546, forward strand.
AAATAGAATAATGTTCACACCTATTGGAGATGGTAGCCTATGCCCGACAGTTATTCGTTTTTCGTTTTGTTCTAAAATAGTATTGACAATCGTATTTGGTCAAATGGTACAGTAGAAAGTAAATTATAGACATTGCTAGGTCTCGCATAGCCAATCGCAAGGTAATTTTGGCATTTTGTTTGCTGGCCATGGGAGGTAACCTGCTGTCTTGAAGATCCAATAATCGTAAGATACTTTAGCTATTAGACTTATTAAAAGTACTACTTCGGTAGCAATAATGTAATAAATATAGTCAGTCCAATCACCCGGATAAACGCACATTTTCGAAGGTTCTAGGTCAACAACTTTTTCCTTTACATTTTCGCATAGCACTTCATCCGAATCTAATATACGAGTTTGCAACCATACCTAAACAACAATTTCAAATGTTAAGCATCAGAAAGGGAATACGAAATTGCGTAGAAGATCAAGTAGTACATACAGACCTTTAGATATTTAGCTGTATTGCAGTCGCAATGTAGTTCGTTTCCGCCAAGTTTCACCAACCGCGAGCTGATAAAACTTTTGTCATGAGTATTGGGGCTTAAAATATACGTTGGAAGCTAAAAATTTAAAACAAAGCATTGCATATAATTGGAAAGTATTGAAAAATGTTGACTATTTACCAAAACTTGTTCACCACTTTACTTACAGATTTTATTTTATTGTAGCGTAAACTAAGTAAAGCATAATTGTCCAAAAATTTGGAACCTTCTAGCTTATTTATAGACGATATGTTATTATAATCGGCATAGAATTCTCTTATATCTTCGTAACATGGATTGGTACTGAGATCATCCAATTGGGTAATCTGAAGCAATACATGGCAATACTTAAGAACATGCTAATTCCTTAGATATTTTAAATTTACTACAGGACAATTCAAACTCTTAACAGTCTTTTGCTTTTAAGTAATTGGAATTGCTTCTCTCTACTCGATTACTATTTTTAAAGGTGTAGAAAGTTTACGTACGTTATTATACGACACATTCAGCGCTATAGTATTGCGTGGTAACTTTTCAGGTAACTCGGTTATTTGAATTCCACTACAATCTACATTCACTGCCAAAGTCGGTGGTTTACCTTCGACAATATCCAATCTTCGAAAGTTGCACTGACACTGCCATGTATCTCCTTTAGGACATTCTGTTTGTAACTGCAAATTTACGATAACATTTTAGCTTGAGATATCTGATTAGAATTTTGCAACAATATTGTTACCTATGTTAATTAATAAGATATGTTAAAAATATAATCTTTGTTTTTAGCTATTACCAAACTAAGGTATCGAACTTGCTTTAAGGGAACTTGCTCTGTGGTGTTAAACCAATGCCAAGTCTTACTAGCTGAACACACAGTTTCATTTTCTCTATTGAAGTTTATTTGTTTTTCTCCTGTTTTATTAATATATTGGTAAATATCATGACACCAAAGTGTATTTGTCCCTGAACAAAGTAAAGTAATGTTACTTCCTTACATAATCTTGGGAAATATTGGTAGAAAAAGAATTAATGCTATTCAGCTTACCTGAGATGTCGAGCCAAAACTCGCGACCATTCATTGTGTTCAAAGCTGGTAGATGCGTGAGATTATTATAAGATAAATCCAAAGTAGTCAATTGAGCCAATCTAGTAAGCGAATTGTTTTCCACCTCGATAAGCGCATTGTTTGAAAGATTTAAACATATCGTCGGTGTCATCATACGAAACTGCCCTTTCACCCTATTAATTTTACCATCGGTAATAGAAAGTGATTTTAGTCTCCTCCATCTAATTTCACTGACATTGAACACATCCAACGTGACGTTTCTCATATGTATGTAAGATATATTTGATGGAAATCCTGAGAAAAACAAGATATTGTTGGCACTAATGAAAATGTTAACAAAATCTCACAGATGATTCCATATAGGATGAGCAGAATAAGTACAGTAGCGTTATTATGACAGACATATGTTCATTAGATCGCCACAAAGACAACATTACTGAAGTAAACATTAACCGAAATAGAATAGTAGAATAATTTGCTAAGAACCTGTGCATGAAAGTTCAGACTCAAAGTTTCTAATATCCAAATTGCAACAAAATACAGCATTGCCTTCTGGATTATTTTGGGCAAGGATGATCTTCTTACAGGAACATCCAGTTACTTTAATGTCGGGGCATTCGTTAAAGTGTCGATAGAAGCATTGTTCCGAGAGGACACCGGACATTCCTGTAACCGATGTCGAAGAAGTTTGTTGATCTTCCTCTGTTCTTGCACTTGCTACTCCAGCGCACAAGCAGATTACCACAACAAACCACTGCATCTGAAAATTGGATTAATTCTTCTAAAGAAGTAAAAGCTAGAAAGAAAATGAGCATAGGAAGACTATACTGAATATATTTATTATTTGCGGTTTAATTACATACATATGTATGGGGAATTGTAAAAATAATTAAACGAGTAATCAAACTTTTACCATTACACACAGACCAAATAATTATCGATTTATTAATATTTTTTAGTTAATAATTCAACCATTTTTATTTCATAAAAAAAGGAAAAACCAGAGGCAATGTATTGAAGTTTTATTCAATAAGAAAGAAGGAAAGGGAAGAAGAATTCAGCGCTAAAAATTCGACAAAATGTTCGGCTAATGTTAAGACCTAAAAATAAGTTCAATATGACAATAATTCTTCGTTTATTTATCCTTCTCATGTTCTGTTACCCTATAGCAAGGTATGTAGAGAATGAAAGTGATCGTAATTTGCAGAATTAACGTACAACGTTAATTATTTCATTTGTATTAGTGAAATGCAATTTACCGTTGTGCCTAACGAATTAAATGACGTAATTTTATTTTAGTTTCATGACCAGAGGAATTGTTAAGTATGTATATGTTTATGACATATCGCATTGCAAAATGATATACAGCATTTGTAATTAGTCGGTTTCTTTTTAAATAAAAGGTTCCTAAAATTGAATTAAATTATTTGCACAAAATTTCATTAAGAAAACTGTACATGCTTTGTACTTTGTACCAAATATGATTAATAACGCATTGACAAAAGGAAATATGCGCGGTTACCTACGACACGTAAGAAGCAGTATGCGTGAATTTACGTACATATGTACATAAGTGCATGCGAACGGAAAAACTCCGGAGATACCATACAGTTTAATTGCTATTATAAAAAAACTATCATGATCGTAAAGTGGTAAAAATAATTGTAATGCTAACCCGAAATAACGTTAATTTGCAGAAAATTTTAGCATACGTCCTTACAACAAAGGGTTTATTAAAAGCAGCAAATTATGTTTTTTCGGAACGGAGAACATATTGTTTGTGTTAGAGTTAATAACGACATGTAAAAAGGTGGAAAATATTTCTCTTTTATTCAAATTACCTTCATCTCGCACAGTTTTATAATAAAACTAGCAAGAAGAATCTACATGTCGAAGATATGTTTTAGTTGCATTGTCTTCGATATGGAACAGAACAAACTCGAGAGTGTAAACAATTGAGATAACTCACGAATAAAAACGATCACAATTGACGATAAACATAAGTTCGTTCTGCAAAAGAAAAGCACACATTGCGCATTCGCACTAAGTACGCGGGTAAATTAATTCGTTTAACAGTCTCCGACACTTTGGGTCATACGGGTCGACCTATTAACGAATCAAAATTGGTTAGCTAGTTGCAGACCGCGTCGTTTATTACACCCGGTGGCCTCGTATAAGCGATAAGTCACTCCTTCATCGGAATCAATGTTAAATCTCCTTGCTACTCTTCTCATTTATGTTTTTTTTCGTCGCCCTATCATCACGGACTATTACAATGTCGAGAAATATAATTAAAACCACCTTTAATAATTATTTCATATGAAAATGTTAAACAAATTACAGCTTCACACTTTTACCATTATTACTAATACTTTACAAGCCTACCAGTAAAAAATTGAAATGATACACTCATTCATTATTTGCTTTTAATTGCATAATATTTTGATGGCGTCATCACCAGATTGGTACAAAGTCATAATTAATTTAATATGCTTAAATACATTGTAGACATATTTAGCCATGTCAACAGACAATACAATATTAATTCTACATTACATATGTTGCGTAATTTGACTAACAGTAAAATACACTATGTACATAATACGTATGACGATCTAAATATCGTCAAAATATAAATATTTTTGCGAGAGCAACATGATCAAAGGAAGTAGAACGAATGATTTAACTTTTTTCTTAGCACATGTTAAAATGACAGATATTGGATATTGTGCACATCGTTGCACTTCGTTGGTTGTTTTTTTTGTATTCTAAAACAGAAGGAGAACCCAGTGAAAATAACGAAGAGTAAATAGTAAGTATTCACTTTGGACATATGTATACGACAGTATGTAATATGTAAAAGACAGTAATAATTTGTAAATGCATATCGATCGATGGCAATGAATCATTACTATTGCGTGCCCGTGCAATTGTATTCTATATACTTGAAAGAATGATGCGAAGCGTTACTTTTATACGCAATTATGTTCAAACATCTAGAGTTTCATACATGTGCATTAATTTTCTATTAAATATTGTCATATACACTGCCTTCCATATCGCTTCACATTGCGTGTAAATCTAACGGGAGTTCGCACTTATTCCTTTTTGCACTTTATCGCTAAAATACATGTCTTAAAAAAAGAATATTAACATTCCAATTAAACGATATTTACTTCTTTCAAGCTGTCGATTACATTCTTACATTTAGACATTCTAATGCACACAAAAACCAGTAGTTTGTTTTCGGCCAACTGTTATATTAATTATTGAAAGTAACATCCTATGTAGTAGAGCAATGGGTGAAGTATAATTGTTAAGCACAAAACTCCGTGACCGAGTAAAAGGTAACATTAGAAATCGGTATTTTATCGTGTGATAAATTAGTACGCCACAGCCTAATAACTAATAACTTTGCCACTTCTGAGGTTTAATTGCAGAAAATCTTTATCGAATGAGTTAACTCTCTTTCGTTCGAATGTTCATTGCACGTGTACATATTGCTGTTTGTCACAGTGTTTTAAGATGGCGGACTTAAATGAGAAGTTATTAGCAGAAATGCTAAAAAAACCTGGAAATAACGTGTGCGCAGATTGTGGAGCAAAGAGTGAGTGGTTTTTCTAATAAATATCCATCACAGTATTCTACAAATATGTGAAACAGTTTGAAATGTGTTTATCGAATTATATTAAAAACTGATCAGTGTCCAAATTTTATTCTTTGATTTTATAACAACATTTACAATTAGTGGTAAAACAATTCAGATGCATTTATAACATTATGATAAGATCGACCACATTACTTTTTCTTCTGTTTTAATATTACATACAAGAGATTGTGAACATGATCTTATACAGCATCCCTTATCTCAATGGGATACCATTGCTTACATGAAGGGATTCATTATTTACAATTTGTTGCAAGCTTTAAAGTTTTGTATAAATTATGGTTGAGTAACATCAAGGGTTGCTTGTATCTTAAAATTTATATTGACTGCATTTAGAAGGTGCGATATGTTAATAATTGAAAAAATGGTATAGGTTAAATAATTATTAGTGCTATATACAGGATGTTGAAGCTATTAACCAACAATAATAGCTGATTATAAAAGCTCCTAAACATTTTTTGGTAATTGACCTTTGTTTATTTTAAGCATTGGTGTTTAGTCAACAGACATTTGCCTGAGATATAAACATTTGTAGATTAAATAAAAATACGCTGTAACAGTAGGCATCTGAAATGTTTAGAGAATTATTTCCCAAAATTTAATTCGAACCTTATTTCAGATCCGGAATGGGCATCTTATAATATAGGAATATTTGTATGCACAAGATGCGCAGGTATACATAGATCAATGGGTGCACATATCTCGAAGGTAAAACATTTGAAACTAGATAGATGGGAGGATTCTCAAGTAAATAGAATTAGAGAAGTTGGTAATGTTACGGCAAGACTTCATTATGAAGAACGTTTACCTCCTTGTTATCGCAGACCAAGCCCAGACGCGCCACAGTAGGTTGCCAGAAATAAGTTTGAAGCATCAAATTAGGAAATGATTACATTAATAATTGTACATTTGAATCGACAGAGTGTTGGTGGAGCAATGGATAAGGGCAAAGTATGAGAGAGAAGAGTTTTGCCATCCGGAAAGGCAAAATCATTATGTTTCAGGATTTATGGAAGGATTTCTAATGAAGCGTGGCAAAGAAGATTCGCGTTATCATCCTCGGAAATTTGTTCTTTGCGAAGCAGACGATACGCTTAAGTATCATGTTAAAGAGAATAAGGTAGGTGATTGTTAAATATTCTACCCGCTTTGAACTACATACTTGTAATTTTCTTCCTAATCTTTTGCTCTTTCATTTGTTCACGTCCAGGAACCTAAAGCTGTCCTTCGAATATCAGAATTAAATGTTGCATTTGCCCCTCCAAAGACTGGTAATCAAAACAGCCTACAAATATCATTCATGAAAGATGGTACAACAAGGCATATCTACGTATATCACGAAGATCCAGAAGTAATCACAAATTGGTATTTGGCAATACGATGCGCCAAGCTACATCGTCTGCAGGTTGCGTATCCAGGAGCAACCGAAGCTGAATTACTCTCACAGCTGACCAGAGATTTCCTTCGTGAAGGATTTTTATGGAAAACTGGACCCAGGCATACGGACGCGTATAAGAAACGATGGTTTACGTTAGATGGCCGAAAACTGATGTATCATGACGACCCTATGGTGTGCATATTTATTTAACTGGATATTCGTAATTTTCGAGTATTGGGAAATATATATTAAATCATGCTTTGTGCAAATGCAAAGGATGCACATCCGAAAGGTGAAATCTTCTTGGGCCATTGTTCAGAGGGGTTTGCTGTAAAGACAGGTGTACCCGCAGGTGCAAGGGATCAAGGGTTTTCGTTTACTCTTGAAACACCGGATAGGACCTACCTTCTGTCAGCTCAAAGCGACGATGATAGAACACAATGGATAAATGTGATTCAAAAGGTGATAGATAAACCACTTACGCCGCAGGATGCGACCGGTAAGATTGATCAAATTCATTCGAATAAAAATTAAGGGGGAGCAGAAAAGAAAGGGGGAAAAAATAATCGCTGAAATTGGCAGCATTTTCCGAGCACTGATGTAGCTTATAATTTAAAATTTGCAGTGGCTGCTCGTCTTATAAGAAAACGAACAGCTAGTGGAACAATGAATATATTTTCCTCTACAAGGTAGGGCTGGATCCCTCTTAGGTGCCTTTCCTAATTGTTGAAAACCAATATTAGATAAATCTGAATGAGTTGTTCGAAAATGAGACTGTCTAGAAATTGGAACATTCAACGCGGTGGCGAATGGATCACGTTTCGTAATCACACAACGCCATCGAGTCACATACATATATTATTACATGTATACATGTATATGTAGCATCGTAAAAAAACCTTTTAATTGAACATGACGCATTCTTCAGCGTTTTCATACGACCCTTGCTAATAAATTTAGATAGTTCAATATCATCAAGTAGTGAATTGAAATGAACCAAATGTGTATATCGAATTCTATAGTTCTTTCCCCTGACGTAATGTAGTGTTCACATGAGCATGTGAAAATGATAATCTCTCCGACGATGCTTTCTATCAGAGAATTTCACGTTTCATTTCTTGTCGAGCCAAGCTGACAGTATTGGTTACGACATCGTGAATAATTTTTGAGCTAACGACATTGCTTACTTAATGTTTATTCGTGAATTAATGAAAACCTACAAAACTCTACGCAATACCTACGTATGATATTCGTTTTAAAATTTTTACGGTAAATGTTGTACAATCATGTAACGCGTGAAAGAAGGTAGATAACGATGAATGAATGAAAGTTTGAACGTTTAAATTAACAAATTTTCAGTATTTCCCTGTTTTATGACAATTATTGTCGACTCGTTTTGATTGCCAAAAATAAACATAACATATACTATGAGTAATAATGATATTCTTTACCGAAGTAATAAACTTCTATGGCCTATATAAGCTTATACATTTTTACACGATCACAGTAAGATGAAAGTAAGCTAAGTCAATTAGTTTCTGTATGTATATGTAAGTACATGATGTGTACTGCTATGAGACACGTGTTATTAAACATCATCTGTTATCACTTCTATATCGATAATGTTTATTATAGTTGTGTGTTAACGCTTATGATCGTTTATTTCCTTACCCATGCAATACATTTTCATAAAAAACACACATGTTTACACAATGATTCAATTCTTTTGTAATGTATGTAAGACACCAAAAGACTGCGTTGTATGAAGAGTTGTATTAAAACCATTTAATGTACGTGGACGTATATGCGTCATTACTATATTTATGTACATATATGTATACGCGTTCATACAGATGCATATTGGGGAAAATAAAATATTTTAAATAAATAAATATTTATATTTATAAATAAATAAATGTTGCAAGATAAAAAAATGTATAATAATATTTTCAATATTGAGATATTTTTTCCAAAAGCAAATTTTCAACATTAATCCACATTTTATATTGTTCATAAAACATTCAAAGTAATAGTCATCTGAATAATATTTATTGTATAACAGTAATTATATCAATGCATGGAGATAAATATGTAATAATAGTTGTACGCTTCAAAGTTTATTGTTAATTGTGTCGATTGCAGTATTGCTCATCTGCTGACTAAAATAGTAAAATTATATTATACATGCTGAAGAAAATTAGTCTAAACGTGAAAATAATAAAATTATTTAAATTTCTTGACATAATATTGGCGTTATTATAAATGCTGCGTGTATGTATCTACAAATTTTTCTATTGATTTTATTGAACCTCTTAAGATTAAGTGAGTGCTAATATTTTCAATTATAATTCGCAAAATTTTTATTTGCAACCGCGCTAAGATGTACAATGTAAGAATGGAATACATATATACTTTTCGTTCAGCCCTTCGTTATCATGAAATATAAATGTTTTTAATTTAGATTTAGTACTTTCAAAACGTGTAACATTTTATTCACTATAACAGATGTCAAAACGATAAACGTCAGATTATTTTCTAAAAATATATCTGCAATATATAGTATGTATTCAATACTTCAAAAATGTGTCTGCCGAGTTTTAAAACGAAACTAAAATCTACTAAACTTTTCTTACGGTTGAAATGCTTGTAAATACTTATATGTAAATGCAAATACATCGGACAAGTCTTTCCCCAAGCAAATTACGGGAGATAATCACGCTGATAATTTCATATTACGTACATGTATTATTTGCTGTTATGCGTGAGAATAAAAACATCATTCCGTGTATTAGTTCCTCAGTGCGTCATTGATATTAACATTGTTTGAAATCGCGATCATTCATTTAGCATATGATATGTTAATTGTTGTACTATATTGTACTGATAAACTTTTGATATGTCGAAACCAGGATGCATATAAATGTGAAAAGTCAATTCTTCATCTGGTTGTTATCATTTCGTTCGAATACAGGTGTGTTTTTTAAATAACAGAGAATATTTACCCAACAAAATGCCGCAATACTAACGAAGGAAACTCGTAGTGCTGGCGGTATTAGTAAAAAATTCAAAAATTGAACTGGTAACCAGTACATGCACGAAGTCTGAGAACAAAGAATTCTGTTAGTTACGAGTCTTCTGAGCATGAACAGTGATAAGATTTTTATACCTTGAATGTTTGAACGAATTTTGCTTTGCATTCATCAAATACATTTGCTTTGCCCTCCATAAGACTCATGCCTGAAATGTTGATAAAATAGAAGGTATGTAATATAATTCTGGATAATTAAACGGTAATTATTGGGAAACAACAGAAACGAAATACAAACTGATGAAAAACATCGTAATCAATGGTGGTGTAAGAATAAATTGGTCGACCAAAAGTTTTAGAAGGACGGTCTTCAATGTCTTGCCTTTATAGAATGTATCCAGCCATTTATACCTGATAAAATCAATAGAGAATATTTTAATGAGTTTTCCGTCAGCCCCTACCGATTAAAAAGCGCTACAAACAACAAAAAGAAAGATATTATCTAGCAACAACTATTCGAACATTTACCACGATAATTTGCACAGAAAAATTTGCATCAACGAATACATAAGCGAGTTTTGAATCAAGACAAACGGCAAAGCAGTATAAGCTCACCGAAGGTGATAGACCGAAAGAAAGCCAGCGTGCCGATGAATACAATCGTGCGATCTCATCCAGTGGGCGGGCAGTTTATTTCATGTTGATTTCTATAATTATAGGTGCCTACTTGTGAGAGATCACCAGTAAGAAAATTGTACAATGCCCAACAATTTGTGAACTTCTAGTTGCATGCTTCTCTCGTATAATAATGCTCTTTAAAAGAAAAAAGATAAACCCCGACGCTTAGTATTTAATATTATTCTCGTTATCTTTATAATTATCTATATTTCAATCTGTTCAAAACACTTTATATAAACTTTTACGCGCGATTTATTGCAAACGAATCACACATACATGTGTATGTATATAGGATGCGAGTACGTAATCATAAAGGTGCCTTGTCGAATAGATGCATAATGTGATAAGTGATGAAAACAGTCACACATGATATAAAGCATTTTATACATAAATGTAAAGTTATGCGCGATACCATCCGTGTAGAATCGGCCCTGCAATAAAGCAACCGTATATTGCAAATCGCTTAAGTTGGGCCCAATTGTAATCTTTTAATTGTGCCAAGCTATCTTGATGCAAGGAATCGAACTGATCGTTCAAATCTCTTCTCCAGATAAATTGCGACTTCTCGGTCTCAAACGAGTCCGACTTTTCGATGTTTGCCGATATTGGTGATAGCGAAAACTAAAATCGAAACGTACCACTGCTCACAAATACAAATGACAATTTTATACATGTACATTACATTATAACACTTTTTTTTTAATGGCTCTCCTATTAATTACTTTTTGTACAAGAAATAAACTTTTATATTTTTATCTGTTCCTGATGTATTGTACGTGTCAACGTAAATCAATTATACGCGCCCGCGCAATCGTATTTCTTTTAAACAGAATTTAAAAATTCTTACTCCAGGCAATTTACGTAATTGTACATAATAACTAAAAGATAATAAATGGTAAAAAGGGAGTAGTATAACATCCCTACTACTGTGTTTTAAAAAGCTTTCAACTTGTTATTCATTGTGTTCGGATACCTTGATCGTATGGGAAGAAGCATTACCTTAAATATTCTGCCATAAGTTTGTTGCGCAAATTCAGCACCAGTGTAAAAAGAACCATATATTACTGAATTAAAGAGTAGCGGCCTTCTTTGTGCAGAACTTTTTAGCTTCTGTAATATTCTAGATACGGACATGATTTCTTGTAAATCGTAACTTGCAAATTGCTCTTCTATAGTTTTCCGATCGACGCTGCTTTCAACTTTATTATCTGTAAATTAATGCGCTACGTTATTTGTATGTATACATACATACACATAGTCATATTAACCGAGCATTAATTGACAATATTAACTGCACACATTACTAAAAGCGTCAGAAATTAGGAGAATTAAGACATATACTAGTCTCCGTACACTCATGTTCAATCTCATTTTGTCGGACGCGACAAGATCGATGGTACTTAGCTGTGGAAGAATTTTAGCAACATATCCGAAATCCTTTTTCAACGCGGTCTTATAGTCATCGCCAGCCGCTGAGATTTCCATTTGATCTTGTACAGAAAAACTCATATTAACGTTACACTATTCGTTAGGTTCTATACTGTTCCAAGATGAAAACAATAATTAATTGACAAACAGAAAACGCAGAGCAAGTAGGGACAAGAAAACATTGCCGCAATGCGGCATATTTTCGCGACTAGTATGATACATCGCGAGTATGTATACATACGTTTGTCTATGTATTAAACTCGACGGATGAATTACAAAATAAAAATGTGCAAGAGTTAATTATTTCTTTTATTCTTTTTAACGGAAGAAGGAAGTATAGCATACACTTGCACATTTGTTTCATTGTATAGGGAGAGCATATTTCAACGCCAATGTTTTAATACTTTCCACCTTTCTAACACAAACTATTTCTATGGAAAAACATGCGTACCTCAAATTTTTTCGAATATGTTTTCCAATGTATCTTCGCTTCAAAATATTGTACTATTCCCCTCCTAATAGATATTTTCTAAATGTCTGTACATTATACTGTTTTACTGTAGGGTAATGAAAGCACTTCTTTTTCTTCAAAATTATCTCGCATGTTGCAATCGAAATAGAATATTATAGTACGAAATTCATACGTTGCTTGAAGATCTTATCGGTTTCTTACTTATCGCCAGCTTCTTATACGGAAACTGATAATGAGTGAAATTTACGATCTTCACAATAACGACTAGTTTTGGTAGGTGCCCTGCTTAGTTCCTAAAGTGTTGAAGCAAGAATGAATGCTTATTTTAAATGCACATCTTGTAAAAACTTTGGCTCGAAATGGTTTGCACAATAAAATCTTTTATTTTAGCTAACGCATGTTATTCTTCAACCAGCTTAATGTTGTCAGCAGAGTTAAATGGGCAGAGCGTATAAAAATATTGGATCAATGAAGACTGAAAACTGTTTAAAATGAAGCGTTCGTTCGAGGTATCGAACACCTTCCTGTACAGTTCGCGGAATAAAAGACGAATACCAACCTATACATACATACACATATATGCGTAACGAAGATAACTCACTTGTGCTTCCGATTATATCGAATGTATACTACTGCCAATACATTTCCCATAAATGTATTGAATAAGCGATTGTTTCACGTTCGAAACACCGATTCGTTGCATCTCGTACACGTGTGGCCGACTATGTATGCCACTTAGTGGTAATCAAGTGCAATCAGATCTCAGTCAGTTACATCAATTGCGGGCAACTATGATACAGAGATTATTCGATGCTAGAAAATGATACAGCGCATTAAATACTAACATTTATGTTTTTATAGAAATTCGTTTCATTTTATTAATATCAGCCAAGTTATAGTGTAAAAAATTTAACATTGAACAAATAATTGATTCTGCTACAGTTTTTACAATTTACACGCAACTATATCACTCTTTATTGGAAATTTCATAATTAATTGCACCCATAATTTCCGAATATAACCAATCTCTCCAATCTTGTTTTACAACCCTTTCAAAGGTGTATTCTTGAAAAATGTCACTTTTTTGGACCTATTGTACAAGATAAATTATTCTTACCGATACTAAACCTGCTATTGTTCAATAAATAATGTCAGAAAATGATTACCTCGTAAAATTGCAATTTCTTAAACATCTTTATGCAGTTTTCGTTATTGAATTTAATCTTTGCTGTATATTCAGTTACATGTAGTTTGTCGATTCCTAATTAAAGAAAAAAAGGTTTACTAAAGATGCAACAGGACCTGGATATTAGCGATACATAAAGGCATAGAATAACTACCATAAATTAACATTAGAATTGTTGACTCCCAACCCCTTCTCTTTCCTCTGCAAGCAACATTTGCTATCATAATTTCAATTTCTGCTTTAGATGGCTGGTTGTATTCGTTAAAAAATAAATTTGTATCCCCGATCATAGCTTCTAAAATTCATTGATATCAATAGCCGAGTGAAAGTGAGAGTAATAAGGATATTATCTGTAGTATTATATTGTCATCTGTACCTATCTCGTCTTCAGTTTCCGAAAATATACTCTTTTCCAAAATGATAAAAGTACACTCTAAAAGAAAAAGAAAAGTGCTGTTTCTGTATAAACTCCTGTTAAATAAAAGATTTATATACTCACTATCTTCATCTTGATGCCACCGTTTTTGCATTTGAAATTCTTCTGCCAATGTTAATATCTCTGAACCTGTTAAATATCTTAGTTCTGCTGATTTCATCCATTCGTGATATCTGAAAATAAAATAATATACGACGATACATATGATTGATATGGTCAGGTAAAGAGGCATTAACAAATTTAGCTGATTCTCAAACTTTTCCAACATATAATACATAATGTGTGCGTAATAAATGTACAAGAATTAATTTAAAAATGGCGGATATTTTCGTTAATTCATAACGATGCCGATGATCGATAATAGGTAAACGAGACTAGCCTTTCAACGTGTGCTTTTTTATATGGTACCAAAATCACATTTGTTCCGATAATTTTAGTACATTCATTATCCTTCATACTTCAATACCGTACGCTAAAAATACTATCAAAGAGACGATGATCGGAGAGCGACTCGAAGAATTGAAGAGGTTACATTTGCCTTTCTGCCATATTGAATTCAGAGTTTGCAACGGTGTGATCTAGAATTCTGAAAAAGTAAAGTCATTCTGTTTCTTCTAATACTATCCAAGAATTCTCGAGAATAGCTGCACAATTATAAAGGGATAAAGGGATTATTAGAAGATGGCTTACAATTTTTCGGGTGTACCAGCGGCTGCTATACCACCAATGGGTATGCGTAAAAGTTATAACCATATACTTTACATCAGTCTTCAGTATTTCTCGTAGCGTTTCTCGAGCTACTTCTTACACTCTTCAACCCTATGTTACATTTCAATCTCTATTTCTGTTACTGTAATTAGGTAAACATCTTTACCGGTCCCAACATAAAAATAATATACGCTTGTAGGTATGGGAGCAATGGGTCCACTAGCATCCATCGCTGGCCCACAAAGTTTCATGGACTTAACAGGTCAAGGATTTCCACCTCTACCTCCGCCGATACCACTGCCTGGAATGAATGATTCCCCATTAGAATTTAGCACAAACAAGAATCAACCACCGATAGTTAGGGAAACATCCGAAGATAACAACGATAAAAGAGGCGAAAAGTGTGACATACGTCGTGACAGAGAAACAAGAGATAATAGGGATAATAGGGATACGAGAGATAGCAGAAGGTTTTACTCATTTATTTTTGTTTGACAAATTTCACTACGGTATTGTGTTAACTCTGTGTTTCATTTGGGACAGATCAAGAAGCGAACGAAACGATCGAAGAGATAGAGATAGAGATAGAAGGGAAGAAAGGAGCGAAAGGGATCGGAGAGAAGAGCGGAGGCCAGAAGAACGTAATAGTATAAATTCGTCAAATAGTAATAGTAGCCATAATAACAATGCGAACGGCAATGAAATTCCATCGTCGTCAAATACGGGTAATACTCAAAATTTGGGAGCTCAGATGGAACAAGCAACAGGAGTTTGGGGTATGGGAGTAGGCTATCCAGTCATGGGAATGGGTCCAATGGGACCAATGGGACCAATGATGAGCGAAATGACGCTTGGACCGCATATGGGACATACTCATAGTTACGGACCCATGGGCATGGGAATGATGTCTCACGATGGTAGTATGATAGGTGCGCAAATATTAGGACCAGAGCAAATAATGAATGATGCTGCTCAAATTATGAGCGGTGCCTTACCCCCACCACCCACAACGCCGCAAGGTACCAAAGAAATTATACATTGCAAAAGTTGTACACTGTTCCCTCCAAACCCGAATGCTCCACCTCCAACGACTAGAGAAAGGCCACCAGGATGCAGAACAATTTTTGTCGGAGGTATTTGTTTGTTCGTTTCACAAAGCTCATTACTACGAAATGTATTCCTCAGAAATTTATCTGTGTCTTGTGCAGGTTTGCCGGAAAATATCACGGAGACGATAATTCAAGAGGTATTCGAGCGATGTGGAGAGATAACCACTTTACGCCTTTCTAAAAAAAATTTTTGTCACATACGTTTTGTATTGGAGAGTAGCGTTGATGCAGCTATTTATTTATCAGGATATAGAGTTAGGATAGGATCCAGTGGTGATTCGGCAAACACTGGAAGGCTTCATGTAGATTTTGCTCAGGTTTGTTATTGCTCTGCATTTACATACACAAGCATACGTCTGCCATTCTATGGTCCATTGAAAACATACAGGCGAGGGACGATCAATATGAGTGGGAATGTAGACAACGTCAACTCCAAAGAGAACAACGCCATAGAGAAAGAGTCGAAAAGGAAAGGCAAAGAGCACCGTCCAGTCCACCTCCGGTTGTGCATTATACGGACCACGAGGCATCTAACATATGTGAAAAAATTAAACAAGATGACACTTTTATGAAAGCGGTACAAGTGAGTAATCATGGTATCGTACTTGTATTTGCTTTCTTGAAAATGCTTAAACACCATTAAACGTCTGTGCAGACTAAAACTTTTGAATTCCAGAAAACACGTTCTGTCACGTTACAAAACAAGCGCATTAAATGGTTCCAGGTTGTCGTGACATGGCTCGAGCGCGGAGACTGTACTAAACGCAACGCTAACACGTTTTACTCGATGATCCAATCAACGAACTCTCATGTTCGAAGGTTACTCACGGAAAAAGTCACTTACGAAGAGGAGTTGCTGAAGGCGAAGGAACTAATGAAAGGCAGAATGCAGGGGCTTTTAATACAATGTACGTTCATGCACTAGACTATTTATATGTATATCTTCTTTTCTTTTCTTTTCTTTTCTTTTCTTTTCATTTCTTTTCTTTTCTTCTCTTTTCTTCTCTTTTCTTCTCTTTTCTTTTCTTGTCTTTTCTTCTCCTTTCTTTTCTTCTCTTTTCTTTTCTTCTCTTTTCTTTTCTTATCTTTTCTCCTCCTTTCTTTTCTTACAACACTTTTCTTACAAGCTCTGTACCACTGTACACTTTTGTGTACACAAGAGCAAATCTACAAACATATTGCTTTGTCTGGTAAGTTTTTTTTCTCCGTCATAAAGTAAGATTCTACAGTTTGGTTAACCGGCAGAGAAAAGATGGCAAAATCCGATTGTGTTACAGCTTCGCGGCATCTTGTAATAACAAAAGTGCGTACTCGTATATAGCTTCTTGATTTGCCCGATAAAATCTTAAATACTACATATATGATATCCTATTGTAACCGCCGTGCCGCATATACTATAGATTAGAAAATGAACATTGTAACAATTGAAACTGTACGCCACTTTTGATATTGAAGATTTTAACGTTAAAAAAGAGAGAGAAGGAAACGAATACACGATAGAATCAGACTTTTAACATTGAAAACATCGTCGTCGATCGTTTTGCATCGAATCTCGTTCGTTACAAAATTTCATCCCCGTTGAGAGTCAACAGCAGGTGTATTGTAAGGAATCTATTTTGTAACGAGTGTATTGTGGTTAATGCACGATTGGGACGACTCGGTAGAAGGATCAAAGACAATAGGAGAAAAATAAGGTGGGTGAAGAAATCCTGTCTTCTGGTACTATAGGCTCTAAAGACTGAACAAAAGATCACAAATACTACAAGAATCCATTTTATAGACGCATAGTGTACCTAAGAATTGCATGCCTGCAATGCTAAGGATTAACGGTGATGGGCTAAATAATTGTTACGGAGACGACGTTGCGTTACTTTTCATTATTCTGGTGATGTTATCGATTTACGAATTCGATCATAATTGGAAGTGAACCTTGAGTGATGTACCTTACAGTATAGATTGTCATTGTGAAACAATTTACTGAAATCGTAGCGCAAAGTCGTCTTCCTAGCGTCGGAAGTCTCTACATGTTGTAAGTTGTTAGGAGAATAGTGCACATTTTCTTGAGGAAAAAGCACTAATCGTGATCCATTAAGAAAAAGACTGATTGGCAGCTGAATTGCAAGGCCCACGAAAAAGGAGCGCCGGTCAACGGTGAAGTTTTTGAAAATATCGTATTCGGATAAGTAATTTCATTATACATATAACTATTTACCCCGGTGCATACGATACTTCTGTATGATCAAATAGAAAGAGGGAAAAGGAGGATGACAATACATAGAAGGATAACATTGAAATATGGTATACGTGCGAAGGAAACGTTCTAATCTGAATGATGTAGAAATGTCGTCGATATATAGATGCAGCATCTATGGTGCTCTGAGAACATTGCAAAGACTATATTAAAAAGCATATACGTATAGATGATTGTAACGAGAGTTGCCGTATTAGATCAAAACGAATGTAGAGTTTAAAGCAGGGTATACAACAGAAGATTTGTTGTGTTTTTGTATGCAACATGCGACCATGTCATCAACAGTCAGTCAGATTGAACGCGTCTTTACTGCGGCCAGCCACAAGAAGGTCTGGGATCACTTCACAAAGGCTCAGCGGAAGAACATCGAAATGTGGAAGAAACAATCCTCGGTATGTATTTGCATTCCCATGTCAGTAGCCCGTGTCCAGTACGATACTTTTTTTTTACAATTAGACTACAGTTATCAACGACAAAGTCTTACGAGTCACTAAGCGCTTCTTTATGCGATTGCACGTTCATCCATCTACCACGCACACGCGTTTTGCAAACACTTTTTTTTGAAGGGGAAGGTAAGTAGAGATCAAAGGATATGAACGATATCGATACACATCTACATGCCTAGTGAGACGTGTGCTTCCTTCATACGAACGATGTATACTCGGTGTTTAAACTTTTTGGGAATATCCGTATGTAAAAGGTAAAGATTAGTTTCCTTTATTTGAGTTGGACAGATACCATTGACTGGAACTTGAACAGGTAACGATCGAACTAACAAGTATTTCTAACTTGAAATGCGATTTTCACTTGTATTCAGCGGCTCTCTATCTTCTTACGTTATAAAAGAGGAGCGCGAATATAAAAAAGAGAGGACTTATTTATTTAGCATAATCCTATTCAACTTTCAATACGTATGCCCTATTATATTTATTTGTTCATCAGGAATGTTTACATGCACTTTTCTTCAGGTAAGCACGTGATTTCAGAAGAACGTAAATTTTTATCCGGCAAATTACATATTTCTCTTAAAGATTATTTGACGTACCTAATACGACTGTTCTATTAAATATAATATATAAACATGCGAAGAGATTTTGAACGATTTCGAAGGGAAGTTGTATCACGTTTTTCCTCCTATCGGTATCAAAAGGTGTCAGATGTGTACATACATATGCATTAATATGTCTATGTATATATGTACATGTACATGTACATATATGCATTAATATGTCTATGTATATATGTACATGTACATATATGCATTAATATGTCTATGTATATATGTACATGTACATGTACATATACATATACATGTAGCATGTCTTTTGATGTTATTTTTTCCAAACATTTCGAATGGAATCGAACTCAATTATGATGTACCTTCGCAATAGGAAATTAAAGCGGTACAACTGGAAGAAACATTGATTGAGGGTGAAGGGGAAATGGAAGTCTCTGACTCGGAAGAGGAGCCCCAACGCAAGAAGACACGCAACCAGTCGGATCTACAGGACGATTCTGAAAGATTGCAAGCATTGAAAGAAGAGAACGATAGTCTTCGGTGCCAGTTGGAGGCATATAAAAACGAAGTATGCAATGATCTTCATCGTTCATCTGAGGTTCAAGCAACCCGGCGGCATAAGAGAATTGTCATTGAACTGAGAGATTCATTTTCTTCTCTAGGTTGATCTATTGAAATCGGAGACAAAAAGTGAAATAGATGCCAAGGATAAGCAAATGAAGATGTTGCAGCAAACTTTGAAAGGCATGCAAGAACAGCTAATGCAGTCTAGGAAGCAGCAAGCGCAAGATGATCAGAAAATAAAGGATTTAACTGTGAAACTAAATGCCACGAAGAAAGAAGAATTGCGAGAAAGCGAGATAATAACGTTGGACAAGGATGACGATGTCAACGAGGAACCTCGAACTCCGAAGCAACTGGTTTTGACATCCAGTCTCGTCCAAATAACTCAAAAGGATGCTAAGCTGATAGGTAATGTCGATAAAATTATATCATCGGTCATTCAATTTTTACCTTACCACTTAACGTACCGCACAGGTACGTACACGATTCTATACACCACAAAGAAAACAAGATAAAAATCATGAAAAAGTTGATCGACTTGTCCTTTTCCTGTTTCAGGATTGATAGCGACATTCTTACATATTCATCCATTTGGTGCAAGCGTTGATTATTTATGGTCGTATTTACAAAAAATGGAACCTGGTATTAAACCGAGCGAAGTAGAAACCCTGATGCAACGATTCCCGCAAGTCTTTAAGCAAGACTTATTCGGAATCGGTGCAAACATGGAAAGACGTTGGCAGTTTTCCGGTTTTAACGTTTATCGTAGCCATTGATTGCTGTGCGTGTAAAAATATTGGAATTCGATAAAGACGAAGAACGAAAAATCTGTGTAGGAATTTTATAATATCATCATACTGTGGTATTTCAAATCATCGTATAGGTTTCTATTGTGATACATATAATTCTTGTAGCCAGTCCATGTTTCGTAATGTCGATTGTCAGAGAGAATACTTGTAAATAAAATTAATCGATTTCAACGGTTTCGAGAAAAGGCCGTGTACTTTTACTTAAAAGTTTATGAAAAGTTAATGTTCGACTCTATATAAATTGATTGGACTTGTTAGTGGGGAATGAAAAGGAATGAATGTATTATTATTTTTATTCTAGAGGGTGAAATCTATATGAATCTTCTCATTTAACAAAAAAAAGGGATTTACAAAAATCATTGATCACTGTTCGGGTTTTTATGTAGCGTTTCCTAGTGTGCGCCATATTATTAATATAGACAAAACGAAATGTAATCAATTCTCTACTAAATATTTTTCCTCCATTAAATTTTTCATACATAAGATATAATAAAGAATCTTTTTGTTTCATTCTATTTCCGTTTTCGGTGTACATATTTAGAATCCGGTTTTCACGTAAGATTCGTAAATTTAGTTTCTGTGTGTAGATAAGGTAGGGATGTAAGTAGTTTCAAGCATTCCTTTATAGATGGCAGTTAACGATTTATCCTTTCCATGATAGCACAGACGATGTTACGTATATGCACCGCGCATACATCGGTATAGATAATACATTCGTGATGTCGCGTGTAGAGTTTCTTTATCCATTAGAAAGATGCCACTATGTAATTTTAATTACGTGAGAATTCGTTGATGTTTGCAATCGACGTTTACGGGATCGGGATGCACTCAACGTTCATACTTAAATTTGTATGAAGAAAGTATATTTTATGTTTATTAGGTTATGTAACCTCGAACAAATTTGTTTCTATTCATTGACTATTTCATATTATTTGTACTGAAGTTTGAATGATGAGTTTGGTGAATTATTATGATACACTGGGTTGTACCAAAGACTCAACGGCCGAAGATATAAAACGCGCATATCGCACATTGATTTTAAAAAATCATCCAGATAAGAATACATCGAAGTTTGATGGTGTAAAGTTTCAGCGTATCTTAGAAGCTTGGAAAGTTCTGCGCGATCCGGAATCAAGAGAAGAATACGACACCATTCAAAAGCAGGAAGAGCTAGATGCAGAAAGCCTTTTGATATATGCAAGAGTGTCTGTTCAAGAACTGGAATCGATTGCTGATAATGAAGATATATTGACTCATCGCTGCAGATGCGGAGGATTATATTGTATTAACAGGAACAGCGTACAGAAGAAAAACCAGACCATATGTGTTCCTTGTTTGGAATGTACATTTCTTATCATTGTTGAAACGTAACATTGGCGTATACAAACTGAAAACATTAAGATGGCAAGATTGAAAACATACATTATGTAAAATGCAGCAACATTTTCTATTTCATATAAAAAATGATACAACAGATAACACATTATTACAAATATAAACTATTGAGCAATATACAAATAAAAACACGATCCTTAGAATATCCTAGGTTCAATAATAAAAATTGCATTTACACGAATCGTGTTTCACATTGGCAATAAAATTTACAAAATTTATTGTCAATTGGAATCAAGTGTTTGCATAGCTTATGTAACTTCTGTATGGCAACAGAGTTTGTATAAAAAAACTAATTTGCTATAAAATGTACTCTAAGTTAAGTTTGATGAAACTTGTAATATAATTGTAGTTCGTCTTGCATTATAACTGATTATATCTTGTTCAGTTGATTCGTGCTTATTGCACAGAACAGGTTTGCAACTCTTATTATTGCACCATGGCAAAACCAGACTTGCTACTAATGTCAAAATCAATACATTTTATTTAAATATTGACAATCCAATTAAATTACTATCACGAATGTTTGATTAATTCTGTATGTCTAATCGAATAGCCAACGATAAGCGGCAAATAATTTGCGGAACGTGTTACGTATGGAAATCGCTAATCATATATTTGTAAATGTATATGCGATAGCTAAAAGATATCAAAATACAAATCATCTATGATTACTATTCATAATCACATTTTGGAATTAATGTGAAAACGGTAAAACACCTATATTGTGACACAATATAGACAAATGAAGATTGTATAATATACAAATATTTCTAATATAATAACTTAGTTTTTACAAACATTTTCCGTATTATTCTGTTCCTATAGTATGTGAAATAATAGAATAAAATGCAAGATATATTGTGTATTATTCTATACCTTTCAAAATTTGTCTTTTGTGCTTCGCAATTTGCAAACTTTTCATTCTATATGCACACATTAAATGCATGAACGTCCACAATCCTTAGTATTTTGGGTACGTTACTTCGATGACAAATTAAAACGGTAGACGCACATTTGCTAAGCGGCAGCTAAAAAAATATTACTAATAGATAGAATCTTTGTACGTGTGAAATTAATTAATATAAATACGTGTTTCCTTCACGTAACACGTTCGTTGATACTTTTGATTAAAGACAAAAATAAAACAAATGGTCCAAGTTTCAATTCAATGTATCGATATAACACTAGTGGTGTTCGTAAAATATTAGAAATTGCTACGATTCTTCGATATATATACTTTAAGCTGACGAATTATTTGTGATTTCGTATGAATCGTTTATTCTGTGCATGAGCAGTTTCAATGGTACTATAAAAGTTGACGCGAACGAAATGTAATAGATGGAAAGCAACGATCGTTTTCATGCGAAAATGATTAAATATCGATTCTATTATCCAATAAATTATGCACAATTCCCATAGAAATTAAATTAATAAACGTAAGTGAAAAATTTAAATAAACCGTACGAAGTACAGCGGCGAAGAACGTAATATACAAAAAATGTTTTTACCAGTCTGGCCACACATTTTCGTTTCTTGTCATTATTAAACCTATGTTTGCCCTTGCTTTTCATCTTCCCCGTTTCCTTTATTTGGGATTTATTATATTTTTTCTTTTTTTTTCTTTTTTCGAAATGTGAGATTCATGAAGCAATATTTTCATCTATAGGCTTGATAAATATCGTATGAAATCTTTCTTTTTCTGTAATTTAAAAATACTTTCCTAAACGCCCATATACATCGTAATATAATATATGTTCATAGTGGGCTACTTTTTCGTTCAATTATTAGCAATTTGTTTTAAATTTCATAACAGCAGTAATACAGTATTAGTACACTGATAAGCTCCTCGTTCTCCATAATTTCTTAAGTCTTTGAAATCTCGTATTTGTACACCGCGATTAATACACTTCATAATATAATTAATGCCATCGGCTTAAACGTTCTACCACTTCGGAGATCATTTTGAACAACTATCGATCCATCATTTGACTTTTTGCGATCCCCCTTTCAATTTTCGACATACATTCTTATCACAATCACACCACGTAATACATGAATCATCGTACAGTAGATTGGTTACGCTACCTAATCGAAGTATTATGTACAGGAGTAATAGAAGGGAGCAGCAGCAGTTTTCTCCTCGAATAAGTGCACTATTTTACCTCTACATCAAAGTCGAGAACAAGGAGCTTGGTCTCCTCTGTGCCGTTACGACTACCCACTGCACACACTAGTTTTGTATCACTAGCACGTATCCTCCACACAACACCACCACTTCCGCCGCTTTCAAGAGCCACCAAGTTTCTTATAAAATCACCTAAACACGTGGTAAAAGCTTTAGAAAGAGATCACGTTTGGCAATACGAATGAAAAATGAAGAAAAAATACCAAAAGTAGCTAGAACATACCAGTTTTAACATCCCAAAGTTTAACTGTACCATCGTCGGACGAAGTAATTACAAAATGACTGTTGAATTGAAGGCAAGTAACAGCA
Organism: Nomada lathburiana; assembly: GCA_963667235.1. Lineage (NCBI taxonomy): Eukaryota > Metazoa > Arthropoda > Insecta > Hymenoptera > Apidae > Nomada > Nomada lathburiana. Next base: position 20,318,754 of record OY763900.1, read on the forward strand.
GACTGATGCTTATTTGGACCAGACAGTGTTTGAAGGCAGTGACCACTCACAATATCCCATACTTTAACAGTTGAATCCGCATTTCCAGACACCAAGATATTATTACGTAGTTCCATTCCTGATGTGAGCGACTGATGTCCCATTAACGTATGTCTACATGCACCAGTTTCAACTTCCCAGACTCTGATGCTGGTATCCAACGAGCCGCTAACGACATGTACACCGTCAAACTGACATGGTGACGAGAGAGAAAAAAAAAGGGGAGACAGAGGAAACAAATTAATCTTTCTCAATTATGAGTAAATGAAGTAAGCGATGTTAAGAGTAATAGTGCAAAGTGCAATGCTGCCCGAAGCGTAGTAATACCCTAAATTGCATCAAGTTCAGTAGAATTGCTGAGCACTAATCGTGACACAGCGTACGGAAACATGTAACTTCCTGGAACAGTTCTACTTCAACTAAGGTCAGCATAGTCACTTTTTATGGAAACTACAGATACTTACTTGGAGGGAATAAACACGATTTGTGTGTCCTTGTAAAGTATGAAGGCACTCCTCGCGTTCCGGATTCCAAACTTTAACCATATAATCATAAGCGCCACTGACCACTAATTTTCCATCGTATTGCACACATCTGACAGCTGCCAAATGGCCCACGAGCACGTGTAAACATTCGCCAGTATCCACTTGCCACACCCTTAAAGTAGCGTCTCTACTACCGCTGACTACTTTATTGCCATGCAGATGCATACATCTTACTGTTGATGTATGCCCGTATAATGTGTGAATGCATTGACCAGTTTCGGCATTCCATACCTTCAATGTACGATCCGTGCTACCGCTAATCACGGTTGTGCCGGACATTTGTGACGACCATACGCCACCGGTATGCCCAACCAATGTTCTTAAACACTGTTGTAACATAGAAAACGTCAAAAATCGATAACGACTAGAATGGAAAAAAAAACGTAGCACAATACTTGCAATTGCAATATATGGCTTACCTTGCCTGTAACGGCGGACCATACTTTAAGCGTATTATCGTCGGATCCGCTTACTATCCGGTTACCAGAAAATTGGAGGCATGTAATCACATGATCATCGTGACCTTTTAAAACTTTTGGGGTACGAATCGGTTTCGTCCTCCAGTTCATTTTAATATTGTGTTGTCTCATGTATGCTTGTTTCCATGGAGACGAAGAATTACCAGACGTTCTGCAATTCTTACGTTTTATTGGTGGAAGATCTTTTAAATCGTCTATTCCAGCTGCTCTACACTTTTCTTTCCATAACAAATTATCATCAGCGAGAAACCGCCAATTGCGGCAAGTTTGCGCGGCTCTTAAAAGATCCCTAGGCTCTAGGAAAGCTAACACAGACAAGGCCAATTCTTTCGGCAACAATGATATAAAGTCTCTCTGAAATTGAGGCTCGATGACCTGCATCATGTGTCGTACTTGCGTCGGTTCGCATCGTTCAATTAATTCATCTATTGCTAGCATTCTCTCTGCGTTCGACCATCTCTACAGTTAGAAGAATTTTATGCAACGAAATTTTATGCAATTCAAAAGCAAAGAAAATGGAAAGTATGAACCGTCCAAAGGACTTGGATGTTCTGTACCTGAAATTGCAGAAGCCAATTACTCATTTCGGGTGGAGGATTATCCTTGGTTGGAATAACGCATCTCGTATGTTTACCTTTGTCCTCCAACTTTTTGACAGCTCTACAAATAAAAGATCTCTGTGAAATAAGTATGAACTTTTGCTGAAATATCGAAACTCTCCTACTGCTTAATTAGTTTTGGGTTACACTTACATAGAATGCAATTTATCTTCTGGGTTAAGTTTTTTGCAAGGTAAACTTGATTCCATTTCGCTTTTACGCTTCCTCTGCGGCTGAACGATATCCAACGGTACGCACGTATGTAGAATGGGACTATGAATTCGTTGTGCGATAGACTGTGGTTGCGACCCGGACAGGGAACAATTATTACTTTCAACGACAGGTTCGCATTCTGTGTCACAAAATATTCCAGTATCGCTGATCTGTAATAAAAATAGTCTGGCTATATTAATGCACAAATGTGTTTTCACATAGCAAGCTTGATGCTAAAATGAAACTCACTTCGCTCCCTTCTTCGCTACTGTCATCCTCCTCTTCCTCTTCGCCATCGTCACCATAATCCTCCGACTCTTGATCTTGCGTTAAAAGAGAATGCATAGGTTCTAAAGAACTAGGTCCAGGAACACCTTCGATGCCCTCTATAGGACTTGGACTTGTACCACCTGGCTTATTATCGCTTATTTTGTTGGACGACGAAGAAGGGACAGACATCACTGGCTAAGTCTGATATATGATGTTACCTGAATGTACCAAAACGTTTTTTTTCTTTTCTCTTTAGTGAAAGTAATTTCAGTATTCTAGTGTAGAGCGACAATACATATATTTAATTGCATACAATGTAAATATTCATAGAGACACACAGAGGCATTGAAATTTCAAGGAGGAAATTGACTGAGATGCTAGGTGCATAAAAAAATCATAGAAAATATTGCTCTTCAAACGACTATAGTTTGGTACATTAAGTTTATTATTTTTGATGTCGAAAAATTGTTCGACGTAAATTAATAGATTTTTTCGAATCCGTAATTTAAGAAAATATAAATTTACACAAATAGAAAAATGTTATCGACAAGCAGACTCGTAAATTGATAAAGTCGCAAAGCTAAGGTAAATCAGATTCATACTTGAAATTTATTTAAAAACTTTTAGTATTAAAAAATATATTCTAAGAGCACAGAATGGATTATGGCATTCGATGTAACGAAGGAAAGAAAGAGAAATAGTGGTGGAAAGAAAGGAAAACTCCTAACCTTACATGGATCCTAAAATCAAGTTAGATATGGAACATAGCCTAGAATAATAAAAGGAAGGACCGCTTAGCCACACCCCTAATTTTCATGGGATTATCTCGGGGAGCAAACGAACAAAGCGTAAACTTAGAGATGAAAATGAAATTCATACTTAGATTAAATGTTTCTCCTTCCTTCGGCTTCCTCGCTGCAACAGTACTACACGACGGTGATACAAGTTTCTTAGTTTCGGTTGATGTTTCTATCATATGGTCACAGAATACATTTTTCGTATGTCGGTACTTTGTTAGGTTAGAATATGATAGGGTTATTTTTTGGGCTAAGGAATTAGGCCAACGCGAATGTTGAAAGAAAAATAAGAAGTAGATATAAACACAGAAAAAGATCCATCGGTAGCTCTCGGTAGCACCGAGGTTTTTATCTCCTCGCACTCGGTGTTTCGTAGACAGGTATCTGTTGCACATGCGTTCCCGTTCATAAGCCGCATATCCATCGGTGGGATCTTTCAATGCATTGCCCAATCACATCCGTGCTTCTAGATTATCCTGCTCAGTGAAATTAATGATCCATTTCTATTGCGCCTCAATTCGATTTCTAATTTGTGGAAGTGAAGGAGGGCGATATTTCATGAACAGCTTGTAATACAATAATATTTTAATGTTTACATATAATAAACTACTTATTGATTTGTTTCAAGTTAGCATAGTCTTTACATTAATTAAGTTACATCAGTTAATCTTTCATTTTTATTCTCCGTCGATTTGTTATAAGTGTATGTTTTTTGTCTAGCTACTACACTACTATATGTACAACTGTCAGTCCTGTGAACAGGACATTACGTTTTAAGATCATCACGAAAGTCGAAAGGTGTATTAGTGAAGCGTGTGTGGTGCGGTTTATAATATGTCAAGCCGTGACGTTGGACAAGCAAATTTTGAAGGTTATCAACTGATAGAAGAGTCGAAGTTTTAACATTGATTAAAATCAAGGAAACTAGAATATCTCGTCGATGCTGTAGTTCGTCGCTTCGAGCGCTTCGATATTTTTTACTTCCCAAAAACGTTGCGCTCCATCGTGACAGCAAACTACCGTATGAATATTCAACAATTTTAGAACTAAGCAAAGGTTAGATAGAACTTACTAAATAATACAATGGCTTCGGGTACAATATTGCAGGTACAGATTTATTGCAGTTGTGTTTGTCTTGAAGATTTTATTTGATTATTAAAATTGATTATTGCAAATTACACTCGTACCTGTTATTTCATAGAAGGCTATAGACTTGGTCACCAAAGCTACGGAGGAAGATCGTAACAAAAATTATGAAGAAGCACTTCGATTGTATGAACATGCTGTTGAATATTTCTTGCATTCTATTAAATGTAAGAGCGTATCATCCTTCTGTCATTATATTTTCTTAATTGCGCACCTTTGCCATAAAACGGTTCATAAATTATGCTACAATAATTTTGTTCCAGATGAAGCACAAGGGGATAGGGCAAAGGAAAGTATAAGAGCAAAATGTACACAGTACTTGGAAAGGGCAGAGAAATTGAAAGCATTTTTGAAGAAGAGTAAGAAGAAACCTGTGAAAGCGGGCGAAGATAATTCTAAAACTGAGGACAAGAAGAGCGACAGCGGTGATAGCGACACGGATAGCGATCCTGAGAAGAAAAAGTTACAAAGTAAATTGGAGGGGGCTATCATTATTGAAAAGCCGGATGTAAAATGGAGCGACGTTGCTGGCCTGGATGGAGCCAAGGAAGCTCTGAAGGAAGCTGTTATCTTACCAATACGTTTTCCGCATCTTTTTACTGGAAAACGGATCCCATGGAAGGGTATCTTATTATTTGGGGTAACTTTTAAATAGGAAATTTTAACAACTTTTTACAAATATTATTTGAATAATTGTAAGACACCTTTTAGCCTCCAGGTACCGGTAAGTCTTATTTAGCAAAGGCAGTAGCAACGGAAGCAAACAATTCAACATTCTTCTCCGTCTCGTCCTCTGATTTGGTAAGCAAATGGCTTGGAGAGTCCGAGAAACTTGTGAAAAACTTGTTTGAATTGGCGCGTCAACACAAGCCTAGTATCATATTTATCGACGAGGTAGATTCTTTGTGTTCGTCACGTTCCGACAATGAGTCAGAATCTGCAAGACGGATAAAGACCGAATTTCTAGTCCAAATGCAAGGTAAGCGCAATTCTGCTGTTACATATGTACATACAAACATACATACATAAATACCTAATTATATGCATACCATATATAAAAGTAAGTGCACATACATAGTACATTGATGAAGCAGGTGTTGGATCAGACAACGACGGTATACTGGTTCTGGGGGCTACTAATATACCATGGGTATTGGATTCCGCTATTAGAAGAAGATTTGAAAAGAGGATTTACATTCCCTTACCCGACGAACAAGCTCGCGTTATAATGTTCAAACTTCATTTGGGAAGTACGTCTCACTTTTTGACGGAGGAAGATTTTAAAAGATTAGCAGCTGCTACCGATGGGTATTCGGGAGCTGATATAAGTATTATCGTGCGAGATTCACTTATGCAACCAGTTAGGCAAGTTCAAACCGCGACACACTTTAAACGCATAAGGGGGCCATCGCCGAAGGATCCATCTATCATAGTGGACGATTTATTGACGCCATGTTCACCGGGAGACCCGGCCGCTATCGAAATGAGTTGGATGGAGGTCGAGGGAGACAAGTTGTACGAACCTCCTGTAACTATGGTAAATATATACATCCTTTCATTTTTCTTTAACATTGCAGTCCCACAAGTCTTATTTCGAAATAAATCATTGCGTCGTGTGATTTCCCTACGATATTTAGAAAGATATGTTAAAATCGTTATCAACTACCCGTCCCACGGTGAATGAAGAGGATATGACCAAGTTAGAAAAATTCAAAGAAGATTTTGGACAAGAAGGTTGATACACAGATTACTCAAAGAAGATCACGCTACACTTCCAAAAGTGATTCGTTTATACACGCACTTGCCTTATACCTTGTTTAATTATCATTGCTGCTATGTACAAGTGTTTATGCAAAAACACTTTGACTCAGATTTTTTTTCTTTTTTTTTTCACACGTTCCTCTTCATTGTTACGTTCCCTCGATAGCTAATACGCAATGATAATGAAAAATATTGCAAGCTTACACACAAATACTGTTTATCAGAGCTAACATAAAAATTGCAGAATGAATACCATATATTTTGAGATAAACATTCGATAGATTTGAGACGGCGGAAAACCAAAAAACTGTTTTTTATTCAGAAACTTGAAGAACAGTTGAAATGCGATATTTAACGTAATTTGCAACAAATTTGACGCGTTCTCAACCCCTAATATTCTCTATACTTGTACCTAACAACTTAATTGTACTATATATATATATAGGTTTAATAAGTATTTCTGAACAATATTTACGATTACATATTAGCAATTTATTTGTATGTTTTATAATGCTGATTTTGCTTAGACATTAATGACGCGTTGTCTACGATATCTGTATTGATTTACTCCGGTTCGTAATAATAATGTATCATCGATTTAAATGATTCGCTAAATTAATTTGAGCGCGGTTACATGTAGTATGTGATATATGTGTAAGTACTTCAATTAAGCAAAATGCCGTTTCCATGTAAATTGTTTTTATTGTTAACTAAATAAATAACAAGCTGTACACGCAAGTACATCAATTTCTTGCATAATGTTTCTCAAGGACAATGTCAGTTTAGGCAACTGTCATACAGATGAAAGAAGAAGCTCGTACAGAGTCACGGGGGACAGTGTCTTAAAAATTTAGAGTCCATGTAAACAACAGTTACTGTAATGTCATCGCGGAACATTCGTACGACTTCTCTTGGTAGCGTCAATAATTGCGATAGTTTGGCATGATCTATACCATAGTCCGTGCCACCAAGTGCATGTCTTACTAAATGTGTCGCAGCGTTACTATCGAGAGGTTTCTTCTTCAAACCCTCTTTACGTTGCAGTAGCATTTTATTTATATCCGACAATTTCATGTTTTTACAAGGTAGCCTTATTGGACTCAACGTGACTTTTCCACTCATATGTTCTCCTACTAAACGCACTGCTTGCAACGGCGACATCAAATCCCACAAGCCATCGCTAGCTATTATAAGAAATTTATCTCTAGGTGTCAATCTATGATATTTAACTTCTGGCTTCGCCGTTAAGTACGGCGGGGTGTGATAATTCGGTGGGATTGCGGCTTCGCCAAAGTACGGCACTACTACCTCCCTTAAAATCCGTTTGCTCCATTTGTAACGAAAATCACCCAGCGAACGTAGGGGTGCTAGTTGTCCTAGTAATCGTTCCATTTTAATTACGGTCGATTTTTCGTTTGATGGATGTTCCGACAGAATTCTTTCGACTTCTGCTCGATTCTCCGTATTGTGCTCGACAGTCATTAGCTTTGCGGACCAATCTTCATTTTCTATAATCGAAAATATTATGACAGCGGCAGCAGCAATAATGCTTACAGTTCCATGTCCAGTAACTCCATAGAGTTTAATAAATGCAACTCATACCGGAAAGTATGCCAAGCACTGCCTGACAATCACCAACACCGGCAACATGAAGATGCGGCCCATCTATATGTGCTACAGCTGCCACAGCACCAGACATTGCTAAAGTTAGAGTTCTAGCAGCAGTGTTTTTTCCTAGACTTAAAAGTGCTTCATTCGACAAATCATCGTCTAGTCTGAGAAACGCAGTCGCTAAAGCTGTTTCCATTTGAAATTCATCTTTGTGTTCAGTTTGTACCAGATCCCTTGCAAAAGTTAAGAAACTTGATTGATAAAGATCCCTAATCTCTGCAACAAACTCCACATTATCGTTTAACATTCCAAGGAGTTCTGATCTATTGTCAGAGTTAACTGTGTCGAGATACTGTTTCAGCAACTTTTTAGGTAACAAACACACAGATATATAATGAAAAAGTCTCTTTGAAACAATTTGTGCACAAGTTCCACCACCATGGCCGTCGAAAACGCCTAATAATATTCCTAAAAGAAATATTCGTATTATTTCTATTGTAAATAATATATTGATAAACATGCTGTTAATAGGACATTCTGATGTATAGAATATTCTCTGTAGCCTGTATACCCTTTGTAAGCAAGCATTGGGCTTCTGACCGAGTATCTTCTATAGGATTATTAGATGCTAACTGATTCGAATCATAGTATTTAACAGAACTTGGCCCATTGAATTCCTTAGTATGTTCGTTAGCTTGTAGCACTGCTGTGACCTATGATTCGATAGTTATTAATAGGTTTCAGGAGTAATTTGAATAATTCATTTGCAAAGAACTCAAAGGTTTCATTACCTCTTGAGGTGTTAGACATGGTAATGCTGTGTACAATCTCAGAATAGATTTGTTGCAGTTCCATTCTTTTTGTCTGATGCATACATTACCGACAATTCTAATTAAATTGCAACTAATGATTCGTAAGACCATCCTATTTCTGCGATTTTGCAGTAAATTTGTGCTAGCACGTTATCGTGCTTTTACTCCTACAGCTCATCTTGTTCGCCTTGCAGGTTATGTTAAGTACTCATCTCATCAAAATTTTTACAAGGAAACCTGTCTTCGTAATATTGCGGATAGTGTCCTCGTTTGTTTCTTATTTTTTTCGCGGTATTAAAATAGAACTAATGTTGCAATTAATATACATCTATATACATGTACGCACATATATATGTATGTAAATGCATATGAATACGTGGACTTCGCTACACTAAAAACTGGTAACAAGAGTACTTATATCATTGTAAAACTAGCTTCAAATCTACGTACATATATAGAACAACCTGATTGTCATTTTTATGTTTCATTCGTTCAATTATAAATTACATTAAAATATGAAGGAATAATTCTTTTTCCTGATTAATATAAGAATATTCGATACAAACATTGTTGTACCACGCTTTTGATGTATGCGTTTCAAGTCAATCAAATGTGTTTCTGTACATATATTTAGAAGCGCAACACAATATTGGAACCATTTAAATATCCTATGGTAATTAAAACAATTAAACATAATTGTATGCCCCTATAATTCATAAATTGACATACGCGAAACAAAATTTCTACCTTTACCTTGTTAGATTTCAATTGGATAAATATGAGGGTCGAAAAAATCAAACTGCATTGTATACATATCTACTTATGCATATACAATATCATATATGTATTTACTTAAGTACCATATAACAGTTGTTGATAAATGTAAATATCAGTATGAAACAAGGGACAGCCGACAATAAAAAGCAAAAAAGTAAATAAACAATTCAAACTTCAGATTATTATTCCTAGTGCGCTCCGCGAGAGTTTATAATGATTAAATATAATTCATGAATATAATGTAGGATTCGGGGGAATATAATCCATACCACCATTCAATATGAATACGATATGCATTCAAAACTGCTAAACTCATTTTTAAGATGATTTAGAATTCATCGTAAACTTTTTAGCCACTATTGTGCGCAATACAATCGCAGTATTAAAATTTAAGAATTATATGCTTATGATATAAGTTATGTACCTTTATATATAAAAGTGAAGATTCTAGAATAATTCCCTAGGCCTTGGGATGTTACACACTGCCGATGGATTTAATATTGGCGAAACTGTTTCCGATGCAACTTCATTGCAGAGCAATTTAAATTTCAAACTTCGGTTTATCCTCAACGGTTGGTGATGGATGTTTGCGTCCTAGTCTAATAAATTTTGCTATGGTGTTTAACAAACGAGATTTGGCGAAAGCATTTTCGCCTAACAAGGTTAAAAGATTTACGAAGAAGCGGTTGTCGAATAATGGAACGAAACCGGGTACGAGTGGAAGTTCTGGTAAATCAAAACAAATTGAGTCTGGTTCACAGACAAGTATCAAAGTGATCATAAGAGTGCGACCCGAGAATGAAAATGAGCGGCAAGGCAATTGTAGAACTGTTGTTAAAATAGTTGACGATAAAATGCTTATTTTTGACCCGAAACAAGCCGAGAATCCGTTCTTTTATCACGGCGTCGCGCAGAAAGGTCGTGACTTTCTTAAGAAGCAAAGTAAGGAATTGCAGTTTATCTTTGACAAAATATTTGATATGTCGTCTAACAACAGCGACGTATTTGAGGGAAGTACCAAAGATTTGATCAGCAGCCTTTTGGATGGTTATAACTGTTCTGTCTTTGCATACGGAGCAACAGGGGCTGGGAAAACTCACACTATGCTTGGCTGTAGCGAAGACCCTGGTATCACGTACAGGACAGTAGCAGAATTATTTTCTCAAATAGAAAATCACAGCGAACACCGTGAATTCACATTAGGTGTAACGTATTTAGAAATTTACAACGAGAATGTCCAAGATCTTTTGCACAAGTCTGGACCCTTGCATTTAAGAGACGATGGTAGGTGCGGTGTAGTTGTTGCCGGGCTGAATGTAATTAACATTCAAAACGCGGAGGAATTATTGACGCTTTTAGCAAAGGGTAACAAAAATCGTACTCAGCATCCTACCGATGCGAACGAGGAAAGTAGTAGAAGTCATGCAGTCTTTCAAGTTTACATTAACATTACTAACAAATTGGACGAGCAAGTACGACAAGTCAAGTTATCTATGATCGATTTAGCCGGATCAGAAAGAGCGTCAGCCACGGGTTGCAAAGGACCAAGATTTAAGGAAGGTGCAAATATTAATAAATCTCTATTGGCTTTAGGAAATTGTATTAATAATTTGGCCGACGGTGCGAAGCATATAACTTATAGAGATTCTAAATTGACACGTCTGTTGAAAGATTCATTGGGTGGAAATTGTCAGACAGTGATGATTGCCAATATAGCACCCTCCAGCTCCAACTACGAAGATACGTACAATACATTGAGATACGCAAACAGGGCAAAGAAGATTAAAACTCATATAAAGAAAAATATTATATCCTGCGAAATGCACGTGACTACTTACATAAAAATGGTTGAGGAACAGAAGAAGGAAATAAATTATCTGAAACAAAAATTATTTGCATTTGAAAATGGATCTACGCATATGTTGTCAAAGTGTGGAAACAATAAGTCATATGATGTAGCAGATAAACAGACTCTGGCCATTACCAATAAATTGCTTGAATTACTCCAAAAGCGAAAAGTTTTAAACGAGAAGATTCTCTCGCTGGAAAGTGCTGACAAAATATTATGCTGCCGAATCCAATATAAGAAAGCAGCGGACGAAAGATTACATAATTTGACAACAGCCGTTGATGCTCTGACATCCGAGGAGCAGAATGCCAGTGGTAAAATTAGAGTTAACAAATCGTTACATTATTTCGAACGACAAAGGGATTCTTTGAAAATACAGATTGAAGCAGCATGGGAAGACTTATGTTCGATAGAGGAAGAATTGAAGAAGGTCGATACAGAGATTAAATCGCAGGGGGATCTTGGAAAATTAGAGGATCTAATTGCGCTACGAACTTCCCAAATTGAAAAGTCTAGGCTGCAACAACAGTACGATCATGCAAAGAAAGTAAGCAATCTCCAGCAATGCGAAATACAGTCCCAGTATTCCATGATTAAAATGATGAGTACAACATTGCAACACTATTACAACATGATGAGAGGATATGGAACAATGACAGATACAATGAAAGAAGAATTTAAACAATTGATAAAATTGCTGGAAGGTGTTAGGAGCATCAAATGGTCGGATATGGAAGCGATCAGTAACGAAGAAAGCTTTTACAACTTAACGTGCCTGAGTGTAAATCACGTACGAGACCCGCTTATTAATAAAATACCTATATACGCTTTACATCTGCTAGACGACCAAAGCCAAGCTAATTGTACTAAGGATACACTGAATGCAACTTTTGATGCATCCTGCTCAGGTACAGAGAAAGTATTTGATGCGATCAATGTAACAGCCACATTGGAAGAAGATTTGAACACAAATTGTAAGAAGGATACAATAGAGGCAAAGGAAAGTACAGCACATATACTTAATAATATATCTTGTACGGAAGAGAAGGCCAAGAAGCGCGTTCTTGCCGATAAAAACAATGCAAATGTAATGAAAACTCCTGCTAAGCAAACGAGAAAGATATCTCCAAAACATAAAGATACGAAAATTTGTCCAATAGGAACCAAAGGTAAAGAGAATAAACAACACGCATCTAAATCGCATGCAGCAATGAGCGCTAAAAGTATAGCTATATTGAATAAGTTTAAAGCAGATAAGCTGAAAAAAGAGAATGCGAGTATGGATGCGTCGGATAGGGCATTAAAGATAGTTAGGGAAAAGGAAAGAAGAGGATTAACGTCAACCCATCCATATCAAAAGCTGAATGGAAAGCAAAAGTAAGTTGTTTAGTAAAAGGTAATATAGCGATGTTATTGACTACTTGCGAGGAAAATGTACAGTGATTTATGTCACATAAACAGTATTCATTAATGACAAGAGACAGAGACTTTTACCAAAGAAATTCTCCAAGTGGGATCAATTTCTGAGATAGCGTGGAAAAATATATTTATCGTAGCGTTTTCATTTGCTAGTTAGAGTAGTTTGATTATTAATGGGTTGAATAAAAATTATATAACATTACAGATTCGTTCCAGCCCCACCTTCGTCTCGTGTGCCGTGGTAACGATAATTATGTTCAGTAATATTTTAACAGAAAGAGCGTGTATCTAGTTATTTAGGTTGGAGTCACTTAGAAGTACTACCTTATATTTCAATTAGAATATAAATGCGAAATTTTTTAGCGTAGAATAATGTCACCGTACTTGTAAAAACATGACCTTGTAATAAGAAAGATAATAATCACAATATGATCCACTTACTTACCAAAGGTGCACACGTTTTGTACCACACATCAACACTAATGGTTTTTTTTAATCCATTTATTTAACGTCGCATCGACTGCTATGGCGGCTATTAGCGACTATGTACTATGGGGTTATTGAACGACTAGAGACCTACGGGTTTAGGTGGGACCAGAACCACGTTGTAAAGAACCGATGATCGTTTGATTACGAGTCCAGTCTCTAATCGACCGAGCCGCCGCGCCCTTTAATGAGTTACTGTAAAGACTGACAGTGAATGTAGAATAGATAAAAGAAAATATAGAACAATGTCAATTTGACCTTGTTTAGGGTGGTCTTTACTTGTTGTTATGCATCGCGATACAATACAGGGAAACGCCATCAATAGTGTAATTAGTGTTTCTAATTCTAATATATTGTACATTATAGTTTTGTAACAAAATGCAAGTTATGTAACTGAAGGCAGAAGCAGAAAGTTTGTAATTTTACCCGAGTAACTTTCACGCGAAACTCACTTTTGAAAAGAATAATAAATTCAGCATTTGTTCCATCCGTGACACAATACTTCGTATATGAATGTACTCTACCTTTATACTCTTTGTTGGGTGTTTTTAATTTCTGTACTTGGACCAGCTCTCATTTATGTGAGCAATGTACATACTTTTAATACTATGTTTGGCACTGTGTTAAGTACTGTTTGTAAAACACAGATATGTTAAACAGTACAACAGATAGTTTCTACTTTATAGAATTTTTCCTTAGTTACATTTCACATTTGGATTATTAAACAATTACATTTTTTCTCCATGTACCTTATCTTGTGTTTTACATTCGACAATTTTCCATCGAAATTTCCTCCCCATTATAAGTAATAAATTCCAATAGCACTAACATATCAGTATTGAATTTTTTCAAAGTTGAAAATGGGCTAATTTATTTAATTTCTGATTTTTATTTACTTACACGTCCATTCAATGGGCAACATATTTGTGTAGTAATCGTTATCATTCCAAATTCCATACATAGCAGTGCAGCAATTGACGTTGCCATAATTGATCTTGAATGAACTCATGTTTAGAACGATATATACAGTTAGCAGATTCTTTTACAATAATATGGGTATATCATAATGCTGCATTACCAATATTTCTGCTTCCTTTCATTATGCGAGCATTGCTTGATAGTAATCAGTTGAAAGGTATTACAAAAGGGACGAATTTCGCATAAGCGTTGCCATTTATTATGTTCGTTCATTGATTTGAAGATTTAACACATTTTTCACAGCTTGTTTGTATTTATCGATCGACAATTCGTTTTCCCCTTTAGTTATTAAATCTGTAACTGCAATTCTATATTCTGTTGCATGCGGTATGCATTCATGACTCGTACCGCTCGAGGTATTCGGCCAACTGTACAATGATATTAAAGACTCTTTGCTTCTGTTTTTATCCCAATCGTAATATTCCATATCTGCCTCAGACTTTTCTGCCTCCCATGGTTCGACACGCTAAAAAAATTATAACATTGTTCCCATTTAATTGGTTACTTGAGTTGCTTAGAGCCCATCGCGAAACTTAATGGAACTAACAATAAGGAACTTACCCAGGATACATGGAACAGGGCTGTTAGAAGATACTTTACATAATCTATGTTTTGCTTCTTAGTTGGACATCTGTCTGCAGTTATTGTTACCACATCTGTTTGAGGATTGTATTTATCACCCAGTAACCTAAGTATTTTATCTTTAGCATGCGCGTTTAGATACAACACGGATAATTTTACTTTTAAACTTACTATCCTAGCAAGAGGTTCTCTTATACTAGGAGAGGAATAACAATAATCAGATGTAATTATTTCAAGAGGAAAGTAGTTTCCGCATGCTTCTTCCGTGTCCAACTCTTTTGGCCACTCTGTGCAAAATTTCTTTAATGCTTTGCAGTGCCTCTTAATAACAGGTGGAGTCAGATGCAGGAAGTTTGGAATTTTCATTAATTCTGCATTCGCATATTTACTAGGGTGTATACCTTTAGGATTCTTATATCCCTGTCGTAAAGGCAATGGTACAGTGTCGGGGTGAAATGTTCTTGCACTGGGCCAAATTGCCTGCCAGTCTTGGTCGACTGACATTGTTTTAGCTCTAGGCACAGCAGTATTCGTTACTATACTCGATTGTTTCCTTTTATTTAGTTTCCTTTCGTCTGGCATTAATTCCAATATTCGGAATTCTATAAAAGAATAGAATTACACAGGTAGTTGCATACAATTACATCAGTAGGTAATTACAAATATATATTCATACAAAAAATTAATTGAATTTGAATGGTATATAATACTAGTATTATAATACCGGTATCATCATCGATGCTTGTTGAAGAAGATGCCGTTGATCGTCTCATAGTTTTGATTGCTGTTGCAATATTAATGCTTCTGTAATGCTGCATTAAGGACAACATTTTGCTGATTAGTATCCAGTACTTTCCTAATAACCTTAAACCATGTCCTATGTTCTTTTTATATATCGTAAACACCTATCTGCGCATGCTATAGTTAACAGCGTATGATTCTCGAACTCGAACGGTTCGATTTCAAACATTTTCTTCGATTATGCGTACATTCAAAAGTGTCGTTCCGGCGTAGTATAACTTGCACAATTTAGATTGTTCCTTACATATGATTGCTGGAAAAATACGCTTAGAGGAATATAGTGTATAAGTGATTTAATCATGAATATTGTAATAACAATATATGTACATATACATATAGCTGAATATTACAAAGAACATTCGAAGGATTACTTGCATAGCTAATAATTCTTCATGTTTCAAGTGATTTATTTTTTCTTTATATGTACTATTATAATCAGATGAATTAATCCAACGCAAAAGAAAAATATTAAAGAGCAATGGTTGGGAAGTTCATTATTTTAAATATGAAAGATTAATAGACGGAAGAGTGATTCGGGTACTGTCCGTGGACGGTTCCGACGAATGAGGTCACAAGTCACAAGTTTGTACATATTTTCAGAGATTACGTGTTTTGTACGCGCGCAGTTGAATCTTACGTATCCATATACAGTGGTATAGTGGTTGTATGGAAGAATGGCGTCCCCGCGTCCAAAATCGCCGCGACCTCCTATATCATCGAGGAAGGATGAAAAGGAGGAAAGCTTTTGGGACAAGATTGGCACGTTGGGTCGAAAAAAGCGTATTAAAGAAGGTATCATATTACGTTTAGTGTATCGGTATGTCAAGTTAACCATACTTGTACGCCGTTGGGTGACAGTCTACGGATTGTATGCCCTTATATGGTACCAGTAGTCTGTTAACTGCAGCTTCCATTTACCGTTCAAAGAATGAACGACATTGATCCTTTATTCAATTTTCAAGAAATATTTCTCACTATTAAGAGTAAGATTATTCTTGAGTATGATGTGTATTATGAATATGTTTGGTACAGTGCAAGAAGTTGAGGATGAGGGAAAGTATGCGATCGATTCACCAGGATACGCTGCCAATCCTGAAATGCCACCAGAGGAATATGCATTAGACGAAAATGAAGAACGTTCCATGATAGAGCCAAGGTCTTTGGAGGATTCTAAGCTCAAGGAACTTATATTTGTTTTGATCGAGTGGATTAACGATGAATTGGCCGATCAAAGAATCATAGTAAAAGATATCGCTGAAGATTTGTACGACGGGCAGGTACTACAGAAGTTGTTAGGTATGCTTTAGAAATAAAAACTTAAAGAAGAACGTGCTATCGCACACGAAGCATGTTCAAACTCCATATATATTTATAAATTTTAGAAAAGCTCACTGGGGAGAAATTGGATGTTCCCGAAGTGACCCAATCAGAGGAGGGCCAGAAACAGAAGTTGGCTGTTGTTTTGTCAACTGCTAATCGAGTATTAGGCCGCTATCCTCCACACAAATGGAGCGTAGAAGCTGTCCATTCTAAAAATATTGTCGCCATTTTGCATCTGTTGGTTGGCTTGGCAAGGCAATTTCGAGCGCCTGTTAGATTACCGGAAAGAGTAGCTGCCCAGGTTGTAGTGGTACGGAAAAAGTATGGTCAGTTGACGCACAGAACGATACGAGAAGAAATTACTTCGACGTACGATGATTTAGGAATGCGTTGCGAACGAGACGCTTTTGATACTCTCTTTGACCAAGCGCCTGACAAACTAGCTGTGGTTAAAAAGGTACAATTAAAAAGATATGCCTGGGGTGCATGGAATTGGTCGGCCGAATGGTCCTAATATACACTGTATTACCTTTCAGTCGTTGATCACTTTTGTCAACAAGCATTTGAGTAAAGTTCACTTGGAAGTAACAGATTTGGATACTCAGTTTCATGATGGTGTTTTTCTAACGCTTCTGCTCGGACTTCTCGAGGGATTCTTCGTGCCTTTAGGTAGTTTCCACTTAACGCCAAATACTCATGATCAAAAAGTGCATAACGTATCGTTTGCGTTTGACATTATGCAAGATATTGGATTACCAAAACCGAAAGCACGTCCAGAAGGTTTGACATAGCCCATTACTTGTAGTAAATGTAGTAATCGATAGATGCCAATAGCGAGAAATAAATGATTACGCTTACCACCTTTTTCTATTTGCAGATATCGTAAATTTGGACCTAAAATCAACCCTACGAGTACTGTACAATTTATTCACCAAGTACAAGAGTATGAATTAACATAAGGAAATTAACTAAAAAGACAGTCGAACCTAATGAAACTTAAGAAGAGTAACGTCATTAACGTTTTAACCAAAGAGGATATTTTACATAATTGTGCCTTTATGCCTGCCTCTATAACAGTGGCAATAGATTACGAATAAAAGAAATCGAATACTTCTTCGATATTATATTATATCAGTATGTACCATCGTTGTTATACAAATTAATATGTTTTATATAACCAGCAATAAATCTGACAATGATTTTTCTTACAGTTTTGTCTTGTCTTTTTAGCTAATGTGATCTAATGAAACATCAAATTTGTAACTTTTTTATGTTGAAAGTTCTGTACTCAATACTGTTCCCGTTTAGAAATCTTGTTGAAATTAGTTCCATCGGTGAACAATGTAAAGTTGGATGAATTTTGACACTCATTGTTACGGATTTTTATTAAGTTGAAACTGCAGCGAATAAGAATACGCTGCGTTCTACCACTAACGTCGATGTACAATTCAGCTGGATGCGAAAGAGTCGAGGGGCGTTCTTGCGGTTTATCGAGTGAATTATTCGAGCCTTCCGATCAATTTTAAGCAATTTACCAAGTTAAAGGTCTACTTTATTCATTGTTATCAGACGAAGGATCGATACTTGATGACAGAGCAGCAAATTGTAATATCTATCTGCATTCTTGTGCGCAAAAGTTTAACTGGAATTGCACTCATCATTTTGAAAGGATATTGGAAAAGTTTATAAACGTAGGAAAAGAAGTTTATGTAGTAATTTCTGAAACGGTATTAATGGATAGATCGATAGGCGATGGTGGAGCAGAAAGGAGGCATATTCAAAGTTCGTATGACAAATGCGCCTCGTCCTACGGACTGATGTAGGACTGGTTCACGCATTTATTTGCAAGAAATTGCTCTTTCAATTCCAATAATGTCGGCAGAATTACGAATGTACCGAGCATACGCCAGTTTCGTAAAACGTTTTCTCTTCATCGGTGGTATATGCCCGAATACGAGAGGGCAGAATGTCGCCTACCGATACATAGTACTTTGGATTCTAATCTGCTGTTTCATTACGCTTTTCGGTGTAGGAAATTGTTGCAAGCAGAATGTTAGGAACATCAGCTTGCTCACGGCCTCTCTCAATATATTTTCCACCCTGCTGAATGTAACCATGAAGGTAAGTTTTACATCTTTAAATAAAATAGTAGTAGCGATAGATAGAGATAGTAATCGCGATAGTAATAGTTTTACTTCTCACACATCCGTATGGCCCTCGGGTATCGTAGTATATTTTCTCTCTATCTGTGTATGATACAAGTACCTATTTGTCGATAATAAAAATGTCGGTAAGGAGGGAAATATGTATTGTTATGTGGTCACCTGTTAGGGTCATTTCGCGAAGATCTAACACCAACAGCGTGCGTTGGTAATGCTCCAAGTGCATACGATATATTGTACTATCGCGCTCAGTATTCGAATAATGATTTCGGTTAAAAGATCTACCCTCGCCTCCGACCTTTGTTTGAGATCTCCACTCTGAATCCTTGAGCTGGATCCTGGACCATTCTACAGAAGAATTAAAGTTTATTTCCCGTGAGAGGCCTTCATTAATTTCTTCATCGAACCTTGCCGTTCAATCGACTCGGCCACGGCATAACAGTACATATGTAAGCCCGATTTATTTAGTTTAGTCAAGGTTTGATTTGTTTATACATTTCTTTATACTTCATTATACTCGTATTTCAAACGCGAATGAAAATGATTTGTGCGTTATCCATGCAAGTGCGTAACAGAACAGCTCATACTTTTTCAGACCTGCTGTTTTTACATCCATCAGAAAAAGCTGCGGCAAGCAGACGGTATACTCGATTCCTTGCTGGAAGAAGCATTGAGAGAGGCCCGTGCAAGAACGGTGATTCTTTTTAGCCTTCGAGCGTTCTATCGGCTGATTTACACCCAAACGACCATCATGACGGTGATTACAATAATTGTATGGACGGGTCCTTTGATTACGATGAAGCTTCACGCTGCTAAAAATTCGACAACCGCGCTGTATCCGTTCCCCAGCGGTGCTGTTTTCCCATGGACAGTAGATTCTACGTTGGTTTGGCAAGTGCATTACATCTTCGAGACAAGCATGTGCTGGTTCACGCTGTCTATATCTACCGGCGTGGATGCGTTTTTCGGCTTTTGCATGTTTCGCATATCGGCGTTGCTACGCTCGTTGGCCTTTGAGTTTGAGAGACAATTGTCAAGAGGTTGCGAGAACGGGGCGAATGAACGAAAATTATTTCGGAAATGCGTCGACAAGCACAACTCTTTAATCAAATGTCGAGACATCGTTCAAACGGTGTACGGGCCGACTATTCTTTTGGTAACCGTAACGAACGCCGTGGGAATGTGTTCTTTGATATTCCAAACATTTCAGGTGAGAGTGAGAACGCGTTGCTGCTACACGGCCACGTCTAGGTGTACTATAATGTTTCTTTTTTGATAGGTCAGCGGGATCAATGCCGGTAAAGCCGCGGAGTTCGGAATGTACCTCTTTATGAAATTGTTACAGACGTTCCAGTACGCCTGGCCCGGGGAAGTCATCGTTACAGAGGTTCGTATAGCGAATCGTTTCAACTAACGATACTCAAGCAACGTTGCACCTTTGCGCAGAACGAGTTTCTTCGCCGTGAAGTTTATAACAACATTTGGTACGAATGCTACGATACGAGCTTCGCGAAACAATTTCAGCTGGTGTTAGTACAGAGAGCGATTATTCTGAAGGCGTGCGATTTATTTCAAGTCTCATTGGATCTTTTCAGCAAGGTAAAATACCCTTCCTTTTTCCGTTTCTATGTACATATTATGTACATACAAACGGTATAAATGCAGTTGCTTCGTGCTTTTTCAGATCTTGAACACAACAATATCGTACTACTTCTTATTGGAAACGCTCGATAGTGACAAAGAATAGCAAGAAGTACGCCTGCAACGACTACGATCACATCCTTTTACGATGTATAACACGAGTTTGATCGTTCCTCGATAAATTAAGTAAATGTTGGTCCATCGTTACAAACAGAATAATATCCTACAATATTTCACTCTTTTTCGATCTATTATTCTGTATGTTCGTTTTGCATATACGTACATGTACATATGTATTTGTACGTGCACCTAGGCTGATCGGCTTCGTGAGAAGAAAAATTTCGTTTGTGACATATTGCGCCACGTTCCAGCTGCCTGCGGTATATTTATGTGCACATAATGCGACGAATAAATGGAGAAGAGCACGAAGGACATGCTAAGTCGATTGAACGAGACAAATCGTCGCGAAGGTCGATTTATCGTTGTCAGCTCGCTGCGAATTATGTGCTTCTCGTCTGTATTTTCGCAGAAGATGTAGCCGAAACACGCGACGCTGCGGCGCATTCTTTCCCTCGTGGTGGTCGTTTTTAGCTCACGGCTCGATCCATGCGAAAAGAAAAGAAAATTTCCCTTTCGTAAATTCGCGGCTAACGCTATTCCTCTCGATCGGGCGGCGTTCTTCGCCTCCTTTCATTGCAACCTAGCGAAGTCCAACGAAGAGTCATTGGAAACGAAGGCAATCATTGTCACGTCTGTTTGCAAGAGCAACATGTTCAGCGAGTACGGCAGAATATTTCAGATTTTATTGTCAGAAGTGACGCAAGATGCGATGGAAAGTGAACTTTGTAACGGTAAACCGAGCGAAAATGAAGAAGATTTAATTTTACCGAGCGACGCGGACTGGCGTTGTAGAGTCTATTATCGACTGGTCGAACTGCAAAGAGAATGCGACAACGATTTTGCAAGAAAGAGGTAATTTATCATTTTGCTCGAGATAATTTAGAATCTTACGGTCCTATACGGACGAATCCTGATGGAAAAGGTTAAAGCGAGGCAGCGCGCGTCATCTTTTCATTGCCACCAGTGCAAATATATTTATCTATACATATATTCATTCTTTAATCGCTTCAAAAATCTTGTGGCACCAATTTTATCACCCCACTTGAATTCATCCGATACAGTACTTGCACCGACCCGACGTTGCATATGCGCGCATTTCGATTCCTTTTTGTTCGATCCGATTCGCACCTATTTCTATTTCTGTTTTCGCGTTTCGTTGTGGAAAGTGTACGCACACCTGGTCGTGGGACCAGCGGCATAATTTCGCGCCATATCGTTGATAATTGTAACAACCATTGTATACATTATACAGTATACGGTGTACGGTGTACGGTGTGCCGTGTACAGTGTACAGTGTACAGTGTACAGTGTGTAGTATACGGATTAGAGTGATTCGAAACGGTCGATCCCCTTTCGATATCGATAGAACAGCTCGGTCGTTAGGCCTGTATGCATGTGACAATCATGAAAGCAATAAATAATGGAGAAGTAAGTAAGATGGCGCGCTGCAGTAAGAGCGGGGCAGACAAATTGATGTACAAACTCGCAAAGGGTCGAAGAAGCTATGCCAGGGGGTGAAACGGTATCAGAGGTGGGAGGAAAGAGCAACGGTTGGGAATGGGAGCCGAAGAACTACGGATGCGGACTGTTAAAAGCTAAGCCGAAAAAGCATCGCAGCGAAGAATCGAAGGCAGGATCGTTGACCAGTGTCGGTGGAAACGGTGGATCGATGACGGAAACGCGCATCCAACTGGGTTGGCGCGTAAACGATATCCCATTGGCAGCGAGTATTCTTCGGAAAGATCAGCCTCCTCCTACGTACGCGGACGAGGCAGAGATGCGTCGAGTGTTTGGACTGGTTTACGATGTTTTCAGGTGTAAGTCGAAGCACGATCAGTTAGCTAGAATGTTGTTTATCTCGTCGTCTTACCCTTTCCGTTCGCAATATTCAGACAAAAGGATATTCAGTCGTGCCCTAGAGGATATAGGATTTTGGCGATACAACCAAGACATCAAGGATCAAGAGAAGGTTGCTTGGTTGCTGGTGCACGATATGCAGGGACGAAAGTTTGCGAGACCGCGGGCAGGAATCGACGACACAGCAGAGCGCGAGAAAATGTTTCAGGTAAGAAACGCGACATCTCGTCTTTTCCCGCTCCTATCTCGGTTTTCACTCCGTTCCAAAACTTTCCCAACACTTATTCTCGTATCGTCTGCATTTTTTCCTCCTTCGGTTCTGTTTCTCTCACATTTGTTGGGTCTTCCCGAACCTTCTAGATACGTGCACAAGATAGGTGTGCGAACCTGTGTATTCTAGAAATTCGAACATCTTCAAATTCTATTCGTTAGGCTGCTGGATTGATAGATATCGAAACGGCGCTTCTGGAGGTGAAGACGCGTCTAGCCGCGAGTATCTCACGCCTACGTATCCGTGGCTCTGCTCTGAATCTCGGTGAATATCTGCCCCTTTTTAAGTCTAGTTATAATTGTCGTTGCCGGTAGTTATTATTCGAAATTTGCAAGACGAATTGCTGCCTTCTCGTTTGCGCGTGATCGAAGGAATCTCTTGGGGTGAGCAAGATGCGATCGCCACCGGATGGATAAACACCGCAAAGATCGGTACCAAGGAAGAATTTCTACGCGAGATGTCGAAATTGATGTTAATCTGCTGCGAGAACGAGGAGGGAACAGAGGTCGAGGAACTCGAGGAGACCGAGTACGCTTTCGATTCTATTTGCCCGAAAATGATAAATTTGCACGAGCGTGCGCGGGAAACAATGGCCGTGTCTAGCCTCGTTCGTTGCCATCGTTTCGTATTTTTAGTAGGTAGATTGGTAATACGATTCGTGCGATACCGTTCACATCGGAATATCGATTAACGAGTATTGCTTCGGTCTAGCAGGAGAGATCCTTGTGCTTGGGCGCCGCTGTATTGGCCCGAGTGATTCGGATAGGCCGACTTTGCGGTCCCATCATTTTGACGCACTCTCTCGCGCCTCGACACACAGGATATCTGGCCGGACTGTTGGCCGATATCGAACACGCCGGTAGACTTTTGGCCTTCGGAGCTGGCGATCACCGCTGCGAGTACGAGACCTATCTGAAAGACGTCGGCGTTACGTTGCAGCAGTGTCGCGTTTTTTCCGAAAAGTATTTTTTCCTATCGTTCTCTCTACATCGCTGTACATCCGAGTGCTTCCCAGGCTTCCTGGCCTAGATCCCGCAGACTTTCTGCTTCAGATGAAACGCAATGATGTCTAAACAAAGGTCGTATGCTTCGTTAGATACGTGTCCCATCCAGCCATCAGCGAGTTTGAGAGGGCAACCGTAGTTCTGGCGGTACCATCGTGCAGCTACACGGGCGTCAAGGATATCGTCGACCTTGCGGTTGCACGTGGCGGAGACTCGGATCTCCTTGAATCGTTGACCAATACCTGCGTCGATGCCGACATGGACGACGACTTTTGCGATCACGAACAGTGGCGAAACTTTTTGGCAGATCAAATGGCCACTTTAAAATACGCTTTGACTAGACCGAACGTGCAGTTCCTCCTATACGAAGTGCATACGATTTCACCACTGGAGACCACAGAAATGGTTCAAGCGGTGGTAGAATTCGTGAATCGAAGAGCTATGGAAAAATACAACCGCGAGCATCCGGTAAATCCGTTAAGCCCGTTAAATCTAACTTCTATGTTGCTAGTGAAGAGTAACGCGATATAACTATATATGTATATGCATATATCTCTTTTTCGATCGAAGAGGAAAGCTTCAAGGGAGAATGGCGAATTGTCGAAAACAGAAGGTGGCCGCTTCTCAACAATTTCTGCGAACGTCACGGTATATACATATGTATTTTTCTATTGCACTCCTATATACAGGTATGCACGCTTCTAATCGTACCACACATACATACAATACTTGTACTTGCACACTATTCTCGATACTTTATGCTCGTGATGAGAAAGTCTTTCCCTAATCGAAGGTCCCGAACAGCGATCTGTTCGAGATAGGCAGTATCGATGAGATTTACGGAAGGAACGTCAGCAGCATGCTCGATCCAGGATGCTTTCTAGCGGTGATACGGCGGAAGGAAATGATGCAGTTCGATTCGCTGTTCATGATCAAAGTAGCAGAATCGAAGGGGCTGTTTGGTGGCACGACCGTTCGAGGAGAGCCGAAACTCCAAGATCGGTTGTCTCGGCCGCCTCCGCAAAATAGTGCTCGAAAACGAACGAGTCGCGCGAGCAAGGTTTGTGAAATTCTGTGTGCCGTGTATACCGTTTCGCCGAATAATAGATTGCCACGAATGCTAAAAACACTTTTCTATTCTCCGTAGATCGAGATCGAGCGAATAATGGCGCATACGTATTCCTCATTGTCGAGAAGCACGCAGGGGAATCGAATTTGTCCTCGGCACGAACGGTGCGCAAGTTGGACGGATGCCGCTGGTTTCCAGGTATGGAAAAGGAAGAATTGGAAAACGGACCGTACAGTCGTTATCGCTGATACACATGATTTCATTATTTATTTCGCGCCGCACGTTGATGCGCACAGGCAACCGAAAGCTTAAATCTCGACGCTAAAGTGTCGAACGTTGACGTTTCGTCTTCGAAGGCATGGCAAAGGCAAAAAATGTGTGTGAACCGTCTGTGCGCAGCTGCTAGTGAGAAATCATCTAGGAAAAAGGCAAGTACCGTTTGCACCATCGATCTAATATTGCGATGCTTTAGAAAATTTGCGTTAGAGCAGGAATTGCAAGCGATAAGCTCGTTGCTCTCGAGGCGAATCGAATACGATCCATCCACTTTGCAGACAGCTACGAAATCCGAGGAACCGCCCTCTCCATTGAACAAGTTGCTCAACATTGAAAGCTTGCCGCAACGGTAATCCACACGGTTTGAATTCATTCATATTGACTCGTATGGGTAAACGATCTTTCTATCATTTTATTTTCAACGATTTAGTCAGGAATACGAGAACGATCGGTCGGCGAGCACAATTTTCAGATCACCGATTCTCGCTAGAGCGGTGCGTCGCGTTGCACTAGAGGACGAGATCGAGGTTCGCGAAGAAGGAAAGATTCAGCGGCGATTGAAAATGAATCACCGATATTGGGCCCCGAGGAAAACGTCTCGACTGTTGCATCCGGCTGGCTCTCCGTCCAATGTGCTCGACTCGCTGTTTGACGTTGCTTAGCAGTGTCACCGTGAGAGTCTATACCTAGACGTTTATGCGCTTCTCGCGCGACACTCGGAGGAAATTAATTACCTGTCGCGAATCGAGATTATTCTATAGAGGTTCACTGCAAAACGAAATGTACAAATAAACAAGATATTCACAGCGTCAACTTTCTTAATAATAACTAGCGATAGAAAATATTTGACTGGCCACGATCTATTAGAAATCTGTGGTAATTCGTTTAGTAATTCGTTTACTGATTCGTGATGCGACTTGACTTATAAACTAATGAGAAACGACGCGAAACCAAAGACGGCAACGAATTCGAAAAATATGTATATAGAAAGGAGCGCGTGGATGTTTAGATTACAGCTGCAGACATATCCTTGGCAAAGTATCAGAATTCACTCGATCGTTCGACTATGCACTATGACTTTTCAGTCGAGTTGCTCTTCTTTGCTTCACTGACGTTCGAACGGTAACGCCGCGCCGTGCTGTTGCCCGAAGCTGTCGTGGATGCGAGAATTTGATCGATGCTCGATTCCGCAAATGTCAAGCAGCAATCTAAACGATAGTCGCCGAACGACTAACTTGAATCAAGCCAAGTATTTAATTCACCAGCAGCTCGGTCAACGACCGATTCAATTACCAATTAGTGAAATATCGTAACGAAGGCTAGATCCAATGAAATATGTATTTCCCGAGATTGTTGCGAGGTTCCGTATACTGGCAGTGTCTTCCTTTTCTCCGGCATAGCAGTACGGGCAAACAAGTAACAGCAGACACGGTAAAAGTTATCCCCAATTTGTACCACGATGTGCGTGTCGTGGCTTTTCTATAAACAAACGGATATAGGTAATGTAGTATTTAGTCTTTAATTGAAGAAAGAAAGCAACGATGTGTGGGATAGATTGAAAGAGCTTTTCCCCTGCGCCCTTTTTCCGCGTCTGTGCGTTCGTTCCGCTGACAGGGGCAATCGTGTAAAATGTTAAATGTTAAATGTTAAATGCAAAATGTTGACGCAGATTGAAACGTCGAAGGTACCTCTTGTTTCGTTTAGAAGTACAAGTTGCATCGTTTGGACAGTGGACCATCGGGGAAATCAACGTTGAACGAAGAAGAAGCGGTATACGCGCTGAAGACGATGAACTATATCAGGCGGATGGAAAGCAAAGCGGCAGAATTATACAGATTGCGGTTGATCAACGGTTTCCTTCATTTATGTTCCGGTCAGGTAGAAATTGAATTACGATCGGTATAATTTTAACCACATAACGTCGTCGCAGGATCGCTGCCGATTCTATAGGAAAAATGAGCGCGATTTCGTGATTTCGTAGGAAGCCGTGGCCGTCGGGACAAAGATGTCCATCACGGAGAAGGACAGTGTAATCACGGCTTATCGGTGTCACGGTTTCGCGGTGGTATTTGGTGGATCGGCGCGACAAATTCTCGCGGAACTCATGGGCCGCAAGACCGGAATCTCGAAAGGGAAAGGTGGCTCGATGCACATGTACGCTGATCAGTTTTATGGAGGTGAAGGGATCGTTGGTGGACAGGTGGGGACGTAATTCGGCGCGGTTCTTTTTTCTGCTCGAAACAATTATCCACGATGGATGACGAAAATCGTTGACAGGTGCCGATCGGCGCTGGCTTGGCATTTGCCCACAAGTACAATGGCACAGGTGGAGTTGCATGGGCGTTTTATGGGGACGGGGCAGCGTCTCAAGGTCAAATTCACGAGGCGTTCAACATGTCAAAATTATGGAATCTGCCTGTGGTGTACGTGTGCGAAAATAATCAATACGCAATGGGAACGGTGGCGAATAGACATTCGGCAAATACCGAGTTTTACACGAGAGGGGATCTGATTCCTGGGGTGAAGGTGAGAGGTGAGAGGTCGTGAGAAAGCAGCCCCTTCACCACTTCATGATTTCTTGTTCCTGTTTGGCTGTTTTTTAGGTAGACGGAATGAAAGTGCCGGATGTTTGCGAGGCCGCGAAATTTGCTAGGGACTATGCTTTTCGGAACGGACCAATTATCCTTGAAATGGTCACTTACCGATACTTTGGACACAGCATGAGCGATCCTGGTACCTCCTATCGCACCAGAGAAGAAGTGAAATCGGTGCAATCCACGCAGGATCCTATCGCACTGTTGGGCAAATTGCTCATAGATAGCGGCATAAAGACCGAAGCGGAAATTCAAGTAAGTCCGGCAACGATTGTCTTTCCCTATCGTCTGTCCTTTCGTCTGCCATTACGTTTAACATAGATCGTCCATTTGTGCTAGGAAATTCAGAAAAGCGCGTACAAAGCGGTAGACGAAGAATTGGAGCAAGCCAAAGCCGATCTGCAACCGGAAATGTCAGAAATTGCGACGAGTCTTTACGTGAAGCCATTGGAGACAGTACGCGGCAAGGTGCCTTGGGAAATTCATTGAGAATGTACGGGTTAACGCAAACGCTTTGTACATATGTCTTGTGTGTCGGGTGCGATCGTCTTCGTACATCGAAATTCTGTCTTCTCTTTGCAAAATCATCGATAGATCGATTTGAAAAATAAATCTTGCGTTTGATCGTGAACGAATATTTTGTCTCTCTTGCGTATAGAATGAGAAGCTAGTCGAAATTTCTTGCGGGAACAAACAAAAAAATGAACATTGCGTGGGACGAAGAATGTGGTATGCGAGCGTTCGCGTTTGTCTCGCGGTCGTTTTCTTACTCCGTCAATTGGAACGATCAATTAAAGCTCATCGCGCTGCGTCAGGTCGCGGCTGACAGCCGACGGGACAGAAAGTGAGTACGAAGGAAAGAAGAACGCGCGAATGGTCGAGACGAGGACATCGCGAACGTGACGAGGTTGGGAGCTGGGACATTAGCGCAGAAGGAAATGGTCGAAAAGTGTGAGTCAATTGGCCGCAAGAATATTGCACGAGAGAAAGAACAATAGTTAGGCAAGAAGAATATATGAAAGGCGAAAGGGGAAGGGAAAGGGAAAGGGAGAAAGATAGAACGAAGGTTGGGATGAACAAGACGAAGGTGAGGGAAGAGAAGAAAAGAAAAGAAAAGAAAAAGGAAGAAAGAAAGAATCCAGCGTGTGGCGACGGTCTTTGCGGGAGTCGCCTTCGACTCTGCTCCCACGTGAAGCACAGCTCGTTGAATGTTAACGAGTTAATGTGGGGAAGCATTTCTACGCGTTCCTTTAAATCGTGCTATATCGACGACGAAGTATTACAAACGTACTCGATGGATATACAGTTACTGTGGAACGGACGTAAGTGAACAACGAATAGAAGTGTTTTCTACTGAATAATCGTGATACATTTCTTATCGCACGAAATAGAATAAAGTTAAATATTATTCGGCAATCGTCACAACGATCCGCGAAGCGTTTTTATATATAAGAACAAAATCGCAAACGATATTATGGTGATATTATTCGACGTGCCGCGTTGACGGCAATACATATGCATATGTACGTGCTTGTACATATACGGGAGATCATAAATCACATCATACCGATGTGATCGCAATGAATGCAGGAAGCGTGAAGATTTCGATGCGTCGTTAAAGAGCCGTTTGTACGAGTTTCTTAACCGAAAGAGGAACATCGTATACCGTCGACGATTTCGGGCCCGAAATTGTGCGAGGTGATTGTAGAAGGTTCGATCTGTATATCTGGTAGTCGTATTTTGTTGAATTTCGAAACGATCGACGAAACTACCCCATACCGCGTACGCCGCGGCGCGCGTAACGCCTCGAGAATTGTTTTCAATTGTTGTTGCGAAGAATACGCGCACACATGCAAGTGGCGCGTTATTCGATAGATCTAACAATAAGTGTAACAATAACAGAAAGAACGCGGCAATCGAATAGAGAACTCCGTTGCGATGGGAGTCGACAACGAGCTTACCAGCATACTTCGAGGTAACTACATGCACATACATATAGATACGTATGCATATTAAGTATGCTATTATACATGTATTTGATATTATTACGCGTAACGCGTGTGAGTAGATTGTCGCGGTCGCTACAATGTAATCCTCCTTGTAGATATAGTGCAGTTTCTGGAATGCCTCCGGGATGTGAAACTTCCGGTCAGCTTGGAGAGCATTCGAAATAGCTTGCTGATACGTTCGAGAGATACGTTGACAATGTTCGTGGTGGAAAGAATAGAAAGACCGGCTTCCCCAGAACAGTATTTGAATATGAACGCAGCCGGATCGAAAGGTTTGATGGCTACGCTGAGAAAGGAAGCGGAACTACAGGAGTACGTGGGGGCAGAGGAACACCAGCAATTACCAAAACATCAGCAACAAGATTATTACGAGACTTTTCAGACTGTCGAATCGGCCAACAATGCTACGCTCGCGATTCACGGAGCTGCCGAGTATCTCCGAGACAAAGAAGAAGAGATTGAAAATACGCTGGTAAACATTTACGGGAGTTTCTCGGCGGCGCAGACCAAAAGCAAGTGCCAAATGTGTGGCTCCCTTTACAGGAAGGAAGGAAAGAAGTTGTTCGTTTTCGAACAGTATCGAGGTTGTTGGGTCGGTAAGTTGATTCCGATGCGACGCGATCGATGATTCCGTGCGATGCGTGTCTTATTTCTAAATACATACCACAGGCTTGGTTGGTTCGCACTTATTGATATACGGAAACGATCGTGACACCCGCCCGTGTACAATTTTGCCGATTCGCGGTTACATGGCACGGGCTGCTCCGAATGCGATTCCACGGGACCAACGACGAAGCGAATCCACATTCGAGATCTTTCGCCCTGGTAGTAGGACCTTCCAGGTAAGCGAAAAAATTCTGAAGGCTGATCTAGCAGTAAGGGGCAGACAGGAAAAGAACGGGGATGACGTTCGATGTTGTTTCAGTTTGTCGCGAAAACTCCGAAAGACATGGAAGAATGGGTGAAGAAAATTTGCAAGTTAGGTGGTGATGAAAGAAACGAGCATAAAGATGTGACGAAAGTAATGGTAAATATAACGGCAACGGGGAGCGGCGAAAACACAAAGCCGAGCGATCCGGATGAAAGCGAGCGGAAAGAGGAACGATATCAAGACGTAGGATCGCTGTTAAACGTTGACAAGCATTCGGAGGAGCATTCGATCGTTTCAATCGAGACCAATGTCGAGGCGGACAATTCTCTTTCGAACGACGAGTTCCTCGAAAACGCCAACTCTTCCCCATTCCATAGTTCGGCCGATGCTCTAACAGTTGCCCCTTCTCTCACACCACCTCCGCCAGCACAGCTATGCCCCTCGTCGGTGTCAACGCGGATACCACGAAAACTACCCTCTTTACCTGCTTCCACTGTTCCTCGCTCCTCTTACGAATTTCCCGAGGAGGATGAAGATGATATTTATCACAAGATCGACGACTTTAGGGATTCGATGCGCTACGGGAACGTCGGCGAAACGTTCCAAGCACACCAATCGCACAACGATAGCCCGATCCAGCAATTGATTACTTACGACGATATTCGAGTTAGCGTGAAGACCGAAACTAAGATAGAAGAGAAACGAAATAAAAGTGATGTCGAAGCTATGTGGATGAAACCGGGTAGCACGCGCGGCGAAGACACGTATGACGATACTGCCGCTGCTACCGTGGCGCAAGATAATAAAATAACCGACCATCGAGAAAAATTCATATCGTACGACGACGTCGAGGTAACTGCGTATCACTTTTCCGCTTCTTCAACCCCTAATATCCTCCCGCCGTACTTCTTTCGCCCACCCTTATTTACATATTTATTCGATATATTGTATGTACATATCTAGATATTTCAGTACCGTTCTGTTTATCGTTTTCTTTACAGAACGTGGCTTTAAACGCAAGATCGTTGAACGTTCGTGGACCGGACAAGGCGGACGAATCGGTAAAGTCGCCGCAAAAAAAATCATTTCTCTACAGAGTAAGGAGCAAAAAGGAGTCCCAGAGTCCCAGAAAAGTGGAGAAAAAAGTGAAGTATAAAACTCCGCCGCCTGTTACACCGACCATAAACAATCAGAAATCGGCAACTTATTACGACGGCGTGACCGATCTGAATGTTCAAACGGTTCAGGAATTACACCGTTTCGAGGAAGAACAATCAGAGTATACTTGCCCGCCTCCGCCTAGACCTATATATCTAAAACCGCCGTCAAATGCCGACGCGATCGACTCCCAAGAATTTTACGACGATGTTACTGCGTACCGAGATAAGTTTCGAAACAATGGCGAAATTTCAGAATTACATCAGGTAGTTGTTGCATCGCACTCCAACTTCATCTATTTTCAACTTTTATCGACATCCACTCCAGGTGTATTATATTACTTTTAACACGCATCAAACGGATTTACAGCAAACTACAAAAGATTCAAATCGCACGGAGGCTGACAGAATAGTTTTCTGCGAGAACGAGCATTATAAGACCCCACGGGTCGACTCGCGTTATCCTAGGTGCCATTACATCGATCAAGAAGTAGAAGATCTGTACGACGATATTGCCATACTTGCAGACTTTACGGCGCGACAAAAGCAAATTCTCGTTACAAAGGATGGCGAAGGTGGTGCGTCCAGATCGCAGGGGAGTCCGGAAAAGAAGACGTGGAACCGATTCGTTAGCGGTAGGAAATTGAAAGTCGCCGATGCAACTATTGCCGAAACGAACGGCCGTCATTCAAACGGAATGGAGGAATCCGGCGACGATATTAACGAGCAACACGGTTCGATGAGAATGAATACTTTTCAAAAACTCATCAGTAGAATGGAAAACTCTCTTGGTAAAGCATCTTCTAGATCCACCTCGTCCATCATGTTAAACAAAGCTAATTTGACTAACAATGCATAACGCTGAAAAAGAAAAGGAATCCGTTAGCCGCGGGCAAATTATAATCACAAACCAAAGAGTGCGGTAGTCTATTATAATGTTTTCATCATTAATAGTCTTTTATTTCGTAAAATAAATAACAATCATCTCTTATGCATACGCGTGATTTGAATATGACGTACTGTCGTATACGTGATGCAACGACGAATTCACGACCCAATTAAATTTTCAATACGACGAAACGCTTTATTCGTTAGCTAGTAGCACCTAGAATCCCAAAGGGTAAGTTCAGACTTTTCAACCAAAGAATTATATGTATATGTTTAGCAGTAATTCGTGTAACGTGCACATTTTCACATTGGAATGTCTGGTTCATTGTCAGTTTGGAAATTTTTCGTACAAGTATGATACAATTTGTCGTAAATATTAACAGCGATCCGCATGCAGGTGTAGATCATATCGGTAGCATGTTTATGGAATGCCTTTAAAGCTATGCCTGTGTTCGCTTCTATGGAATTTATAAACAGCTCTGACTGCTTCGAATACAATGGGAGAATTACGATCGCCAGAGTAGATACTAAACACAGAAGAAAAAGCCACACGATCGTAGTCACAATGATCCGACATGAATTCTCTGGAATAATATTAATATTAATATTGTAATATTAAACTCTTGTAATAAAATGTCTTATAAGAAATGTATTACCTTTACGTTCGCATTGTTTTTTAGCATGTTTCTTATTGTTTGTTAATTGTGGAAGGTTCACTACACCTTCATCTGTTGTGGATGTTTCGCTGGATGGATTAGATCCATTTTTATCCAAATTTTCTTTGCTGCTCTTATCTATTTGTTTCTTCTTCTTCTTTTTTCCTGTTTTTTTCATTGACACTGTATCCGCTTCATTGTTCACTAAAACATCAAATCGTATTTATCTATAACACGCGAAAGCTTACACTTTCATTTTTATTTTTAGAATATTACTCATAGCAGTGTTCAATCTTCGTAATTTTTCTTCTTCTATAGTAAGTTTCACCTGGGACAAATATGTAACGATATTGCGTGCACAGGCTTGACATTCATTTAAATTACTACAAGGACCGGCGACGCTAGCAACAGCGGGTGTCAAGGGGTTCTCCTTTAAATCCAACCATCGAAGATTCTTCAACTCGCTTAAACTAAGCGGTAATCTACTTATCTGCAATAGGTAAATGTAATTGATAAAAATGTAATTGATAAAAATGTAATTGAACCAGACTTATGTTATTTCAATTTTACTTGATTCGCATAGAGGTCTAAATGTTTCAGCTGTCTGAGTTCCCCAAAATTTTCCGGGATATCTGTCAACATGTTTTTACTAAGGTCCAATTTGACTACATGTTTAAGGTCGGCAAATGCATTCTGCAATCAATTATTTCGTATAAAATCAATGTCTTATGCGAGTGATATTTACTTGCAATAAAGTTGAAAAAGCTTACAGGTAAATAAGTTAACAAATTATTCGATAAATCCAAATTTGTGGCTTTCCTAATGGTTGCCTAAAATATATAAGTAAATATATTAAAGGGATGTGCCAGCTGTTGATTGTCAAGTAGAATTATATATATGAAATTCGCTAAAAGCACAAACATTTGGTAAATCAGGGCACAAGCCAATATATTAACGTACGATTTCTCGAACAGGCACTTCTTTCAGGTCGCATAAGCTGAGGTCCAGCGTGTCGTATTTTAGCCTATCTTTAACGTTCTTTAAATTCATTTTTATACCGTACAAAAATTACTCAAATGTAACAATAAACCATGGAAGACGTCTCACAGTAGTTTTCCGAAGCGTCACCTTCCGGCGAAAAACATATTGCTATACAGTTAGTAACGAAAAGAATATCGAATGACAATATGGCAAGATACAATCTGATCTTCCATTCGAGCGATATATCATTCCATTATATGCATGCATTACTGAAAAGCATCTGACGGACGGACAACATATCCACGTGGTAAGTGAACACCAATACCAAACGGCCACGAATATGTCAATTTCAAAATCTCCCGTCAATTTAGCAACTTTTTAAACCGTAAGACTGTTGGCAATACTTGGTTACTCCACTCGAGCTCGTTTCGATTCGCATGGTAGGTCTATGTTACATCTTGTTTGTGGCAATACTGTCACGAGTTCGGCCATCTCTAATACCAGAGGTGGCTCTAGTGGCCATTCTTTTCCTTACTTTTGGCAGCGCTAGTCGAGGTCTGGATCAGTGATAACGAGTAACGAGTAGTTGTTCCGTACGTCTCCAGTAGTTATGCTTACAGGCTTGAAGAATAAAATTGACAAGTGAGGAAAAAGTTTGACTCTCGCGAGAATTGATCGGAAACATAAGGAATTCATCGAGAGATTCCAATGGAATTCCAACTGCTTTTACATTAATTCTTGTGCTGTCGAATGAAAAGTAATTCTATACAGAATGTCTACGCGGTATATGAAAAAAGTATACGGAGGTGACGTGCTGACCGAGAAGGATAGTGAAAATGAGAGTGAAACGGAAAATCCGATAGTTGGCAACGTAAAATCGAAGGCATTTAACTTGTTCGATGTAGTACGTGTCCCCCAAGTGTTTTACGTTACATTTCAAACGTTATAACGGTTTATCTATTTATAAATTTCGTTTTTCCGTTCATTTGTAATGTTTAAACAATCACGATTGCAGTTTCTTTATATATTCATAACTGCCATTTAATGGCTCAAGTTTAATAACAGTCTTAGTATATGATTCGATATTATTATGAAACTTTACCGATTTCTAGCTAAATCAAAATTCTGAAATTGGTGAAAAGGAAAATGAAGGAGAAGAAGTTATCGAGGAAAATTATGTCGACGATGCAAAGCGTAAGAAAAAGAAGAAGAGACGAAAGAAGTTGGATGGTTTTAAAACTCAGCAAATCGGGGAGTATCAGGAACAGGACGATGTGGATGAAATTGAAAGAAGCGTGAAAGAAGTAAATAAATTGCTCGGTGAACCAGTTCCAAGTTGTAGCTCGGAGAATACTGATAACTTCCAATGTAGCAAAGAAAAATCTGAAGAGGTTGATGGTGCAATTTTGATGGTACAACATAAACACTTAAATCCATACAATGAACTTAAAAGAATTTTTGGTAGTAAAACAGTACAGGCTGAACACAAGTATGTTTTCAATGATATTTGGATCACATTAATGCATATCTGTATACATGTACCAGTTAAAGAACTTCATTATCTCACCTGTCACAAATAATTTATTTCGATAGCAAACGAAGAAACAGAGGTCGCTCGAGTCATCTGAAGAAAACCTGGTTGGTTTCTCCCAGAGACAATTGGGCACCTATTAATAAATCAGGTCTTTCAATGTCTGTGGATCACACTATAAAGTCCAGCAATAATGTCCAATACTTTGTGTACGATCACAGTCCATGGTACAGACAAGTGCAGCTAAAATTTTTAGAAGCTGTTGAAAGCTCGAATCCTGAAAATATTGTTGTACGTTACTGTTTCAATTGAACAGGCAGGTGTGCAATTCTTTAATGGAACAAAGTTATCAACATTTTCCTTCCAGAGTATAATCAATGCGCACTCCTATCATGTGGACACACTGTTGCAATTAGCCGAATTCTGTAAGCTCACCGAAGATTTAGCAATGGCAGCAGAGTTTACAGAGCAAGCCCTATATTGCTTAGAATGTGCTTTTCATCCATTGTTTAACTTCACCACTGCTCTCTGTAGAGTAGACTATAAGAAACAGCAGAATCGTGCCCTGTTCATTACATTGTTTAAACATCTTAATTTTGTTGGCGGACGTGCTTGTTATAGGTAAGAAATGGCTTACTTAGAAGTTCAACCGGATTTAAAAAAATGTATTTCTATTTCAGGACAAGCCTGGAGTTTTGTAAATTACTTTTGTCTCTTGACCCAGACGGTGATCCTTTAGCTGTGGTTTTGTCCCTCGATTTTTATGCTTTAAGAGCGAGAGAATATGAATGGTTTATACAATTCTGCACGCTTTGGGAGAGCGCGAGAAATTTAACACAGCTGCCCAATATAGCATTCAGCTTAGCTTTAGCCCATTTTCACTTGGGCAATCAAACTGTTGCTTCCGAACTTTTGCAAAATTCTTTAATAATGTTTCCTGGCGTATTGATACCGTTGCTAGAGAAATGTAGCATAGGATCTGATGAGACGGTACGATTACGTTATTAGATGTTTGAGTATACCCTTATTTTAGTAAATCTTTCTTCTACAATTTATGAGAAATATTTCTTTTAGGTGCGGACACATGATTTCTTTAACAGTAAGGCAACAAATTCGACTTCATCAGCATTAGAGAAGCTACAAAATTTATATGTTGCGCGTAGTTTTCGTTTGTGGAAGGAAGCAGATCTACTGCCGTGGCTACGCGAAAACGCGCATATTGTATTAAATCGTGTTGATTCTATGGACGATTATGTAAAATATTGCGAAGTGAAGCGTGGTAAACGCTATCAAGGGAAGCTGCCAAAGAATATATTACGACATATTATATTGTCTGAGATAAAAGATGTCACACTAAACATTCAAGAGGTATATGGCCTTTTATATCGTATTTCGTAAAATGTAATCATCCAACTAATATTCCACGTTTTCGTATCGAATCGCAGATACAAAATGATGGTTCGGTTCTTTCGCACGATCCTCTACCACCTGTGGATAGCATTGACATTTACAAACGACCCACAGCAACTGCAGGCACAACTAGAACTAGTTCCAATTTTTTGTCCCTCTTTTTCTCATCTTTATTCACAGACATTCACGGTTTAGTTGGTGCAGCTGGCCTTGACGGATTGAATTTATTGTAAGTTCGTATAACGATATAAAGGAAAATAGAACGTCAATGATTGCAACGTATTACTTTGCGTACGATTTTTAGCTACGATAACAACGAACAAACATAAGCTTGGCTTCTAATGTCAACGATGGAATGACAAATCAGGCAACGGAACTTTATTTTCAACTTAAAAATACTAAGATGAATTTTCAAACACCAGCTACTGTTATAAGGAAACTGTACACTTCATGCCAGGTGATATATTCATTATTTTATAATAAACACTGTAAAATTGAAGTTCTTTATTCCCATTACGATTACGATTACTGTTACTGTTATTATTGTATAGTAGTCTGCTGTATGTATTTGAAACTTGATACGCCCTGATCATGTTAACACGTGGTTTTGGATTGTATACATTGTTTTGCAAATTTGTATTTCTTGTTATAATTTATATGGAAATTCCAAAGCAGTTATCTTGTACCCACTTTTCCAAAAATTGTAAATACTTGAACTAATATGTGTATATAATATATACCAATAAATAAACTGTATTGTTGCGAGTTTGTCTACAAGTTTTACCGTTTAAAGTTCGTCTACACTTTCTTGCTATAGCCAGCATGTTATACAGGAGGATGTAAAATACCTCGTCCATTTGATACATTAAAAAAGAATTATTATTTTTATATAGACTTATTTTATGTACAGATCTATACAATTGTTTTGTAGCATTTTATTAGCTATTGATAAACGTTACTTCTAATGGAGTGTTGTCCCTGTATCTTTGTTACATTTGAATATCTTTGTAATATTATTATAGTAAGTAGTGAGCATGAAAACATCTTGTGCGTTTACTAATGTAATACTGGGCGTTTTTCCCCTCTTGTTTTCTTACTTCAGTAACTTCAATTAATTATTACATATTAAATGCTTAACTCATTACATTTGACCAAATACATAGTCATTCAAGGTGAATAAGTTGGAATCGAACAAAGTACTGACAAAGCGCATAAAGTTTAAAGAGACCATCGATTCATGACAATATTATTTTCTTTTAACGCCAACTTATATCTTTATTTATGTTACACCATACTATGGAATACCGGATTATAACGACAAATTCCGGGGCCGTATTCCTGGTAAGCCTTTTTGGTGTGACAAACTGTGTAAAATTCTGGATCACTAGCTAACAGAGCACCACCATACCATACAGCACAACGTTGCTTATGGTGCGATATAACGTGAACGTCTACGGGCTTGGGCTGAAAGAAATGAACATTTCTTTTATTCCTACTTTTATGACTTGAAAGATATTCCATTTCTAAGTAAACCATAAGGAAGCATATGTTTGTTACCGTAATAAGACTTCCACTTAACGTTTCGCTGAGTTTGAGACGCGCATCAACGATTCGTTTTATATCGCGCTGTAATCGTCTACCGAAATCTTTGAACATCGTAGAACCACCCGATAGTACAATGTTACTATACAATGGCCTTCTAACGTCTATGGGACAATTCTGGATAACATCGTCTACGATTTCGCTAAGTGGTGTTGTAAAGTCCGGGTTAGAAAACTAGAGAATGAAATAATAACGTTAAACATGTATACAAAGTTGTCTTTATCGAGCACTTGTTTTAAACTGCGCATACTTCAGGGTGAAAGAATATCTCAGGCCCAAGGAATCTCTCGTATCCTACGTCCACTGCAAAAGGTTGCTTGGTGATGCTGTTGATGCCATCGTACTTTTTTATTTTCGTAGGATCACTATCATACTTGGCAAATTCTTTCGAAATATCAGGACATATATAACAATATTTTTCTTTTATTGCTTTCGCTGTTTCCAATGATTGCTCAGGTGGTATTCCAATTTCACGTTCCCTTAGCAGACTTTGAATAAAGTACGTAATATCACGGCCAGCGATAGGAATATGCTTTATACAGCTTCCTATGACGAAGCCTTCTGCCTAAGCAACAAAATCAATGGGTCAATTGGAAAGCTACTACCTTGTAGTGTCCTATGTAAAGTTCTATTGCGAATTGACTTTCCTTTCCATACTTACCACAGGTATTACGTGCGTTACACCATCACCACTGTCAACAACTACACCAGTTAGCGTTCTATCTTCTATAGTTTTACACGTCCAAGAGGCAGCTAACGCTAATACTGCTTGCACGGCGATATAAAGACCTGGCACGTTAAACGATTCGAACATTATTTCTGCTGTATATTCTCGATTCTCTGGAGTATTTAATGGTGGTTCCGTGAGTAGGAAATAATGATCTTCGGGTTCAGCTCTAAGGTATTTGAATATACATTGCTGCAGAAATTTCTCCATTAAATCCCAATCCTCTACTAATCCATGTCTAACCGGATACTACAGACAATGTGATATAAAGTATAAAATGTTATGACAAGTATTGTAAGTTCACAATTTCTTACTTCGATATAAAAAAATTGCTTACTTTTATCGAATACCCAGTAGCTTCAAAGGCTTCATCTCCGATATAAGCATCCAAATCTTCAACTCCTTTGGTAATCCTCCTGGTATTGGTATCTCCGACCTTAGCAGTTTCTTTAATAGCTATCGCAGACGGTATTATAAGCTGTGGTTCTTTGTTGCCTGCAAAGCCTAGCTTCGTGTAGCTGGGGAAACCCAAGCAAAAATTACTATTTCACGAATAAAATTTAAATAAATTCGTTGCGTTTAATGTATACTCTTATCGTACATTTGAATGTATTTCTTGTTAAGTGGTGAGTATATAAGTAGGTGAATGGGTAAGGTACGAAGCTAACACAAAACACAGGTAGAAAAGGGCGTTACATGAGTTGGTGATACTTTTGTAATAAAGAGCGTGTTTGTCTACTGCTAAAAATGTCATATGTCATTAGTCACAGTCCGGTCTACGTGTTTCAATCGAGATACATATATATTTTTTGTAATACATACCCTGTGCCGACGTCGATTACACACGCAGGAAGACGACCGAGCATCGTGTTCTCTTCGTTTTGACCAACTTTTATCTTCACCTTAAAGAAATAAGTCTTAACTGCAACTTAAATTTATTGCTCATCCGCTTCAATTAACCACACCTCACTGTGAACTGTGAAGATAAAGCAGAAACATACTTTAAGCAGCACGTTCAATGAGCGAAACTTTTTTCGATAGATTATTAAAAATAGGGCCTTAACTGATGACTGCGCGGCGACATCTGCAATGGAAACTCTTTCAGAGTACACATGTAAATAGTAAATGGTAAAAAATTTGTACATGAACTAAGTGCATGTAACTTCTTCCAAATTTAATGATCTCTGTTTTTCCTTTAAGTTATGCTTAATCATCGATCATTGCAATAAATTAAAGCATGGAATGATAATTGTAATTTTTTATCTCCATGCGCATAATCCAGTACTTTCACTGAATGGATGAATACCAGATAAATAATGTAAATGGGAAAGGTACAAAGACAATATTTTGTAGTGGCCGTTAATATTAACATATTTATTATTAACGCACAACTACAAATGATGTGCATATATGAGATGTATGATTTATTTTGCGCCTTTCCACTATACACACGATCCATATATGGATATACATATACATGCTTATAAAGTAACACGAATGGCAGTGAATTGTAATGCGAAAGATACACGTTTTATTTTTTAAAACAATTGTATAATGTCCTCTTCCTCTCCCCATTCTTATGGCAACCATTATGGCATTCACAAATCGTCTCGTTTTGATTTATCGATATTTTCATGACTAAATATAATATTAGAGTTTTCTGTATCGCTAACATATCCTTCTTCGCCTGTGTAATGCATTGGATAAATTAATAAAGGATTTGCGGAAAGTATTACTAGATTTCGATCTGGATAGTGTATTTTCCAATTTTCCCTGTATGCACAAGATAATGCAAATATAAAGAACGATTAAGATGTTACTAAAGGTTAAAACATTTTATTGCTATTCTTTACCTGGGATGAACGTCCGATAATATAGGAAGATATTCATCAACGGGTATTAATTTTTTTAACGGCATTGCTTCAACGAGTTTTTTCGCCCCCCTCGCCGATAAGATGTAACCTAATGTCCAGTAGCTGTAGGATGCATGTACTAAATATTTTGAACCCTCCACCCAAGATTCCGCCTTCTCGGCTAATCTTTTTCTACCTAGATAGCTAATGCAAGATATTCTTGTTTAATATTAATAAGTAGTTTGGAAGAAAGACAACCGCGTTTAGGTGATGATACTTACACCAAATCCCATTCAAATTGCAGGTCTCTCAGTTCTGCCAGAATGTAATGTATTTTTTGTCGGAAGAATGGTTCGAACCGTACGTCGTCTTCTAGAATTATCACAGTTTCGAAACCGTTTTCAATGACCTAATAATTTCACAGCTATTTAGTACAATTTTAACGAACATATAAACAATTTCTTCAATTTTTTCTTACCTTCTTCCAGATAACATGATGACTTAAAAAGCAACCGATTTCACCCATTGTCATTGGCCTGTAATAGTCCTTTTCTTATTAACGGTTCACATTACATTCAACTTCAATTCAAACTTACCGCTCGTGATAGGGGTCGGTGTATTCTGCCATCATTTCAATCCCAAGCATTTTGAGTGCAGATTGATTCAGTACTCTGTAAATAAAAAGGAGAAAAGAAAGGACCGCGTTTTTCTTTAAGATGTCATTGGAAAATTCTATAATGAAAATACTTGATCAAACATAGATGCATTTTTGTCCATTGCTGTAACTTACCTACCGTCAACAGCATCGATTGTTTCCGTTTTAATACCGAGTTCTTTGAACAGTTTATTCATTCTGTTACGTCTCTCTGATCTCCGTAGTAGACTAATCATATAAACGTTATCTGCCTGTAATGTATCCTCTGCAGGATAATGTACAAACTGTTCGAGATGTATTGACAATGGAAGGTAGTTATTGTCCGCTAAAAAAGACGGGTTTCGTATCGAATTGTATTACGGAAATATAGAACAAACAAACATTTCTATTCCTTCTGTTGCTTGAAATATTGGCTTACATAGTATTTCGGTCTTAATGTTGGTCAGCCTTTGTAGATCTTCTGCGATCGTTTCCCCGTCTTCTAACGGGACCATGACAAACCCTTGGATGTTGTCATTGCAAATATATAGCGGTACACCTGGTGGAAAAGCGGAATAGCAAATTATTGATAAAGACCACGAAACTTAGTGGAAGCTATTAAGATTTTCATCATTACTTTACCAGATTTATTAGCACTCATTGCGAATGTTATGATATCATCTGTTGGGCCGTCGTAATCGCTCAACTTTTCTGGATTGTACGTCAATGAATCGGAAAAATATTTTCTTAAATCTATAAGAACAGCACTATGAATCATGGGCACGTTAAAACAGCCCTTTTCCTCCCGAAGCAATATCGGTTCATACTTTTCTGTTCTTAAATAGTAGTAATCATCGGTCATGCCAGCCCAAAAATTGCTATACAAACCGTCGGATTTTAACAACGGTGCAACTACAGTTTCATTTTTTAATATTAACTCATCGAGAGTATTCGGATTTGTTATAAAAACGTCTGCGTCGAGCATCTAAGATTGTATACAAAGATATGGATACCAACATCAGTTAATATATTTGATATCGTTAAAAGATAGTATGCACATAGTTGGTATTGAAAATTTGGAAAGAAACAACCTCTTTGGTGGCAAAAGAGACAAAGAGAAAGAAGATATAGAATTAAATATTTACCCAAATGTAATCTGCCCACATATCATTTCCTGTGTTAAGCGCTTCCTCGCGCAAATTTATTACGTGTAAAAATCTTTGTGCCGACCAATGGGCAACTCCATTCTCGTCACTAAAAGCGCTTGACTTTTTATCCAGATTTACATTAACTCTGTGATATTTCTTACTTTCATTATTTAACCATGTAGATAATATTTCGATTGAATTATCGATATTGTTATCGCTACGTATCCTTGAATAGAAAAAGAAAATAACACTTTAAAACAGCTTTAATATAATTCGCAAATTGTAAGGGAACATACGTAACAAGAATTCAAATGTAAAATCTCGAATTGGCTCCACAATCGATCTCGAACAATCGCAATAGATTATCTTAGATTATACAATCGCGGGAAGTTACAAATTGTAAGACCATCCGGCATAAAGTATCATAATTGAGGTGTATGCATATATGAATAATCAACGATATTCGCAAAGTCTATCAATATACGGACTTTATATAATCAGTGTTACTTGATTAATACAAAACACGCAGTACTGTTAAATATAAATTATAACATTTTGAAAGAAAAATTATGTGTTATTATAGTAAATGTGATATATTCTTAATATTTTTAATTTGATTGGTCAAAAGTTAAGTTCAAATTGCCAATGCACAATAATTTTGACGATATCCGGTTAATGAACATAATAGAAAAGTAAGGTTATAGTACATGGTCTTACCAGAGTTGTATTCGTTCTTTAGGATAATTTAGTTGCTCCAAAAAGGTCAAGAAGTATGGTAACGTATGTGCTTTATTACGTACTAGGATTGCTATTAGAACCGTTGGCTTTTTTAGATCTTTGCCGTCAATTATTAAAATCGCGATAAGAAAGACTAAGATTATGCGAGCAAAATTTACTAATCTCATCTTTGCTTCTAATTTGTCCAATATATTTTTACGCGATCAATTTATATTACACATTCATACACGAAGACACGTAAAGACACGATAAACGATTACTAAATAATTCGAAATTTTCTCAACACGTTCATTCTCGTCTTCACTATATTATTCGTTACTTCATCTCTCATCTGATAAAGGTTTACCACCCACGTTGGATATATGTATATGTACAATGTACATGATACACACATGAGATGCAGGGTAGACTCGACAGCCAATGCTCCTTTTCTTTCATATCACCATCGATGTTATCGAGTTAATACGAGAGAGATTCGGAAATAATGTGTTAGTAGCACCAGCAACGATAGTTTTTGATATTTCTGATATTTTGATATTTTTGATATTCGCAGCAGACGAAGTTTAAAATATTATTGTGAAAGAAAACTTTCCAATTTTTACCAAAATGAAAAATGAAGTTACACATGAAAAGTTACAGACAAACGATGATATTTTAGATGTAGTTTGGCATTTGTTGAAAGCTGCAGAAAATCATAAAGCTATTCGCGAGTAAATGTAAAATTGCAATTAAAGAATTGTTATAAGCTAGCAAGATTATATTCAATATCGATTTCCGCAAACTACATATTTCAATTCTTGCCACCCGATTTTCCTCTGTGATTCGGCGATTAATCGATAGCTCGTGCATTCGAGTATCAATCGATTGATCGGCAGCAATTGAGACGCGATCACTATTGTAAACTAGGAACACACTATTGCCACAAACGAGATACATGAATGGACAAGTCACCTTATGGACTTTCGTGGCTCAATGTCACTGCCATACCGACTTAGAACTCCGACACTGGTTGGAGCGTCCTCTGCTCATGAACAGTGATCGCTTGAAGCACTATTATTTACTGAAGAAGCGTTGGGGACAGGAGTCGTGCAATTGTGTGAACATATGTAATCATATATACATACTACGCAATAAAGAATTTTTTAGTAAC
The DNA here is from genome assembly GCA_963667235.1 of Nomada lathburiana. Taxonomy (NCBI): domain Eukaryota; kingdom Metazoa; phylum Arthropoda; class Insecta; order Hymenoptera; family Apidae; genus Nomada; species Nomada lathburiana. The sequence goes on from OY763900.1 coordinate 20,363,587, forward strand.
GTATATTATTGGGAAACTGCGCACAGCCTTTCCACGAAACACAAAGAAATAAAATATGCATATGTATATTTGGGTAAATTACGTTTATTCAGTCATATGTTTGAAACTCTTCAACATACAGTGTTTTCGTCATTATCTGTTGTTAACATCTTTTTTGTTAAGGATTTCCCTTTTTCATCAGATTTTACCTTTGCTTTTAATTTTTGTGCATAGCTGAGACTTGATTTATCAAAATCTAACGGCATAATTCCTAAATCACCACTGTACCTATTTTTAGCAATCTGTAAACAGAATTATATTGAGCCACTGCTACCGCACTGGTGCATTTTGTTTTTATAAATATACCTGTAGAAATTTTTTGCCACGAATACTGCTAAGCCTCTTATCTTGAATGATGAGCACGTTATCTGCTTCTTGACTAGCTTTGGCGCTTCCGAAGATTGACGATGTCGTTAATTCCTCGTCATTGCGTTCTTTCCTTGGATGTATTATCACTGTTACGTGGCAATTATATTGTGTAGCGAAATTTCTAAACTTTGCTATTATATCATCTTGTTTCCAAAACCTACAATATATTGATGCTATATTAGTGAAAAGATAACGCCTTTATATTGAAAGGCAGCATGTAATACCTATCCATATGCTTCGAAGAATCACCTGTTCCCATCATGAATTGAACATTATCGATTATGATATGTGCTATATCATGTATATACGTTGCATGCTCTACCGCCTAGAAGAAAAAGTATCACAGGTTAAATTTTAACTGGGGAATAACAAGTGCTAGATTATATGTACACATACATCCATCACGACTTTGATGGTCTGTTGACCATGAAATGTCATGAAATAGATTGGCAACTTCTGAAAAGCATTTGCATGTGCGTTGAAATTTTCGAGATCTTCTTCCAAAGATGCACCTATCATTTGTTGTAACATCGTTCTTGCCAATCGCGCGTTTCTTATCTCAAAGCTACCCCACAAAGTATTAATACCCTGTATTGCCAGGTCCAGAGAGTATTCACTCATAAAAGTTGTTTTACCGCATCCTAATGAATAGCAAAGGGAGATTAATTAATTATTGATTACGTATGAAAATGATATACATATACCGTATAGGATATGTATTACCTGTTGGTCCAGTTAAGACTGTAAATTCACCTCTCCTATGTCCTTTTAATATACGGTTCAAAGTTGGATACCTCTTCCACTTTACTCCTTGTACTTTGTCGTTGTTTTGTAAATCACTCAGTACTTCTTCTCTGATATCCTGAAAGGTAATTATGCTCTTATGCCACAAAGGCTGAGCATTTTCAAGAATACTTTTGAAATTGTAATTCATTTCGGCAGCTAATTTCGGCCGAGGTTGTAAGTCTGTTGGTCTAACAAAGTAACACCGTTTGTCATTCAACTTCTTTGCAAAGTGTTTTGCAGTGTGCCAACTTGTCTCGTCATTTCCAAACCATAAAATTAATTGATTAAATTTCTCCATGTATGGTAGCAGCTGTTGAGGCAGACTTCTTAAATTATATGGAAGACAGATAATTGTACTCGCCGGTCTTTTTAGCATTAAAGCTAACAAATCATCTATCATTCCTACAACTATGGCAGAATTTTCATCTTTAGTATTGTGCTGTTTATATTTAAGACATCCGCCAACATCATTAGCTGGAACTGTCTCATCCCCTTGTACATTAGTAGTGAGCGATTTGTAACCTACAATAGTATCGTTCAAACCTAGTAATGGAAAGTACAATACTTTGGTTGTTCTTTTGTAAAAACAATTCAACCGAGACAAATCTTTTTGCGAAACATGCTGAAAAAATAATTTTCTTCAATTATATTATTGCAATCCAGAAAGATATCCGACGATTCGTTTTATTTCCTTACAGGAAGTGAAAAATTATTGAGCAGAATTTTGTACTCTTCTGTGGATAGATCGGTAATCCTTTGACAATTTTCTATCAAATTGTTCCAGGTCTCTGCAAAGGTTTCCCTGAAATTGCAGTTTGCTTTTAACGTATCTACTTCATTGTGCTTGTCTCTGGATTCTGGTTTTGATAACAATTTTTCCAATACATCCCAGGAGCCATTGATTTCACACGTATCGCATACAAAGAAGCCTGTAATTGATTTTATACACTTTCAAATATTCACTTAAAATCTAAATATTGTTTAATACAAAATTTATAGAAAGAAAATCTTGTACCTGTTGTTTTATTTACATATAATTTTGATCCTTTCTTTCGATCGTTGCATATAGGACAATCCGCTATAACACATGTGTATCCTTCTGCTACGTTCAAGCATCGTTGCTTAAAGGATTGTTTCAAACGCGATGCAGATATATTGAGCATAAAATCTTCATTGATTCCATGAATATGCTTCTTATGGAGACAACTTCTAACATGTTGCTTTCCTTTCCCAACACAAGTTCGGAAGAGTAATTTGAAAAACATGTTTAATAGGTGATATCAGCTACTTACTAGATGTCTTACACACAAGGAATTTTATTCATAAGATCGTAACTTCCTTTTCAGCAATATCCATTTTTCTCAGATCATTTCATTCTAATGAATTACTGTTAGGTAGGAAGGAAAATAAGTTGTTTTTTTAAACCGCTAATATGACTAACTGATTTATAAAAAGAACATTAACTTAACTTCAATTGCAAAATATATTACAAGTTTGAGGATAAAATTAGTAGTCCCAATTTGGTATAAACCAAAAACCGTGAAAAATAAAAATTGTTTGTCATTTTGCACTCTTGTAAACTATTGATTTACTTTTATTTTAACTGCTACTGGTTTATTCACTCAATTGTTTTACATGAAATTGTATGCATTTCGAAGAACATTTACAAAACATTCAATGAAGTAATTTAGCTTTTTACATGCATCATTCCCGCCTGTTGCTTGTTACACCGCATTACAAAATGTTGCATACTGTGCACACATACTTATGTACTGTACGGCACGTGGTCTAATAAAACGTGTATGGAGACATCTGACGGAGAAATAATTTTCCCTTTCATATGTATTTACTTATGTACAATTGGTGTCTGCTTATGGATCGAATTTGAATTGTAATTCTCCTCATTTGTTCTCGTTAGTTTCCCCTTCTTATACTCTATATATAGAATCTATCTATAGAAGAATTATTTAAAATATTGCACAATTTCAAACGGTGTCCGAATGTGTGGTTTGGCGGTAATTGGTGAAAAAATGTTCCCCTTGTTTTTATTATTAGTGGTGCGCCTTTAGTTTTTCAATGAGTTTTAAAAGTGCCAAATCAATTTGTTCTCGATATACATATTTACTAGATCCAATTATTTTTGCTTTAATTTTTATAAAGCAATAGAATTATTCATCCTTTGTTTTTCTTGGATAGGCTATTTGCAGTATATGTATAAACTACCATCTCATGTAGAAGGTTATATTAGGTAAATTTGCCATATTCGTGTCGCCAAGTCGCTAAGCATGTAAAATTAACTAAGTAACGTTAAATGAAGATTATTTGTTTATTACATTTGTTCTCATGGATCATCGCTGTTGCTAGGAGAATTGTAAAAAGAGAGTTTAACATCCTCCTGCCTACAAAGAAAGTAAAGAAATATAAAAGCATACTACTTATAGAACAAACGAAAATAGAAATTTCTCTACATTTAACAATATAGTTTTGTCTTTTATAATGTCTTAAGACTAATGTCACTCTAGATGGACCGTTATTAATAGTATTTTGGTATTACCTCTCGGTTGTATCGTTCGTCGTATTATCCGCATCTGTCAAAATACCAATTTCGTATACCACTGCCTTTATGACATATCTGCAAAGCATATAAAGTATTCTACGAATGAAGTGTGTAAAAACAGCAATTAATGGAGATTATAATTTCATGGCGCTCTTACAAATCATCACCAATTGAATTATTAGATGCATTATTCGTTAGCATTGTAGTTGTTCGGTTGTTATATGCATTAGATATAGAAGATGATACAATTAACGGCACAGATATGTAAAGTAGGAATAATGTTATATATAATAGTTGGGAAACTTTTAAGTACCGGTTAGTTTCACTGTTACACAACATTTTCGATAATACCTTTTTTTATCTCCGAGCAAGCACTTTTATAGCGAATCATTTTACCTTGTTAGCACCACTCCCCCTTGTCACCTTACAACGCCAAGGTACAACAAAGAATTTGACATATATTTTCATCTTGTTCATAAGTGGGAGCGGAAAATTTGAAGAAGAAGAATCTTTGTTCAAAAATGTTCTTAAAGTGCATAGATGCATTTGTACATTCAACCATGGAAACAAAAGTTTGAACAAAAAAAGAAACGTATGCTATATTGTTAGTTACGACAATGTTTTTCAGTTATTCTATTATTTCTTAATCAATGTGTATATTACAACTGGATAATGTATTGTGCAGGTGAAGGAATTATAACAATGTAATATTTGATTCATAAAATAGGACAGACAGGTATATAGGTATATAGAGAGTATAAATCTTCTGGAACAAGAAATTGTTTGAATTGAGTATTGTTTTCTATAAATTATGTTCCTCTGAGTTGTACCTATTCTTTAAAAAAGTACGAAAGTATATACAATTAATATTAATAGGAATCTATTGTACCTCCGAATAGAAATTTTCATTTTTATGCTATATACATATAATAACGATAATTAACACGTTCTTCGTAATTCTCTTTCACATATATGTGTTTATACGTAACATTGTTTGCGATACACATATATCTTACACGCGATCAGCTGACGTGTATAGTTTCGCGAAAAGATTTAATACACATTATACTGCTTAGTGAGAGAATTCGTATGTTTTTCGTATTTTATATGTACATACGTTTTTTTTATTTAATTGAATGCATCGGTCTTTTATTTTTTATCGCAATTTCCTTTTTCGATCTGCCCAACAGAATAAAATGTATGACCAGAATGATCATAATTTCTGTATACAGATGAATATAAATAATGTAACTTTATCCATTTTTGTGATCCATTGAAATACAAAAATTTTTCTCGTAAAATAGATAGGAAAATTTGTAAACATTATGTTTCCTGTTTTTTTAAATGTAAGATGCTATTGGTATAAACGCTCGATATTGCAAATGTGTGTATGCATATGTATACATTAGTTTTATGGGTGCAAGCGGCTCAAAATATTAAAATTTCGCAGCCTTTGTGTAGTGAAAGGGATACATACTATTATGTGAATTGCACGAATGAATCGTTTCATAGTACGCAAGAACGAATAAATATAAATAATAAAAAGTGGCACTTATTATTAAATAGATGAATAAAGGGAACTGCGATATCTAAATGTTTAGCATCAATAAGAAGATTGTTATTATAACTTCAAATATTGTTCGAATTATTTTTTTACGACTTTAGTATACGTTCTGCACACTTTGTATGAAGTGGAGTTTAACGCTTCCGGATGCCGAAGGTTGACGACGAATAGCAATTGATGTTATATGCATTGTATATTTTTCGGAAGATATAATCTTTTTCTTCTAAACGAGTTACGCTGCGAAAGACTGGTATGTTCAATCTAACATATGTATATACATATGCATACTTACGTGCATATGTCATGTTTCTTTCTCTTACTAAATACATGCAATCGACAGCTATTGTTTATTATATTATATATTTATATTATATTTCTGGATTGACGTGGAATTGTTGTTGTTAAATATCAGGAGTGATTCTCAATGGTACTCAATAGTTCTTAATTTCATATGTTCTTCTTATCAGGTCCATTCAGGTTATATAGAAGGTGTACAAGTAACCCCCATGGTTCATAACCCTGCATAAAGTGTGCACGATGTATCAGCAAAAGGAGGAGGACGACTTGAAGCTCTTGCAGAAATTTGTACGTAATAGAATGAAAAAGTTGTTACACATTTACCAGTATGCTTATTAGTCAACAGCAAAGTTCATCGATGATAAAGGTTATTTGTGCGGTAATGTTACTCTGTATAGGTGAAGTTAAGGTTCGATAATCAATTGCAGATTCCAGATGCCACGCCAGAAAAACTCCAGGCCTTTAAAAAATGTATGAGCACAGATGCGGTTTATAAATCTGCTGTTCCGTATGGGCTGGCGGGCATAGTAGCATCGCACATGCTGATTCCAAAAAAGGTTGGAGTAGCTAAACCTATTATAACTGGTATCATTGGTTTATCGACATACATGTTTGGTAAACTAATTTATGCACCAGTATGTACACAGAGAGCATTTGGGGTGACAAGTCAGTCCATAGCCAATAACGCAGACATAAGGTATTGCATATAGTCATAGTTGGTTGATATTAAGCCAATTGTATTTATCAAGCCAAAAAAAAATGTTTACAGAAATCGTCTTCCCTATACTTCCGACAATGTAGATAATTTTGACCAACAAGATCATCAGAGCAAGTATTATCCTGCTTTGGATAGCCCGATAGAGGAACAATTCGCGTGGAATGATTTTGATAGCAATTCTGAGAGTAGTGGTAAGTTTGATGGAACTGCTGGTGATCCATTGTTAGTTAAATGGTTAGCCTTTCATTACACTTCTGAATTTTCTTTCAAGCAGACGCATTTGACGATACGAATATTCATTTACAAGGAGGGTTAACGAATGAACAGCAAAGCAATGAAAAGAGGCATGTGACGTACGATGATCTATGGGTACAACACAGAGAGCGACAAAATAAAGATCAATATAGAAACAATATGGGGTGAGAAAAAAGATATTATTGTAGATGTACAGAGAAATGTAGGACAAACGTACTCCTTAAAAGCTGTTATTGCAGGCATTAATAAATGAATCCTACTACAAAGTTATGAAAATCAAACATTCGACTTTATAACATGCATGCTTATTTTCAGTGGTGCACCCTTGAACAGATCGAAGCCAGTCACGCCTCAGCGGTATAAAGGTCCTGAAGATTCCATAGCCCCAGAAACAGAAGTTAGAGAGAAAGATATTTGGAGTTGAAGCAAACTGTATGTTTTTGTTAAATAGATTTGCCCCTAGAATTCGCATGTGACATAATTGTACGTAATTGCAGCGCAATAATAAATTTTGGTGATGCTGGGATGAAAAATACAAATTGACGTAATGGGAAATCTTGCGATCCTAGTAATTCTCAAATATCTGCTAGTGGCACGTGGAAGGCAAAAAGGGAGACACGTGTGTTGAAATATTTCGTTTCTTTTTTATTGTTGCCTTCGCCAATGGACGAAAAATAAAAGAATAGGTCAGCTATGACTAAACGCCAAACGCTACGAGATATAATTAGAAAACTAAGGATTTATATATCTCGCTGGAAGATCCCCATAATTATAGAGGATGTGGACTGGTAGGTACGATTTTAGTTAGCAGATTAACCGTAGCTTGGGAGCAAGGCTGTACCGATACGATCGATTACAAAAGTCACTTTATTCCATACAAAGCCGGGATTCTCTATTTTTCGAAACGCCTACGCATCCAAGTGAAATTTTGTACGAAGTTTGGATTCAAAACACCTTTTAACTGCACCCTGTAGATAGGGAATTAAATTGGCTCGCACAAATCCGAATAAACACTTGCTTGACTGTCGATTGATAAAGTTTCAATACAACTTTGGAAAGAGGAGTACCGAGCATTGTGTAGTTGTTCGAAGTTCCTGATCATTATAGGTCCAAGCTCGAATGAGCCGTTCGTTTATCACAAATTGATTAGCTGTATAAGAAAAAAAGAAGAGAATATTGATAAATTTCTGTGGACCGCTTTTTAATGTTTCTGGCCAAGTGTTATATTCAAACGCGTATTGTAGAACGCACTGTTACAAATGTAACTTTTGTGTTACAACCTGAACTTTTAAATGGAATTTAGCATACAGCGTTAATTACACTGGCTTTTAAAGTAAATTATCCAATAATTAATTGCCGTACAATGTTTTGTTCGTTAGTGATGTTGAGCGTAATTATCGAGGTAAGTTAAATGTCCGCGAGTGCTTTGGTAGTTAAAAAAAATATGCCTTGGCGTGTGAACGGCCCATATGCAACTAGTAATACATAATATATAAATATATATTTATAAATATGTATATTTCCCGGTACATGTGTGTATGTAGTTGCACTTGCGACGAGAAGCTGCGAAACGAGTCTTATACAGATAGATCTATCGCAACGGAAAACAACAACAAAAACGAAAATATTAATGGTTTACTAGAAGAGTTGGTTGCTCCAGAGATTAAATATGCGTTTAAAATTGACATTCTTAATAATATTCTGAAAGATTGCCAATGAAAGCAAAGCGTATTTATTTCCATATACATACGCAAAGGCACGAAGCATACTCCGCTTATTAATTATGATAAGGGGCGATTGTGGGGAATTCGCACTGCGGTGAAGTCGCGCGGAATCACGCAAAGAGGGCTGCGTACAGCCAGCCATTGGCTATCGAAGGTGGCCAATGGGCGAGTACTTCCATTCATAAGTTGCGTTGCTTCCGTCTTGATAGTGGAAAGGGAGGGAGGAATTCTAGCTAGTCGCTTTCATTACCACACGCCATACGACCCTTGACACGTTGAGTCTTCGCCAGTACGAAAGCTGCGCTGTCCAAGGGAGGTCTCGAGCTGTTTCGTAGCCCTTCGCCCCCCCCCCCCCCCCCTCCTGCTACGGCATCTCACGACACTAAAAAATTGGCCCGCTCCTCGTAACACGGAGAATAATTAGAATGTACGCACGCCACCCTTAAAGAAAAATGTCGTACTTCCAGACTTATCGAATGCTTGGATTAGCCGTTCATTCGTAAGAAAGAGGACGAGGACGGTAATTTGCTTCCATTTACTCGCAATGTAAGTACATATATAGGTAGATACTCCGTTTTCATTTTCGCCCAGCTAGCTGCTTGGCGATAAGAATTTGCCTTTAATTCTGTCGGCACAATTTTGCTTTGCTCACCGAAGGGTACTCAGCTGCAACTGCATCGATACGACTTTCTTAGGGCAAACATATCTTGATCTATTTCAAATTGCGCGCTGGAAAGAGAAAGCGTTTACGCGTGTACATTAATGAGTTAAAAGTGTAATCATCTCCACTGTTTCGCTCGATTATTATTGATGCATCTATTTTCTCGAATTTTTGTCACCTAAATTGCTTCAAAGAATTCTTAGCCACTAATTGTAAGTGGTTAACCATGCACGGCGGAGAAATCAAACAGTCGTGGATCATGGATTCCGAAACTTTAGGTGGAAGTGTTTTGAAACTTTTTCCGAATACAACGTCTCATTCTGTTTCGAGGCGTTTATTGTCACACGCAACTTCTTCTGCATAGATTTTCTAAAGAGAAGCAGCGTGCACTGGTAGATTTTGTTCAGAGTGCCTCGTGGTTGAAAGGTTGGAGCATGGGACTAGAGAAGGTGCTTTTGGCTTTCGTTTTCATAGACGAACCGATTCGACGGAGGAACTGACGCGAAACGATTCGTCGAGATCCATGCAGCGAGACGATTGCCGATTACGATTCACGCGTTCGCTAGGCTTAAATGATCACTCGCGTAGAAAGGGGAGTCATGCAGGTGCAGGTCATGTGAAATATTTGCACTTTGTCGTAATTTGCGTAACCCGTTGCATATATAATAAATCCGTAAAGCTAAAGCGGCGCGATAGAGAATCGTTTCACAATCTAAAGAGAAAGGGAATCTCTGGCACCGTGGGTGGGGAGAGATTCGAGATCGTTGTTGCCGCGTATATTACATACAAATATATCCCGTATCGTTTTCCTCTTCGAATTCGATGCGACTCGAGATTTACCGTCGACAGGTTGGATAGGCGTCGTTCCTTCGATTTGCTGGAGATTTTTCTTCTTCTTCGTTCGTTCGATTAGAGGAGGCGAGCAATTGACGAATGGAAGTAACTCTTTGGACGATGCGCCGATACGACAAAACTAGCGCGGACGCGCGCGTAGAATCGCGAGCGAAACAAGAGCGAAGGCACGTTGGTAGCTGTAGTAAGGTGACGTCAGGTGAGCGTTGGCGGAATCGCAGCGATCGTTCCCGTTACTTAAAGAGGAAGACCGAAGCGAAGAAAAGAGGCGTTGCGCACACGTTGCGGTACCAAAGCGACAATTTACCCGGTTCTCTTCCTTTCGACAACTAATGACCAGTCATTTAGTCTGATCGACGGTACTAGGGATTGAAGTCACGGTGTTAACGTTCGTTGCCACTGTGTCGACAACTCTGGGAAAAAGGGGCACAGAATGGAAGACGTCGATTGTCGATCGGGGAAGTGTGCCAAAATCGTTGCTCGATAACGTTTGGCGATAATCGCGCACTTGGGTACACGTGTAGAAGGAGAAGGAGAAGGAGGACGAGAACGAGAACGAGAACGAGGGATTTGCAGTGAAGGAGAGAGGGCGGATGCATACAAAATACATACGTATACGAATAGAAAGAGAGTTAGTCCCGGACCGACGAATATGTACAAACGAAAAGAGAGAGGAAAAGGGAAAACGAGTAAGTACCAGAGGGTGAGTACACACGAAGGGGTGAATCGGAAGGGCGGAAGAGTACGATGATGGAGGGGCAGCGAAGGAAAGGACAGCGGTGGAAAACGGGAGGAAGACGGAAAAGGGAAGAGAGAAAGCGAGGACTTTAGGATCGACAGGCGGAGGGAAATACATACGTGGATATATGTACATATATGCGAGAGGGATGAGCGGCGGGACGGGGGCGTGCTTGATGACCGCCTAGGCCTAGACTGCTCGCATCGCATCGGTCCCGCTTGGGGCGTGAGCCAGCCAGAAGCCAAAGCCAGAAGTAGACGCGAGGGCAAAGGAACGGAGAACAGGAGCGAAAGCAACAGTGGATTAGAAAGAGAGCAATCGCAATTGAATGGAGGGGTTGAGAAAAGAGGAAGGGAGAGCGGTAGTACGAGTGGGAGCGAAGGAGAAGGCAAAGGGGGCGGCTGCGGAGAGCTGCGCCGCTTCGTTCATCGGGCAGTTAGTTCGAAACCGTTGCCGTGGAGACACGTATCCGCGCATGCGTGTATATAGGACACCACGGGTGTACCAAGATCGCGTCACAAGTACCAGTTGCGTTCGCCACCCTCGCAGCTCCAACGCTGCTACCGAATAGCTTCGCTCCACCTCTACCATCGACCTATACCACCCTTCGCTAGTGCTTCACCACCATTGCTTGCCGTCGCCTTGCATGCTAACCCTTATCGTTGCAGTAAACGTTGTCGTTATTGCTATTTCGCCTGCTATCTCTCTGTCACCGCGATAGACTGTCGCTGTCAACGCGATCAGCGCCGTTAATAAGCTGTCGCGTCAAACGTTTCGGTCCACGCTTCTTCGTCGAGCACCGTTCCTTTCGATATTTCCCCTACTACGGTTTCCTGCGTTTTCTCTCTTCTTCCCCTCGCTCGTTATCACGGTTATCACGGTTCCTGCTAGATGGACGGTGGAGTGGCGAATCGAAGTACGGAAGGTGACAACGATGCTATCGTTGCGTGCACCCTTGCGACCGAAAAACGCTGCGCTCTGTGAATCGATGTATGCGTAGATGCGCATCGATGAACACTTCAATAATCATCATTCATAGACACTATCATTGATATCGCATGCAATGCAAATTTCGAGACGGTCGTTTCGAAAACTACCAGCTATTCCCCTATCTCGAGGCTACCCCGAATATTCGGTGATAGTACAAGTTTAGCCCGACCGATTGTTCCTCCTATCTCGACTCCACCTCCAAGACCACCACCACCATCGCCACCACCACCACACCACCACGTCACCGCCACCACACCGCCGCCACCACACCGCCGCCACACCACCACCACCTCCGCGTTCAATTGCTTCTCCACCTTCATCTCCTCCTTCTGCTGTTGATTTTCCCTCTCCTACGCTGTCGCGATCTCCACCTCTTCCCCTTTCTTCTATGCGGTTCGCGTATCGTTACTACGAGCGCGCGGTTGTCATGCGTCGACGGTGCTCGTGATAAGGCGCGACCGTGTCGGCCGAATTTCGTCGGTAGCCCGTGATCGACCAGTCCAGGTTTCGTTTCCAAATGGTCCACTCGTTCCATAGACGCCGGTCAGTCTATCGCGAGACAGTTTTCGAAGAAAGTTCATGGACAAGTGAAAAGATATTTGCTCCAAGTGTCGCACGACAGACTTCCGTCGTCGAGTATAGCTGCTAAGGGATACTCGTTATTCTGTGCAAATCTATTCAATTGAGCGAACGTATTCAACTTTTAGACGAAAGTTTGAGTGTCGATGATACAGTACAAACAAGCAATTCCAAGTCCGCAAAGTGGTGTGCTGCGTGCTTCAGCTTTAGAGGAAAGCGAGGGAGGATCGAGCAAACGGAGTGAGAGAGAATTTGGAACTTGGTGGTATCGACGAAGAGGGCTGGTATCGTATCGTAGTCGACATTTCCTGCGTTCGAGCTTTCGCGAGCGTAACGCGCGACGATGCCCCCATTGAAAGAACTTGAAGCGGAATCGTATCGTCGACGCAATTAACGAAAGCAGGACGGTGTCTCCAGACGAGTATACGTATCGTGAGCTCGGTAGCGTGGATGTACGTCGTATAGGAGAAAGAACGGGGACGCGAGAGTTGAGAGGGTGAAGGGCGTAAGAGACGCTTTCTAGAAGAAGACGAAGAGAAGGTGAAACGGAGCACAAAACTCGATGCGAGTGTATTGAAGAATGTGGCGAATTCGTGGGCTAAGTTGCGGCGAGGAAAGCGTTCGACGAAAGCATGGAATATCTCAATGTCACGCGACACGATGACTCGTTGGAACATTTCCTGTCTACCTTTCGCGAGTAAACAAGAGGGGAAGCAGAAAACTGCGATGACATCTAGAGAACGTTGAAACCGACCAGATTTTTTGTCTTCCTCTGCGGAGCAGACGACCGTCGCGAAACATGATTTCATTTGCAACGATTCGAAACGATCGTCTTGTTGGTTGGTTCGCGGTGGCAAATGCTCGTGCGCTCGGAATAAAAAAGACGGAGCAACGTTGAACCGGAGGCAGGCTTCGCATCTTTGGACGCGAATGTCGATTCGAAACTCGAATGCTGAGAATGATCGCAGAGGAAGGATAAGTTAATCAGTTGCGTTAAAAGATTATCGTGCTCCCGAAGCGACGCCGAAACGGTAAAAAGCGTGCCTCGTTTACGATCGCTGGTCATCGGTCAGCCGAAAGTAGCATGGTACGGTAAAGCGAAGGAGAAGAGAAGTTTGCCGTCGCCCCCGGGGTGGTTGGTAGATCGGTGGACGGATCGGTGGACGGATCGGTGGACGGATCGGTGGACGGATCGGTGGCGAATCGGTGGCGAAGATAGTTGGATAGGGTGCACGGTTTGTGTCGCGGTGGTTTGTGTATCCAGGAATAGGAAGCAGAAAGAAGGCGACGGTCGCGGGTTGAATGGTTCCGCGGGGGTTAACCCTTGGGAGGACGAATTGGGAGCAAGCAGAGGCAGAGCCGGAACCGGAGCTGGGGCCGGAGCCGGAGCCGGAGCCGGAGCAGCAACGTTTCTACGATTCTCCGCCACCACGGATGGACGTGAGCGTGTGCTGCTTGCCCGCCAGTGCCGGCTCGGGGGCCCAGCACCCTCACCCAGCGAGCCTGCCTTCCGCCGGACAGCCAACGATTCAACCACCCTATCAGTATGCCGATCAGATAGTGCCGGATCGGGGTCAGCCCGACGGATTGCCGATACTCGGGTGCACCGGTCAGGACAATTGGCAGCAGATCACCGGCTCCAACGTCGTCGGCGCTGTCCCCGCGGTCGCAACGACAACGACCACCACCACCACCACCACCACCACCTACATCGATTATTCCTGGCTGCAGATGCAGGTGAGACCGCACATCAATTGCAAACATTTCGACGAGTCGCGCCGCTAACCACTCTTAATCAGGGATATCGCAAACAGTTGGATCGCGTTCGATCCAGTTGGCGTGCATCGCGCAGAAACTTTCGTGACCAATCGCGCTTAGGAAATTGCATACGTACAAGGGGGGATTTTATAGGAATTTGTAGGTCGACGGTGGTGCGCAGCGAACGACTGGAGATACCGTATCGATTCCATGCAAGCGTTGGATCGTAAAATAATAGAGCAAAGTAATAACGGCCATTACTATTATCTTGGATCGAGTAATCGGTTTTCCCCTTTAGACGTAGCGGCGTTTCTACGCGCAAAGCCGAGCGTTGTTGACAAGGTAAATATCCTTTGATACGCCGTCCGTCTTTGACACGCGTCGCGCGCCTTTCCACCTAACCGACCAACTCGTCGAGCGCGTGCGTCTCGAAGAGAGCTCCCGCTTTCCCGCCCTCCGCAACCCTCGTACCATCCGCACCGTTTTTACTTCTCAACATGGACGTTTCTTTTGGAAACTCGCACTTTTCTGTCACGCGGCACGCGCAACGCTGCGTTTCGAATGTACACCCTGGGCATCGTCACTTTTAACTCAAACTCCAAAACTGATCTGCAGAGTAGCAGGAATTCGCACGATCGAGGAATAATAATGAACGGCGAATCTCGAATACCGCTGAAAATATTTGTCGGATAGCGTCACGTAACGCTCGTTTGGGCAACATTGAAACGCTTGGTGAATATTTATCATCGTCGAGTATTTTTCATGGCTAAATATAATAAGCTCGCAACCGTGGATTAGAAATCTACGGCGAAGTTGATTAAAATTCGACGAGGACCGATCGAGAAGCCATCGAGAACAAACGTTCGTCTTCCCCGGGAACGACTTTCGATTCCGTCTGTACGCGAATCAATCGCGACGTCTTGCACGGTGACGAGCGCGGATATACATATGTCGTGGCTAGATTAGGAAACCGGTTTTTCGATACCGTTACCGATACCATGTTTCGGGCTAGTGAAATTCGTTTCACTGGTGCTGGGAGACCCGATAAACGCGGACCAAGCCGTTTGCGGCAGGAGCAAGAGCGTCGCGGGCGTAGAGACCGGTCGATTCTGTGTTTCTAATTAGCCGTCACCGGAACGCAATCTAAACGTATTGTGAACCGCGTAAGATAATAAGCGGACGGAAATCCACGATTATCGTGGTCAGGCAGAAAGGGCATCCCAACGACGAGCACCGGACGAACCATTTCCACGGTTCACCGCCCTTCGTTTCAGCTCTGCGTATGATTATCGTTCCACCGATTATTTTGCTGGACGTTCGAGCGAAGAACAAACGCAATTAACATTAGGCTCGAAGATTGTCGAGCTAAAATACGAGAACGATCTTGTTTGCTCGGAGGGGAGCTCTCTCACGCGTTTAACGTTACCAGGCCGATTATTCGATCGTTTCGGGTCGTGTGCGCGGCAATTGGACGACGCGACCGTCGCGTCGCGTCGGTGGTCGCTGCGAGCATCGAGCAGAATGTAAATAGCTATGCTATTAAGTAATTGGCCCTTCGTTGTCGCTGGGGGAACATTTTTCGCAGCCTAGAGATTCGCGTAAATTCGCACTTGATTCGATAAACGATGCGTTTCGGTAGGACGTCGATGCTGCGTCGACGCGACCCAGCGGCCTTTCGAAGAGTTGACTGTGCGACTCGTATTACTCGAGAATCGAGCTGCCACGCTGCTTGCTTGCAATGACTCACGACGAATCGCGGATGAGTGGGTGGGTTTGCAGTTACTTGCGTTGCACGGGCTCCGATGAACACAGGGCCGCGGTCGCTTCAGAGTTCCCGAATCACCCATGAATGGGAAACTTTCTTCTGGAATAGACGGAAATCTTATCCACTCCGCCGCACCCTGCGCGACCACGAATGCGATCTAGGGATCCGAAGAATGACGGAGATTTTAGACGGTGACGATTAGCCGGGAATAAAAAAAGGAAGGTGGCAAGGTTTTCGCCGGCGTTATCGATATCGGAGCGACGGCGATTGGGCGCGGCTCAAGTTCGATGTTTCGATGGATGAACAGGACAGGACCATAGAGATTCACGAGTTGTCACGCGTATCGACTTCGGTAACCCTGTTTCGTTGTCGCGTTACATTTAGCTACGTTCGAACTGCACCGAACCAATGTTACGCACAATTTACTCGCGAAATTAGTTACAAAACGCTCGACCTATCTACCCATCAGCCACTTCCTCTTCCTTCACGTTAAATAGATGGACGGCCATTAAACGCCGAGAGTGGAGGAAGAGTTATTGTTCGCGGGTTACCATAATACGCTCGAACGTGTGTATCGTGAATCGTAGGTAGCGCGTATCCTACCTTCCCTGCTCTTTCAAACTGCGAGTCAAACTTGTCCGCGCGACCGAGACGGCGAGGTGCAACGCACGATTCATATTTATTTAATCGGGCACCCCGACGTTCCATTTTCCGCGGCCTTTGTTCCAGGGTTTCGGTGGTTACGAGTCACGGGTCGCGATCCCCGGTCCCCAGGAAGCAGATATGACGCGCGTCGCGAAGCGTGAAAAGCGTGAACGCACCCAACGATTACGTTCACCTACGTGTGCAAGTTTACGTATTTGCGGCTAAACGATTTTCAGCTGTGGGAACGTTCGGGGAATCGTTTATGCTCTTCCTTTTTTGCTATACTCGAGCTCGATTTTTCGCCTCGATTTTCGACAATTTCCGCTCGAAGGCAACCCCTTTCCTTCGCTCTTGTGTCATGTACCGTTGCAATTCGTTGCGACAACGATGAGACCTAGATGTTACGGAAGAAAGATGTACCCGATGGCCGATCGGTTACCCTCGTCGTTTCCGCGTACAGATGCGTTCCAGTCGCGTTCCAGTCGAGAGGGTCGAGAGGGTCGATCCAGAAGGCGTACCCGTACCTCGTCGATGTTCGGCTGATACGGTACGTCGCGAAACGCGTCGTCTTCTTTTCCTTTGGAGCTGTATTAAAAAGTCTCCAAGGTATGTACTTTGCAGGCGTCGCGCCGCGCGTCGCCTCGTGACATTAACCAACGAATTGAAAAACGAATATAAACTCCGCGCACCGTTACTCGTTCGACGTATACTCTGACAATTTGGTATCGAGAAATTGCAGTGGCCGAACGAATTTCCCGTTACTGTACGTCCTAACGTGGCGACGATAATTCGAATATTGATTACCCTTTCGCCCCTGATCAATATTGACTCGCAGCCATTAAGGGGGTTCCTCTGGGAAGAGTGATATAGGCAGACATAGTTGAATTTGGAAAGTCCCTCTGTATTTGGCGCGAGCTACCGAGTTGGGTAGACTGGTAACAGGGCTGGTTAACGCGTAGCACAGCCTACTGGAGATGCTATTCGAAAAAGTCGAGGAGACAGCGACGCAAGGTGGTTGCATGGGTCGATGAGAAGGGATGGAGAGAGGTAACGAGAATCGTGAATCGAGCGAAACGCGTCGCGAGAGGCGTAGAGCAGGATTGCCCACTGCAAGCAGCGAGCAGCGAGCAGCGAGCAACGAGCAACGAGCAACGAGCAACGGGGACCTCGAAGAAGACAACCTCGTGGCGTTGCATGCTTAATGTGGCGAACGAGCGCTTCGTAGCGAGCACGGAAGTCTCTACTACGCGCGTAACGCGTTAACATTACGTACCAACATCGGAGCGGATTGTAAAGCATCGGTGTATAAGGTGTAATAACTGTGAAACGACTTTGCGTCCTTCATACTAATGAGAAGGATTTTAGTGGCGCGATGTCCCGGAGTGCGTTTTACCACCGCACCTAAACAAAAAATCGCTTTCATTTCTCGAGAAACGTTTCGCGCGAAACATACTTGTACTAATTTTCGGAGGGAAAAGAGGAAAACTGGACGATAACGATACGACTTGGTTTCGTATGGGTTTCGTATGGGTTTCGTATGGGCGGAGGTCAGCTGATTATCCATTTCTCTTGCACTCTCTCGGCAGGTACCGTTACGCTCGCGGCGCCCGGGGCTTCGGGGGGTCCTTCTTTCCTTTTCTCCACCTTTCTCCACCTTTCTCCTCCTTTCTCCTCCTTTCTCCTTCCTCTTCTCCTTCATCTCCACATCTTTTCCTTCTCTGCTTCCTTCGCCGCATCCCCACCCCACCTTACCTCGCATTACCTCACGGGTACTTTATTTTCCGTTACCTTCGTTCTTCTGTTCATCCGATCTCTCTTTAACCTGGCCTACCATGCCCTATCCAACTACGCACGGTTAATCCTGGATGCACGCAAACAGGCATTCCAAGTCTCGGGTGGCACCGCGACGCAATGTCGAAATGCGTTCTCGTCGGTGTTCGTGGCAAACAATGCTTTGGAAAATATTGAAAAGAAAAAGTCACGGCTAGCCCATTTTCGTAACAAGACGTTTCATTTGTCGCATTGCTTCTCGCCGAAGAATTGGTCGAAACGCATCCCCGCGGTTCGCCGAACGGCCGATTTACGGTGAACGGAGTTTGGCTTACTTTCTCGACTTGGCTATTACGTAAAGGTTGACGGCCCACCGAAAGTTTCACGCGACTTCGTTTTCATGGTTGCGTCGCGTTTGGTAAAATCACGAGAGGTATCGCGAGCGATCGATCTCGAGTGTGTCGGAACGCGCGTGGGAACACACCGAACGCGATGCCCGGCGAAAATGTTGGACCGCGTTGAATCGTAGCGGCTAGGAATAGAAAAAGAACAAAGCAGAGGCATTCTTCCAGAGCACGCGGACGCTCGCGCGTTAATAAGGGAAACGGCGGAAGAGATGAAAGAAGAGAGACGACGAGTCCGAGTGGAATTCTCTGTGAACGTTGACCTACGGCACGGGAGATCGGGGAAATTTATATCTGTTGCAACGCGTACGTATACATATACTGTACTCTGTACACGCATCGCGGATCGCGGCGGATCGCACCGGTTCGATACCTACTAACCGATCGGATCGAAACCGTTACGATATGTAGCGTAACGATGCTTATCGGTATAAGACTATAATTGTACGTCATTCTCGATACATACTATATATCGTATTGCCACGAAACGGTATCTATTGCATTTATCGCTAGGAGCTTTTTTTTCTCGCGCGGTATCCAAAGCTTGGTTATCGCCAATATTAAAGGAAACAGAGGAAAATGGAATGGAATATTGTGAGCGACGCGAACGAAAATTTGTTTCCGCGAATAGGCGGAGGAAACGCGCAGCGTACGAAAATCGCGTTAGACGTTCCTTGGCCGGAGAAAAGTTCCCCGGAAGGTCTTTAGCCTTCGACGCGAACCATGTGCCTCGGAGGAAGACCGGCGAGAAGCAGCGACTTTTAAGATGCGTACCGACACGCATTCTACGTGTCTCTCGGCTGCGTAGCAATCGTGTAAGCGATGCCGGGAACCGTGAAACGCATGCAAATTTTTCCTCCGCAAGCCATGGAAGCCAAGTGGACGTAACGCGTTCCGAGCCGCGTGCGATCGCGTTCAAACTCGAGTTGCTTCGAATATACATTTGCAAGCGATCGATAATCGATAGTATCGTGTCCCACGGAAAGAGCAACTGCTGTAGTATTTTTTCTACCGCGCCGATCGTTCCAAGTGTTTACGCTAATTCGCCTTGCTGTAAATTCGATGGCGTTATTTTCCAGTATGCAGTGTATAATACTGTGGGCGCAGGTGCTCCGATATTATTTCGTTCTTTCTGGCGAATATCGAGGACGAGTCACGCTATAAATGGAGAACCATTTGCTGGACGTCATCGATCGGACAAAATTTTCGTTGGAATCTTCGATAGAGAAGCAGCACTTATTTACGGCCGTGCACCGATTCGCGGCATTCGCGGCGCAGCGAATGTGAGAACGGCACCTGAAAAGCTAACCGACGCTGTATTTGTTCGCGCTTCTCGATTTTTTTTTCGGTCGAGTCGGTATTTGATTTTCGATGACGCTCGCGAGCCTTCGTGACACCGATATGACGCGGCGCAATGCTCCGTGCACCAACCGTTATCTTCTTACGCGAGAATTCATTTTTATTCCTTTTCTCACGCTGGAAGCTATCTTAGAGCCACGATATCCCAGTCGCGGGGGAAAAGTTTGCGTCACCGGTTCCTACGCAGCGATCGCGAGCCACGGATCACGGGAGCGGTGATTGCAAGCGGAATCGATAACGATATCCCCGGAGGCAGGAATATTTGGTGAAGAGGCGAGTGTCGAATTCGTTAAGAGTTTGGGGAGAATCCGTTGGCAGAAATGCGAATTGCGAAATGTACGTAGATGAGTATAGACGGCGCAGTATTTGGTCTTTCGGTGTCGCTCGTCGAACGGCTTATCACTGGTAAACACATAGTACGGATATTCCGGTAAACGATGATACGCGTCGGTGCAGGTTAGATCGCGACTGCGGCCAATGTCACATTCAGATTAGAATGTTTGCGATTACTTGCTTTTCGTATTTACACGGATTATCCTTTCAGTCGTTATCGCGAGTCGCCTCGAAAATCGGCCGGATTCGAGGCTCGAATGGAGCATGCCGCGCTGTGCCCCGCCGTCTCTTGCGTAAGTCGAATGCGATCGTGTATCGCCGAAAAACCTTTCGAATAGCGAAACGCGCCAGCTAATGTCGGGCCCATTCCCCGGGGTCCGACCAAAAGGAAGAAAGGGCGATCGAGAGCAGGGTTTACGGTAAACCGAATAGGTCGGCATTGAACCCGAGAATGTCGCCTGACTACGCGAGGCTGGTTTCACTGTCGCTGTTCGCGCGTGCCGCCTCTCGCTATTGCACCCGGTGCACCGGTCCCAGAGGTGACCGCTCGTCGTGTCAACGTCGATACCGGTTCTATGCTACAATCGCTTACAATAACCGCGCCCGTCCTCCTACGATCCGTCTTTTTCCTTTTACTCTGGGACCAAGTTGCTCAATTCTACTCGGGCATTTTAGGTAACGAATCGACAAATTATTCTCGTAGTCTTTGATCGCTTGATCGTTCTTCTCGAACGAAGCGTAGCGAAAATCGTAGATTCATCTGTGCGTGTATCTACTTGCTTGGCCGACTTGAAGGTCGCGCTTCGTAAGAAGGACACCGCCGGGCAGCATGCGCGCCTACATCGAGCATCGAGATCAGGGCGCGAGATCGATTTATCTGGTTCGAGGTTCGAATCGCGATTTTCCGTTCAGAGACACCCATCTATAGCTCGAGCGAAAATGGGGCGACCGTTTCGTCAATTTCCCTACCCTGGCGCGCTGTCCGCGCGCTTCGAAAGGATCATCTAAACTAAACGATACCGTACGGTTGTTCGCGGTTTAAGTTATCTCGCCGAGGGATGGTCTACGATAGAAAGAACTTTCGTCCACCTTTTTGGTCGGGCTGGTCGTTATCGAGCTCGAGGTAGCGGTAATTGTATGGTATTCCGTTGCCAGTTTCAATCGAAACGAGTCGCGGAGTCTCGCAGGCCACGCTTCTTGGCGCTCTCCGGTAGAAGCGCCTTCGCCCCTTCGACAGTCGCGTGCTGTCACTTTCATCGCCATACGCATATCTTTTGCGCGACAATTGACATCGAGTAAGCGAGACCCGAGAGGAAATTGTCCGCGATAAGCTTAGCTGTCGCCGGCATGCCGTCGTTCCTCTTGTGCGCGAGAAAATGTTTGCGGTATCGGCGTTACTCTTGGCACAGATACCTCCGCGCTCATAGATTTCGATGCAGGCAAGTATCCTTTGAGACGCGAACGCATAGCTATAGATAATTCCACGATTGTACTCTGCAATTAACATTTAAATTGTCATGCGCGTTAGATCGAGCGCAACCTTGGACGCCTGCTACACTTGAAAAACTGGCGCTGCTCGTTCGACAATCATTGCTCGATCCAAGACGATCGCGTAAGCGTAAAGGGCCGAGGTAGATCGAGAAATGGTCTATGCCCTATGCAGTTACCAATATCTCTGCCAGAGCATCCACGTTGCCAATTTACTCGGGCGAGTGCCGAGTAACCTTTCTCCTGTTGCGTGGATGATCTTTGGGTTGATTCTCTGGTTAGCGAGGCGGTTATGCGGACCGTGAATGGTCACGCATACGTCGGGGAATCGATTTTGAACGGGCCGCGCGGCGCGCCGCTGCGCTGGCCTCTCAACGAGCGCGTCTGTTCTCCAAAATGGAGAAGGAAATGCACCTTTGCGAAATCTCGGATATTTCTGTGAAAAATCGGAAAAGGAATTGGCAACAGCGCAGTAGAAGAAGGAACTTTGAACGCGTGTCTCCCTAGGCGTGCGCGTGTTGCTTGTCGTTTGTCCAGTGGCCGTGCTGTGCTTGGTGGATTTGCAGGGACGCACACGCGCACCAGCGTGCTCCTGAGAGCGCGAACGTGCTCACGCAGGTGAGTCCTCGTGTCATAGGTAGCCGCGTCCGTGTGGTGGTCCGCGCTGAGGTCCGTGCGGGGGTCCGTATAGGCACACCTATACGTTCGGACGCGAAACACTCCGACGAGGCGAACGTACGTGTCAGGTACACGCGTACGTGTTCGTTATACAACTTTTCCAGCAGTCACGGTGGCGGAGAGGTGAGCCGGTGGCTTGTGGACGATGGATAGTGGGGGAACAGAATGCGGAATAGCCTAGAATGTGATGCGAGCGTTCTCTATAGCACTCGTCTCCCTCTTGCAGACACGCGAAACACACACAAATACATCTCTGTCTCCCTCCCGATTCGCTGCTGGATTCTCTCTATCCGATGCTTCACCGATTTTCGCGAGACGGTGACTCTTTTTCCATTGATATGCTAAGCATTGCCGCTTTGGGATTGCCAGCGGAGAACGGCCCCAAAATCCTGTCCATTGAACGGATGCGAGTTATTCTTCGTCTCGGTTGAACGTAAATGTACGTAAACTTGTTTCCTCGTTGCTCTTTTGCTGTCGCAAGCATGCTCGCGCATTTGGCGGATCGACGAAACGATCAATAAATTGCGAGTCCGGATCCTAGAACGCGCCTCGCGTATCGCTTCCGACCAGATTACCGTTGCGAAGTGATCGAAAGTAAAGTTTGACTTATCGGACGAGTATCTGCTCCTCCCGATGCGGAAACGATGATCGGCCGATCCCATCGTGTGAAAATCGACCGTTCACTCGAATAGAAGGGATTCCCTTCCAAGAAGAACGATCATCGGGGATACGGGGACCAACAGGTGGGCCACCTGCGAGGATTCTGGCGGACAAAAGGTGGTCCCAAGAGATCCGAATATCGGACTAACGTGATTAGGTAAGCCGATATAGCAAAGGGGAGGGACACCTCGCCGCAGGCGTCCGGAGTCTCTACCTCTATGAGAGATTTATTTCTTGTTAAATAGCAGTTTTGAGCTGCATTCTATTTGGTTTCGATCGATCAGCGATCACAAACTGTGGCGTTGGGACTTTTCATAGACTGTCCCGTCCGCGTCGATTCTTCGTTTATCACAATATTCGCCGCGATTAACAAGAGTTTCCTACACGCGAGCAACGCTTGCCGGGACCTCGAAGCCCCTGCACTAGGATTCGTGGCACGCCGAACGTTTCGATTCCTTGGTGGCGAAACGGATCATTAGTAAAGTACCTTGCGAATGGTTCTACGGTGGTGGGATACTTGCGCAAACGTCTTGGCATGCGACTGGACGCACATGCAGCTGCACGATTTCAGTGACACGCACGATGCCATTCTTGAAAGGAAAGGTTACGGCGCATCCTTTGAAATTCTGACATTTCACGATTGTTTCCAGCGAGAAAAGCGGCCCGCTAGGTGAACCACCGACGCGTCGCGACGCTCCCCCCATTCCCCAATGTACGTAGGTAAGGGAACGATACGACGCGACTCGGAATTTGCAAAGCCAGTACAGACAGATAGGTACGGGGCACGGTTTGAAGTTTTTGGTGAAGCAATTCCCGAGCGAGAATGCGACGAAAACGTTTCACGCAGTCCGTGATCGGTTAGAGGCTACGGTAGAGGTAGGGAGGGAGGGAAGAAGCGTATAGTCGAGGAAACTGACATCTCGAAGCTGAGTGTCACGACCGAAATCAAATAAGACGCGCGCTATTGACTCGCTTCGACCAAACAGATTGCACGGTCCTTTCCGGCATTACTGGAAACGGCAGTGACACGCGACAGGCGGCTCGGAAGGTTCTCGTTCGAGATACTTGCTTCATCTACCTGCCGTCTTATCGTTGGTTAATCGGCGTCGCGATTGGAACCGCCCTGTCGATAGAACACGCACGAGCCTTGGATATTAACGTCCCGCTGAGATCCCATTCTTCCTACACGGTCAGCATCGCGTCAAATTTCCGAACGCTGATGGCTCGGATAGACGGAATCCATTCAGCCATTGGCGTAGAACCGCGACAATTTTCAACCCCCTTTCGCCGACTCTCGTTAGCATTCGCGGGACGTAGGTAGGTGAACGCTGGGCGATCCTCGAAGTCGACGCGTCGAGCGTGAAAAAGAGACCGAGGAAGGTTTATCTTGAACCCGGGCGGGGAGGGTGGATGAACGAACGGAATTTGTCCGTAGCGATGCGCAGGATACAATCAATGACAAAAAACCTTGGCTTCTCGTTTGCGAGAAAAGTCTGATTGGGGCTTAGCGGTGTACCTGATCTACTGATCTACTGGTCTACTGGTCTACTGGTAGACTACTGCCTAATCCGTCCCCTATCTTTCGTCTTATCGTTTATCCATAATTGTCTTATTGTGTTCGCCCAAGCCCGCGGGGGATCGGTCTCTGTCAGGAATTCGTCGAAGCGAATCGATTTTCGTTTGCCGGGTGAAGAACATCGTCCACGCGATTGCTGCTTCGGTCTCCCCGGGCCGAAGCATATATCTCTTCAGCTAAAGATTTCCTCTGCTTCTATTCGTTACGGAAACGCGCGCGAGCAATACCGTGCATCAGCTTTCCTCGTATTCGTTTCAACGCGCCGCGGGTTTCGGAAAGTCGAGAGACAAAAGGTCGGACGATCGACGAAAAGATGTGAAACGCGAGACAGCAGGAGCTCACGAGTCGGGACCGCAGCGATCGAAGCGAAAGGAAAGGATTGGGAAGGAAAAGCAAGGGAAAAGAGAGGAGCCAAAACGGAATGAAAGGAAACGAAACGAACAGGAAAGGGAAAGAGGATAGGATTGAGTCACATGGAAACGTTGGTAGAGAAGCGCACGTGTGCGTGTCATACGAGTCCACCCAGTATGTTAATTCGCGCTGATGACCCCATCAGGAAACATGCTCACCGCTGAGTAGAGGAGCCAAGTTTTCGTCTCGTCCACTGTTGGTGTGTATGGTCATGCTCGCTAGTGTTCGCGCACAAGTACATCTATATGTATACCTGGCTGCCTCCGAACAATCGTCATCCCCGCGCACAGTTCACGCCCACGCACTTGCTCAAACATTCCAGCCGCACAAAGCGCGTCAGGCTAATCGTAATGGAATTGCTATCTGCTCATTAGGACCCATTAATAGCGGCGATTCATGCGCGGCAAACGTCACGTATGCACATATGTAGTCGTTTCGAGCCTCCGATTACCCAAGCCGATATCCGTTGCTTCGGCCTCGGTGTCGCCTGTTGCAAGGTGGTTTTATCGCTAGAAGCGAACCATCCTAGCCAATGCACGAAAGACGAAGCAATCGCGTTGGTCGGATCGCCTACAAGGATCGACGATGGCCCGTTGTGGACCGATACGTGGATCCTGCCGTTTCTCTTCCGATGCTTCGTCGCTAGAGGGATGAAACGAACAATTTATACCGATGAATACAGCCTGTGACGCAAGCCTTCGCGGGATGACGTTCCTCGTCTCGTCACGCGGCACCAGCTTCGCCTTCCCGAGGAGATACCATCGAATTCTTCCCAGTATTAACACTTTCCGACCGCTACAATCTCGAAGATTCTGATGCTTATGGGTAATGATCTCTTAGGCACAAAAGCAGCAGCAGCGGTAAAAAGTAATCGAGCACATCTCTGTCCGTTGCGAAATCGCGTCGCCCTCCGCGACGATGGTTCGGATTGCGCTTGAATATGGACGGAGACGTTCCCAGTATCGAGCATCCGAAACGCGACTATCGCTTTCAACGAAGGTTCTTCTCCGCGACCGGTTCTTCTCGCCATCGGTGAAACCAGGTCTTCGACGTTCGGGCAATCGGCTCTGCGAATCGTCGCGCTTGCACGGCAACTCGCACCTTTTGGTTCTTCTTTCGTAAACTTTTTAGCCAAGAGGCACCTCGATCGATGTATCACCGCGGTTAGGAACCCCGGTTGATTCGCATCCCCATTGTCAAAGGGGACCCGAGCTCACTTTCAGACAAATCCATAAAAAGTGCATCCGATAATTAGATTTTTCTGAAAGCGGAACACCGATAAATGGAGAGAGAGAGAGAGAGAGAGAGGCGTGGGTCGTTCGAACGGTGTCAGTTCGTAGCTCGTTTATTTTCGGTGGTCACGAGGTGAGGTGCGCGGCACGGGTCGGCTAGCGGGTACTGGGACAAGCACCGACACACAAACATGAACGTGAACACGAGGACGGGCACGAGGACGGGCCCGCGGTGGATCAGGATTATTCGGGCAGTCGGACAGGGCGATGTCGCGAGCGTGAGGAGTAGGTTTTAGATTAGCCGCGGCGCGGGAGAAAACGGGGCGGACGAGGGGCGAGTTCGCGAGTAGAGAAGAGCAGGGTCGGCAAAAGGGAAAGTATCGCGGATGAAACGAAAGACGCGGGATCCGGGCACAGGATCGGTGGCCAGGTAGCTGGAGGACGAGCCAACCCGCGTCAACGTTTCGGACTTGCTCCTCACCTCGCGCCGTCGCCAACGAGCCTGCTGATTTATGGCGGCCATTCATTCTAATCGTCTTGCATCTCGCTGCTCGAGGCGTCCCTATCTACCGTGTGTAGCCGAGCTTTTCGAGACACCGCCCTCGGCGACGCGGAGCTAATTGAATACAAAAATTCGAATATTTAGTCAAGCCTATAAACCATTTAATTAACGAGACTCTAACGGCCGTCCGATCTTCTGGCCGCTTTCGAACCTCGTAAATATCGTTGCGACCCAGCGACCGAACAACGCCGAGACCCTACCGCCGCGTATCCGTTCACCGCCGATCTTTCTCCCAGCCACCCCCCTGTCGCTTATTATTCCCCCGTTCTTCCGTTCGCTTCGGGTGTCGACGAACTCCTTCGGTGCATCCAATGTTTACCGATAACTCTTGCCCAGCGAACGCACGGCAAACCTGGGAAAAGCGCGCCACTTTGAATTCGATGACCGGTCTCGGTATTCAGCTTCGCGCGAAAAAGAGTCTGCCCCGCGAGACGAGCAGGATGCGGCCGACTCGGTTTTAGAACGTAGGTGGACCAAGGGGGCAGGAGGTAGCGTAATATTTTGCAGCGAATCACTCGGGACAGAAACTGCGAATCGCCGAAGCGACGAAAGCGACGAAAGCGACGAAAGCGCGGCCCACCAAACGGATGAAACGATAGGACGTTTAATTAGCTACAAATGCGTGTAATTAACTGTAATAACCGGTTTATAGAGTTGCACCGGCTATAATAGTAGTGGCTGGGATCGCAGTGCTCGTAAACTAGGTGGAATGAACAGGGCTAATAGGAAGCCGTAAAGCCGTGCGAATAGATCGCAGTTTTTGCGTCCTTTATGGTTACATTGCGGTATTTAGCTTTCGTTCTGCGACATGTTCCTAGACGCTAACGGCGAAAGCGGGTTAGCTATTGAGAGGCGTATCGACGAAGAGAGTTCAGCATTAAATGTCCGTGCACCCGATGATGGATGCACACATCCGTTCCGATCGACGATCGAGGAGATCGACGTTGGTATGGGCGCGGATCGGCCGTCGGCTGAACGCTTTAGAGCGGGGCTTCCAGGCATGCACGGAAACGGAAAGGACGAGCTTGGAATGGGATGAACGAGGACGGAGTAATGGAATGAGGGAGAGTGAGAGAGGGGTAGTAAAAGGGAGTACTCTCCGGAGGGATGAGTTTGCACCTAGAGCTGATGGCCGACACGCGAGGCCGACACGAGACTGCGGAGCAATGGGGGACGCCCTATTGGCTCGTTTAATTAATTAAAAGTGCATTAGCGACGGGGGTTAAGCAAGTTTACGGGGGTTCCTAGATACGTGTCTAACGACCTTTCGACCGGAACGGCCGCGCTATTGCCTTCGTCGGCGCTAGAAATCCTTCGAACTGTATTGCATTATATTACATTATATAAAATTATAGCTGGGCGCCCAGTGTCGGTCGGGCAACCGATTGCTAGAACGACACTTTCCCCATCATGCTTCGATGCTACAGCTGCGCGGCGCATTAGCGGGAAATGCAGGCCAGGATCGCGGTTTCCGAAGAACGGCGCCCCTCGCGTATAAGCGTTGTCGGTGGTAAAAGGCAACGGGTGTATCATCGGGATTGCGGCGCGGAGAGTAGATAGAATCAAAGCACCAGGTGCAAATTACAAGGGGGATGGCCGGGTAGCACGGAAGTTGGCCGCGCTACCAGCTGACTGGCCTGCGAGCGAGGCGTGTAATCACGCTAATGCGGCACGTCGTTGCCAAGAGTGATCCCGGTTTCGCCACAGGGATCACCCTGGATCGACTTTTCAGTGACTCATGCGCGTCATTGCGTAACCACTTGGACTCGATAACGATAATCTTCCTGCTGCGAGCGAGCGTGCTCGTCGATCATCGGGCACGGGGAGTAGCGGCGATCGTGATCACAGGGGACGAGCGAGACGACGAATCATCCGACCGCTCCACCTGGAAATTTAATGAGGTACGATAATGAAACGATCAGCGCAAAAGGTACACTCGCCCGGAGTCGCTCGGTGCTCCAGAAAAAGTTGCACGGCCGATTCGTTCCCCCCTGCCAACTATTTGAGAGCAGCGTTTTCGCGATACGGGAACGAAGGTGGTCGAGCGGACCGGAAGCAACGCGGACCGAGGATCGAAGAGCGGTTCGATTTAATGGCAATTTGTCGATGCCGCTGGATTTATGCGTCCCCGGCGTTCTCGGGGTTCCCGAGAATGCGGCCCGTTCGCGTGCAATATATGACACGTGGTTCCTAACGAGGAGAGTGAATTGACGGGACGCGCGGATCGCGTGAGACGACCGACTAACAATGAGATCGATGATGAGGCGGCAGGCGATCCGTCCGGCCGCGCGAGGACGAGGATATACATAGATATCTAACCGAATGGTCGAACGGCCGAACGGCCGAACGGAGGTCAGCCACGCGACTCAGCGCTGCTCTTTTACCGATCCTTTACCGATTGCCACATGGTCTCCGAGTCGAGGGGGGGACCAACGATTCCCAAATTCGTTTCGTTAGTTTTGCCACCGTGTTCGGGCATTCGCGTCTCGGTCGCAACGAGCTCCCCTTTTCCTTGGGTAAACAGCGTGAAACTGTATCCACTATCCCGACTCGGTGGTTGGAGTCGCTCGCGACCCTCCGCGTTCGGCTCGCAAACGGAGAGGGGCGGGCTGTTGGCCGCGCGCTGACTAACGTAACGCAAACTGTCGGCTGTCGGGCCGCGTGGCGCAGCGGCGGCGGCGGCGGCGGCGGCGGCGGCGCGGCGGCGGCGCGGAGCGTCGGGAGATGTGCCCACGCGCGCACGTGCCTTTTAATATGCCATAATGCGTCGCATGTCCATATTCATTAAGTAATTTTCTGGCCTGAAAGTCGCTGGTCCGACAGCTATTGTCGACGCTCGCATCCAGAGCCGAAGGTGAACGTTTTCGTTTCTCTTTTCTACGCCTGCCGTGCACGTCCGACGCAGAAGAGGGTGAGAGGCGCGAATCGCGTCCAGAGCGGACTGATCGGTCGGAGCGGAGCACTACTTTTCTCGGCGCATTCCCGCTTGCGATGTCCTTTGCTTTCATCTCCTTCATATTTATGATTCGTCGAACGGCGAGAGAGCTTGGCTGGTCCGCGCGCATAAATTTCCGTGCCCTGTGGTTACGGTGAAATCGCACGATTCTCTTGGTCGCGAGGCAGGAACGATTGTCTCGCGGCGACCAAAGAGGAGGCGAAGGAACAGTTTGGATGTCGGTGTAATTTGTCGACGACGGCGGCGGCGGTGGAGGCGGTGGAGGCGGTGGAGGCGACGCGGCGTAACGGTAACGTAGCCGCGTGCGTGAGGTCAGCGCAACGCGGACCAGGGCTCGATTACTCTCGAACGGCCGTTCCTCGCAACGTCAGTTTCAGGTGCACGTACGCGTGTACGCCCGAACTGGTAAAATAGTCGGGGCGGGTCGTGTACGCGAGAAGGTGTTTTTCGAACGGGGCTCGAGGAAGCAACGGAAGCAGAAAAGAAAGAGCAACGCGATTCGACGGCGGGGTCTATCCCTGATGTTGGATCGCGTGGACGCGCGCGAGTACCGCGTACCCTGTTGCACGTAGTATCAACTAGGTGAACGAGGCAACCGAGGAGCCGAGTTCTGAGATCAAGTCACGCGTAGCCTAAAGAAAGTTGTTTAAAGGTCAGTGTAGCTCGACTTGCATCACAAATGCCAATCTAGTTACGAAATGTGTACAGGGAACTGGGAACAATGATATTCCCGTGGAAAGCGATTCGCCCCCTCTCTCGCTACCTCCACCGAATCCTCGTCGGAACGAAGCCCCTGCGTTTCGCGCGAGCCTTTTTCACCTCGTCGAACGCTCTCAGCCTTTTCGACACCTCTGTACGCTCGTCAGGCCGCGGGCATCCTCAATTTTGCGAAATCCGGCAGGAATCCATTTCTCGCCTACGGCGCCTGGGCAAAAGGGCGTAGCTGCTTCCTTTTTTCTTTCTTCCCGCCGTTTTCGAAAATTCCGCGAATTATACGTCTATCGTTGGGACGTATCTCTCGCGTTACTCGTATCCGCGAAATAATGCTGAATAATTTCACCATAAATACGTGGCACGTTCGCGTGGGTGTAAAGTAACGATAATGCGAGTAAATAATGGACGCGAGAGTTTTATTACCTAGGCGGTTGAATGGCGAGATAGAATCTACGTGTCCGCGGCAGTGCAGCCCCCTCGAACGCTGAACGCGAAAAGGGCAGAGAAGAAAAGAGAAGAGACGGGAAGAGACGAGACGAGACGAGACGAGACGAGACGAGACGAGACGAGACAGGACGGGACCCAACCAAGTTCACCAAGATTCACGATCAGCGTCTCTTCGCTCGCGCTTGGACCCCTGCTCCGCATCTCCACCCTCTCTCTTGCGAAACATTGATTAAAATGCTACTTTTAGGGCCGCGTCGTCCGCGCTTCTGTCGCCCTTTCTTGGAAACAATTTTTTTCCATTTCTCTTTCGCTCTCCATCGACGAGCGAACGTTTCTCATTCTGTCATCGGCTAAATAAATCGTTGTCCCGTCTCGACTTCCAGCGACGCGACGTCGTCGTTCTTCCATTGCGACTTTATACGCTCGAGTCCATTGTTTCTTGGCGCTAGTAGACGCAAAGCCGATGTTGGTTCATCGCTCGAATCCTTCGTCCGTTCGTTGCGAAATAAATAGCTATTCGATATATATAGGTCATCGATCGGAATACCAGCTTCTCGCTCTCGAAATTCTGCGATCACGACCTCCGTGCTTCGGTTACCTTCCAAACTGGCTCCACGCTTTGACGTTTCTTGCGAAAAGCCTCAGGTGGAACGGTCGGGAGTTCTCGGGGTGGCAATATCTCTACGCGATAACAGAGCTTCGTCTGTGCAGCGTATCGATCGAAAAGCGTAGTCGCGATTAAAATTAGATCGCTTCTTCGAAAAGTTCATGAACCAGAGCAGAGGAATTCATTGATTCTCGAGGGAGGAGCCGCCGGTAGTCGTATTCTCGAGGATCGTAAATTTGCATCTGAACTTAATCCCCGACCGAGCCACGCCTTCTGCGTTTCTTCCATTTCGCTTAGGTCGAAAAATTTTCTTTTCCTCATCCTTCTCCTTCTTCTTCTTCTTCTTCTTCTTCTTCTTATTTGGATGGTACGTTCTGGCCACAGGCGTCGCCCATCTCGTGCCATCCGTTAAGTAAATTGCCAGCTTGTCGCGCAAGGAAGCACACGACTCTATCCTCGCCATTCTTTTCGTACATATTTGTAGGTGCGTCGCGCCTCTTTCCTCGACGTCCACCGTTTCACGGGAAACACTTCTGCAGGGGCGCCTGAACGGGACATGAACGTACCCCCTTCGCCTTCGAAAACGTTCGAACGCTGGGGCGCACGATTCGCCGACCGAGAGAGCAGCCATTGGTTCGCTTCTTTCGTTGCGAAACGTTCGAAGGAAACGCGCGACGGAGTTGCTCGCGTGTAGGGACGAGTGCGCGCAGGTTAAAGAGAGAGTGCGCAGGACCGCGACGTATCGATATTTCCACGATCGATGGTCGGAGCGCGGGGCGGATGAAGCGATTTTGGAAGCTCGCGCGGCCTCGACACGAAAGCACGCAAGAAAAATGGCTGACATTTGCCCGCGCGTTTATCGCGATAATGCGGCTTTAGGTCAGAGGGTGTGGCCTCGCCAGATTGATTCTGCGAGGCCAACTCGCTTCTGCGCGCTATGCTTCGTTACTGCGAACAGTATGGCCGCCATCCTCGTCACGGCTTTTCATCCATCTCAATTGTCCCATTTGGCCCGAGCCCCGATAAATAGACCGAACGATAAAGCTGTCGCTTCGCAGCCGCAGAACTCGTACGATGATACGCTATCCATAATTATCCTTTCCATAAAACGAATGGAACCACGAGTCACGCGACCCTTGGTTCTACGTTCTTCGTTCATCGATGCTCGACACCGATGACTCCGATGACATCGCGTCGGTGCGATTAGCATAAGCGCGATTCTTCTGGAATACCCACTCTCGATTTATTTCGACTCGGCCAATCGTTTTCCTGGCCCTCGCGTTCCCGCCCAATTCCGATACATTTCGAGACGGGGATCGATTCAGTGTTTCGTAGGAAAGCGTATCTCGGTTGCCCTTTTGAATCGCCTCGACTCGTCCCCATCGGGCTGGACGGAATGTCCACGAACACGGACAAGTAATTGCAGCGTCCTCGTAAATGGGAGCGGTAGACGCGCGTGCGCTAGCACGTTCCTTTGTCGGTCGCGAGGCTGCGATTGGTCGAAATAAAAAATTCTAGGCGGCACTAACGGACGCGAACGGAAAGGTTTTTCATCTTGCTCCGATGACGACGCGTATCTATCGACAGCGTGGGTGTTCGTTCCTGCACCGACAGAATCGAAAACGCATTACTAACACCGACGTCCCTGACTCTATGATTACGCGCATTAATAGCCGGATGGACGAACTTTGCTCGCGCTCCGCACTATCATTATCGTGACGCGAGCGAGAGATCGACGCTGAAATGTAAGACGCGCTCGGGTCGAGTCGAATATCGAAGGAAAAGTAGGAGGAAAGCCGGCCAGGTCTGGCCCGTTTGGGCGGCAAACTGGCGAACGAATGTCGGGGCTATCGGACGCGAATTTACGCGTCTGCATTTTTTTTCTCTCTTCTCGTGCACGCGTCGCAGCGGCGCGACTCGAAGCGTTCTGCGACCATTCGATAATTCGATACTCGACGCTCGTTCTGGCCGGCGCGCGCGGCTACGGTATGCCATTTAAATAATATGTATAATGTTTCGCGCGCAACGCGCCACCCTACGGACTCCTTTTCAAATTGCATATCAGCTTCGATCGAGCGCCGCGAGTATACCAATCTTCCGACGATGAATAATTCATTGCGTACATAATTCATAAATCGCTATACCTACAAGTTTGCTAGACGGTGAGCCCGAATCGTTAAAAAAATGTCCGCAGAGACTATTTTAATTCGACTCGTTTCGATTCGATTCGAATCGCGCACCCCTGACTGGAAAAGCGCGCGGCTATTCCTGGGAACACTTGGGTCGTTCCCAATTTTTTACCATCCAACGTGTTTACTCTTTGCGTAATGTCTTTGTCGCGTCTTTCGGAGGGTCGATTTGCTCGAAAGTCTCGTTCCTCGATCGGCGATAGAGGCATCGTTTGCCGACGAGACGGGCGGGAACGAGAAGGAGAGCGCAAGAGGCGTTGCGCCGGTTGTACCGTGGCGCGTTGAAACACTCGGTGTATTATGCGGTCTGCGCGCACGGGGCACGAGGATTCATCGAAAGCGTCGAGGGGCGAGAGCGCGGTGCAGCGCGGCGCAGAACACGAGGGCGGTGTAGCGCGTGTACAAATCATGCAAAGAATGACGCTGCATCGGCCGGCTCCCTCCCATCTTCGGGACCAAACTGTTTTGTTTCTCTTTTCCCCCTTTCTTTCTTTCTTTCTTTCTTTCTTTCTTTCTTTCCTTCCTCTCTGGCGCGGCGCGGCGCGGCGCGGCGCGGCGCGGCGCGGCGCGGCGCGGCGCGGCGGTGCTGCCCAACTCTTCTATGCATCGTAGGACTCGCGCACGAGGCGACGCAGGAGACCTCGATGCGTTCGTTGCATATTAACCGAGAAGATCGTGCCGCATACGTTTTCGTAAATCAGCATACCGCAAGTCATTCGCTCCTTTGCCTCGCTTCGCGCAAGTCGACATTCGCTTCGAGAGGCGGGTTCGCCTTTCTTTGAGGCTACTCGCGCCGATCAGTTTTCGGTCGGAAAAATGAATTTCCATCTCGCGCGATGCGCACCAGCTCTCACATTCTCGACCACGTCCATCTTCTATTTCTAGCAGACGTCGGACCTGGACACTTTGCTGTGCAGACAGGATCTCGATCGGCTGCAAAAGCTCGACGAAGATGACCCGGAGAAGGAGCCGAGGGAGTCTTCGGTACAGATGGAAGATTTTTTCGAGGTGGGAGGACCGGTGTGTCGTCCGCAGGCGAGTTTCGTCTCGTCCAGGAGTCAGCCAGCGGGAAACGACGACGACGTGTTCCTCAGGCCTCCGCTCTGGGAGGACATTACCTCGAGTATACAAAAGCTCGACCCGGAAAACGCGGACATGCTGGGCTCGCAGTCGCACGTCAAAATGGAAGCCGAGGACGTCGCATCCCCGGTGCTGTCGCCGGTGGAAATTAAGACCGAGCCCATGGCTCCGCCACCGACGCTGCATCTCCTCGAGGGGCCAGCTTCCAATTCGGTATCGAGCTACGCGAACGGCCATCCGAATCCACCGGCCGGACCGCAAGTGCATCATCGGAACGTGTCTGCCGCGTTCAAGACTTTTCCTTCCAACAACACCAACGGCAACGGCAACGGCAACGGCAACGGCAACGGCAATGGCAACGGGAACGGGAACGGGAACGGGAACGGGAACGGGAACGGCAACAGCAACAGCAGCAGCAGCAACAACAGTGTCGTCACGAACAATAGCAGCAGCGGTGGTAACGCGAGCAACGTTAACAATAGTGGCAACGGCAACAGCTGCCCCAGCAACGGTGGCAGCAACAATGGTAACAACAATAACAACAACGATGCAACTGCGAACCATCACGGAGTCGCGAGCCAGATAGGTGGTAGCGCGACGTCACCGCTTTACGGCTCGATGACTAGGTTAATGTATATTTCCCCGCTGACGCCGCCGATTTCCGATCCCGGCTCTCCGATAGGGGCACCGCCGAGGCGGACGCCGCCTCCACCCTATCCCCAACCGTCCATCATGAACCCCCCTCACAGGATTCAACCACCAGCCATTACCACCAAATTCAACAGGCGGAACAATCCCGAACTCGAAAAGCGACGAGTTCACCACTGTGATTTTATAGGTAAGTGAAACGTGAATCGGCGTAGCCTAGGTGCCCGATTCCAGGCATCGATGCCACCGCGTGCCGCGTGTTCGCGCGGAGCCGTAGCGAATCGTCGGATTCGCAACGCGACGAGTGCTGCTAACTGTTTCGTTTTGCAGGTTGTACAAAGGTCTACACGAAGAGTTCGCATTTAAAGGCGCATCAGCGGATACACACAGGTGAGTCGATTTCTGTCGTCGAGCATCCGTGATCCCTGGCTAGGCTGCTCGAAAGCGTTTCAGGGATGAACGGTATGCCGCTGGAAAGGAGGAACGTTCGTGGAAATTAGATATATAGCTCATCGACAAAGCGAAACGGAGCGTTTGAAAGCGCGAGGTCGAGCGCTCGGCGTGGGCAGGGCGCGGTCTCGCAGCCTCTTTCTCCGCTTAACCTTCGTCTCCGTCTTCTCGCCCCACCGCACCCCACCGTCGCTCTATCTCCACCTCCCGCCCCTCCTCAACCACTCACCCTCTCTCACTCTCTCTCGTTTTATCTAAGAGACTCGAATCTTTCCGTCCGCGCGCGCGGTGTCGCGCAAAGAGCCTCTATCATATGTAAACGTATAAGGAACGCACGAAGCGTGGTATGCGACTCGCCGCTTCGTAGACTCGAGCTAGCGACCCACATCCTGTCGGTATTCAAACACCCCGCTCACGAGCGCGCCCGTACCTACACCTACGTGTATTTGTACACGGTCGAGCACGAACGGAGTCTCCGGCAGACAGCTCGAGATCCCGATCTGGCATCGATGTTTCCGTACGATCGGCCGAACCTTTTGCATCTTTCCAAGCTAGAGTACGGAGAGCGAAACGATAGTTTTCTTGGCAAAGAAACGCGACCGAGACGAGGGAAATCGAACGGAGTACCTGTCCCTGGCGCTTGGGAGTCTTGGGTTAGTCTTGGTTACTCGAGATTATTGGATGGAAGCTTTTGCCATCGGAATCGAGCTTGAACGATTAGGTTTCTCGCCTGACGGGCGAAAAGTTTTCGCTGGTCTCGTTACGAGAGCGGTCGTTCCCGCTTCGCCCCCGACATCTACGTGCATAGGTTTCGGCGCGTTCCGCGTGTTCCGCGCATCCCGTGCGAGCCAGGCACGAGGAACCGTGAAAAGGGGAAATTGCTGTACGCACCGAGCAAACATTTCGCATACATTTCGGAACATTGTTGAACGAAGAAGCGAACGCGTTTCGCGCGTCGGCTAACGGCGTGTGCGCGAAGAGGAAGAGCCGGCGGATCGAGCGCGTTAAGTTCGCCCATTCAGTCAACGTATTGGCGTCGATCCATTCGCACGACCGCCGCATCGCGCCTGTTAATCGGTACGCAGCTAGATATATTCCTATAGAGTCGCAGGTGCACGTCGGTAGAATTCGTCAAATTTGCTCGAAGGTGGTCGCCTCGTTTGCCAATTGGTTCGAAGCGTAGCGATTCGAAGAGCGATGCGGTGGACAGGGATACGTAAATGCGTCCATGAAGCGGCCGCGTTCCCCGACTACGCAAACACGAGTACGGGTACGAACGCGAAAGCGGACCCCCGTGCTCGTGGAAACGCGAACTCTCGCTTCAGAGGATAGATGCACGCGTGCCCACTCGTCAGCTTCTCGCGGAATGCGATCCAGAGGCATCTAAACCGCGATGTACCACTTTCCAATTGACGCTCGGTGGTTTCGTGGGTCGTCGCATCGAGTGATACGCGCGAAACTCGATCGGACGGGACTCCACGTTGCTTCTTCGCAGTCAACGTTTTGCAAAATCGGTACGCGCATTGGAATGCGTAAGCTGCGAGCACGACGGAAACATGGCCGGAACGATCTCGTTGTTCTCGATTGACCGTCCGGATCGCGATCCGTGCAATTGACGTCGGATTTGAGGTGGAAGAAAACGCGCGAAACAGTTTGCTTTGAAAATCGTGAAATGAACGGCAGGCAATAACGCGGTCACCGTTCGAATCGGAAAGGTGAATCGCGTGGAGAAAATCAGTGGTGTAGTTGGCGGGTCCAGTGCCTCGGGCACGTGGCGCTAGTCTTGAATGAAGCTTAGGACCTCGCGAGCTCGGCATTATTCACCTTGGATGTCTCTTCCTGATGTCCACTCGACGCACACGCAACGAACCCGCGTCGACGCGTGCACGCCGGCGTTCGCTCCATCTCGTCCCATTCTGTTTTGTCTGGCCCGTTCGGAGCCAACTCGTTCCGTCCCGTTCCGTGCCGTCCCCTGTCGAGCGTCGGGAAAGGAATATCGTTCGATCGCTCGTAAATTATACACCGTCCAAGGTGGAATGTCTATATTCTTTGGACTGGTCGCCCGGGTGTGAGCGGACATCGATGGGTTCTTGATCAACGAGATGGTATTACGGCGCGTTTAGTATTCCGTTGATGCGCTCGGATGCGTTGCGCCGCGTGCAAGCTGCGCACACGTTCCGTGCTTTTTAAGCGACAAATTTTGGCGCGTCCCGTCGCGTCGTCGAGACCGGAGCCGCAAGTGGGGCCACGATGGATTTCCTTTCAGTTTCCAGCAGCTGAAACGATCTTGGATCGCCCGGCTCTAAAATTCTATGCCTTTCGTCAAAAATCCTCGGCGCATCGGCCCTGCCGCGCGCAATAGCGCCAGAGTTCGAGGAACTCTCGATAGTAGAGCCGGGCGTGTAGCGTATCCCTACGTACGTGGGATGAAACGCGCGCGAGCTTACCGTTGTTCGTGGTGCTCGATCCGAGTTACCCGACCGCAAATTTCTCATCGGCAACTTGTACCGACACTCCGCGCTTCCGCGAACATTGCCACGCGATTCGTGAAATTTCCTTCGCTATTCGTGAACTGATTTGCGAAGCGCGGTAGGTCGACCCGCGCTCCTTCGATCCGGTGGCGGTGTCTCGAAGAAAAAAGTATGACCGCGAGCCCGGCGATCCGCGAAACGGACGCGCGTACATTCGTAGGAGATACACGGAACCCGCTGTACGCGCAAACGTCCGCACGTAGAGGTAACGCATCTCGGGACATACGGCACGGTAACGCGAACGCGAGGCGAGCAACATTCCTTCTTCGTCCGTGCTTTCGACTGTGGCAACCTTCTAGTCGGCGCGATTCTTCGGCATTCAAAGGTATTCGCAAAGGTGTTCGTCGGTCGATATCGAATAGACTCGCGAATTCTTCGTTTCTCGATCCTCTCTATACCTCTCTATAGGAAGGGACTGCTATGAGAAATGTCGCGGGCTATGTAGAGCTAGCCGTTGAATCGAGCGACGCTACACCGGACGCGTCGACGCTGCGACCGGCAGAGAACGTAGCGCGGTGAAAGTGATCCGAAATTAACGGGGACGCCTCGAGGCTCGTAGGCGTCGTCCGGCAACGGACCCGATTCAAAGGTACGCCATCTAGAACGTTACTTGCCCTCCGAAAACATCGATTGAGCTCCTCTGTACTTCCCTCTGAGTGGGAAATAGAAAATTGGCTGACGGTCCAGGTTGAGGTCGAACGTTACTCGACCCGGGAAATCGTACCGGTGGCCACGGTCGGGTGGGACGCGAATGGCTAAGAAGAACGTAATTGGCGTTAATAAGCGATGCTCCGAACGACGCGGCCCGGCGCCACGGGCAGAAAATTGAACGACTCGATGCAAATCGGTTGGTCGACGACGCGCGCGAAGCACATATGCTTTTCTATTTTTACCGCGATCGATTTAGCCAGCCTTCTTTCCACAATCGCGAATCATTTGTCTCAGTCGCATCGATTCACGATTCTTGGAGGGATCTCGGAAGGATCGCGTCGACGAAGCAAACGAACGCGCGTGGCACGCGACAAGAATGGCTGTCGGCAAGAAAAGAGCTATTAGCGGAAAGCTGCTTCGAGCCGGTCCGTTCCTCTGCAGGCGTCTCGAAGAAATCGCCGCGGAATTCTCATGAACGGGCAATACCGTGAATGGATAGCCCGCTTGTGGTGGTAGTACCGATTGTATGGGACTCGTGCGTGTGCCTCGGACCGGTTGGGGTCGTCCCCATAGCGAGACCGAGTCGTTCCGTAGAGGAGAACGAGTCACCGCACGCGTGGGCGTATTTCTCAGCTATAGAGTCTTCTCTCGCTATTTCCCGATGCGCGCATACCTCTGCAGT
This sequence comes from Nomada lathburiana, assembly GCA_963667235.1. NCBI lineage: Eukaryota > Metazoa > Arthropoda > Insecta > Hymenoptera > Apidae > Nomada > Nomada lathburiana. Next base: position 20,403,313 of record OY763900.1, read on the forward strand.
CTGTCTAAACGATTTTCCTCTCCTTGGTTCACTGCTCGAACTTCCTCTCCAAATATATTTTACCTCGATTCGCGACCTCCTTTCTACTTTTCTACGTTCCACCTTCGACCGTTGCGATGATCGGTGGCAGTATGGCTTCGTTCCACGGTACAAATGCCGGACCGTTGACAACAGATGCATCCGAGTCGTGAAAAGGGGTACCGCCGATGATCGCGGCTGATCGCGGCTGACCGTGGTCCATCCGAACCCCGGGAAGGGTTCGATCAAAATTCTGGGTATTCCGAGGGCGCAGTGCTCGCCAGTGGGTAGTTGGAGCAACGAAAGGAACCCATTAAAGAACAAAGCGGTGCTCTTTCCGACGGTGATAGGTATAGGAGGAACCTTAGGCTACGGAGAGATGCCGCGGTGACCTTTAACTGTACCCGCATGCCGCAATACGCTCACCTGTATTCTAGCGCAATCCGTTCGCGTTCTCGCAGCGCCGATCCTGCCTCGCTCTTGCTCCTGCTCCTGCTCCTGCTTCTGATCCTGCTCCTGCGCCTGCTTTTGCTCTTCCTTTCGCCTCGCCTCGCCATGCCCCGCCCTACCTCGACCGAACCAACTTGCCCCGCTGTGCCTCGCTGCGCCGCGACTCATTCTCTGTCTCGTCTCGCCTGGCCTCTCCTAGCTTCGCCTCGCTTCGTCGTAGCCGAAGCAACGGTCCCGAGATGCATACGCTTCGAGTCCAGTTAACTTTTCTCCTTCGCGAAAGCTGCGCCTCCCCCCGAGCGGAGCAACGCTCGAACCCGTTAAACGTTTACGCTCCTTCAAAAATTTCTAAGCTTCCCGAGCATTCGCGCTTTCCGAGACGCGTTCCACTATCTTCCGCTTCGACGAAAGTAATCGGTACGCGATACATTCATTTTTGTTCCAGGTGAAAAGCCGTATCAATGTCAGTGGCCGGAATGCGAATGGCGGTTTGCCAGGAGCGACGAATTAACTCGTCACTATCGGAAGCACACTGGCGCGAAGCCGTTCAAGTGTGCCGTGTGCGAGCGTTCCTTCGCCAGAAGCGACCACCTCGCCCTACACATGAAACGGCATCTTCCGAAGCAGCATGCCAAGTGACTGTACCGCTGCTCCGAAACGGATTCTTCACCTTCGCCTTCGCCATCGCCATCGCCATCGCCATCGCCTTCGCCTTCGCCTTCGCCTTCGCCTTCGCCTTCGCCTTCGCCTTCGCCTTCACCTTCGTCTTCGAGTGTGAGCGGACACAGGCGCGTCGATCTCTTCGAGCCCTTTTCAGCTTACCTGGTCTGATCAAGAGGAAACCCGGAAGCTTGACCTTCTCCTCTGACCATGCTCGAAATCAGCTTCGAACCAAATGCCCGCAAAAGCGTTCTATGCTCTTTACTCTTAATCGTTCTTCTCGAATTAGTTGCTCGATGCTTCGAATCATCGTCACGCGTTGCGTTACACTTTCGCGGTGGAACGTTCTACGAATCGAAGCCGAGCGTCACTGTTCAGTGCTTTCGCCGATCTCAAAAGAGAAGGATAGCTGAAAGACAACCCTGGCACCGAACGCTGCATCTTCCGAGCCTTTGCCGCGTCTCTTCGTGTCCGATCGCCGAGCAAATAGAATTGCATATTTGGATTTCGCGGTAACCGATACACCGACGTCTGTTCGATGGAATGTAACTCGTTGCAATTTAGTGGCTGGACCGCTATCGTTCCACCGTTCTACGTTCAACGATATCATTTATCTATGAAGCCTAAAAAATATTTCCCGAAAATTTCCCTCACAGTATCCCGTGGATTTGCAAAAATCTATACAATTTGGATTTGGTAACGCTTACTCCTACGAATGACCCACGTGTAAAAGCATTGAATTTTTCGTGGATGCGGGTTTTCCGATTGAACATTTTTCCAACATTTCTACTCAACGATCGCGCAGGAACTTATCACTCTACTACGCGATTAATACGTAAGATTTATGTCTGCGCTACCGAAATTTCGCGCGTATGTAAATTTTAGATTCAACAAATCGAACGTGTTTCGTTTAATCAATGAGGCATTAGGAAAAAAGGATCAACCTTTCGACGAGTAGCGAGTAGGTTAGAGGAAAATTGGAAATTTCGGTTTCTCTTCGATTTCGTGCCGGTGCTGCTACAAATACAGTGGCGTCTATTTCGTCCTAAGCGATTTAACCATTGAAGCTAGAGATTCGTTTGCAAAGGAGGCGAGTGTTGCCGAAAAACTTGGACAAGACCCTTCGGAGGATGTGTTAATTTATTTATCTTTTATTAATAAATTATATATATGTATAATGCCTGTAATGAGTCGAATTAAGCCATTAGCTCGTTTGAAAAATGATTTGTCAGTGATGGCAACTTCCATACCTTTGCATCGATCTTCCTTCGTTCCGCAACGAGCGGTCTAGGTCTCGGTTCATGATCTACGCAAGAATAAACTTATAGCGATGCCTTATGTACAAATTCGTGTAGGTGCGTCTCGTGTACGTATATGTGTATATATGTTCATATATAGGCATATACGCAAGCGCATGTATATATACATATAAATATACGTATAATATTCAAAGAACTGTAGCGTCGCATTCCTTGCGGCTGAAAGGTCTATGCACTTCTCTGTGTGTACACGTGTAAAAACGCGACATCTATTCAATATATATGTAGTTAGTGTAATATTATCTGTACAATATGCATTTTAATTTTTCGAAGCGACAACCGTCGCGTTCGTCGATCGCACGACTTTATCGATTACCTTACTTACATTTGCGACAAATAGTGCGCGTAAAAAGTAGATACGATAGATGAAAGAAGTGATTCCTTTGCTCGTCAGTTTTGAGTCGAGAAGCGAAGAAAAAGATTTTCGCGAAGCGATTCAATATCTTTCTCCTTGTAACTTGTAACTCTTGCCGTTCTATTCGTTACTCCCTCGTTTTCTCCCGCCCTTACACCCCCCGCCCCTCTCTCACTCTCTCTCTCTGTCTCTCTTTCGATCGGCTCTCCTAGCCCCTAGAATGCGAAAGTTTAGCAGTGACAATTATACGCGCATTTTTCTCTACGTCACGTGCCCCTCCGAAAATTTTGAAATTAGATAAGGACTTTGATAATTATCTAATTATCGTTTCGTTAGGCCATTGCCGCATTGCGCAATCGAATATTTCAGCTCGAATTTTTCAATAGCCGTCACCGTTCAACGATTTTTCTTTTCTTGTATACGCGTACCTTGTCGGCGCATCATTCTTCCCTCGAACAAATATTAATTACGAAAAGACGCTGCAGGTGTTACACATTTTGCTCCTATAGCGAACGTAATTTTTTCGACAAACGTTTACGTTGCTTTCAGTATTTGAAACGAACGATTGCGCTTGCTTCGCGATTCTTTAACCAGCAATACCTCATATTTCTTTTCGCCAAATCTTTTTCGCATTCGTATTTGGATCACTTTATTTGCTAGGCCGATATTAATTTTGACGTATATATACCTCATTACCGCAATAGAAAATTGTGCGTCGCCCCGACGAAATATCATACCCTGTCCTACACGATATCTTCCAGTTTGGTTCATAATGTTTCTAAATCATTGTAACTTGTGTGTTGTGTAATTTAAATATATTATAATGATATATATGATATGTATATGCATATACATACATATGTTTATACATGTGCTGATATATCTATATACGTAAACACGTGTCCGATCTTTTCATTTATCAATATCGACGTATTTTAACCACTGCAGTCATCATGATTAACATGCTGCAACTAAAAAGTTCATCGTTAGCACACTGATAAGTAGCAGTTATCAGAAAAGAGTTGCATGCATTGCCGCCAAAGGACATCAAAGGTCCGCCGGATATCGTCGATTGAATCGCGAGCTTTAATTTAAGACGTTCTTGATTAAAATCGGTCCGGAAGAACGCGAGATAATTGAATTTGTTTAAAACAATTAAAAACAATTGCGATTACTTCGACTTTCCGGCGAGCTACATCAATGTTCAGATACCATAAATTAAAGCCAGGAGTATAAAGTATAATCTCCAATAGGTGTTAATATTATTCCATACGCAGTTTATTTGTTATTAACAAATAAAGAGTTTAAATTAATATTACGGGCAACGGGAAGAAGCTACAGTAACGGGATACTTGTTTGCGTGTAACTTATTCTCTTCCCTTTCATTTGAGACCCCGTAGATTGAAAAAGAACCAACAAGAGCCAAGATAATCGCAATGACTTCCAGGGCGTTTCCGCCGATTTTTAAATTGTTAATAACTTTTAGGCCACAAATACCATAATTTTAAAACATGTTGGAAACTCAAGATAACATTCGCAGCTTTAATTTGAGATTAGTCCGGCTAAAAAAGACGCACTAGAAGCCGAGAAAAACTCAATTGTTTATATTAACGATGTAATCCACAAAGTTGGTTTTGAAAGCGCGGTAAACTGCTCAAAAAGCCCCAAACGCGAGATGACGCCACAACCTTTTTGCGCATAGAGGGATTCTAGAGCCAAAGGACGTTGTGGGGGTTATATAGCAGCGTTGCTCGCTTGCTTCGTCGGTATGGATGGTGGATGCGGGTAACGACGGGAAAAAGAGAGGAAAGGGAGAAGGTTGCGTTTCGTCCTAGGCCTGCTAGCGGACTCGTCAGTAAGGCGTACTAGCAGGCCCTTGCCTTAGACACAGGGATAGTAGGGAATGGTCGGAAAGGTATATATATAGTCAGAGGGACTTATATGACCACTTTCGGGAGCCGGATCATCGTGCTCATCCCCTAGCGGTGTAGGTGGGGAGAGTCCCCACATCACTCCCCCACCAGTGATAACGATATTTGAAGTTATCCCGGGGTCTGCTGGCTGTTCCCTCGAAGCTGCGACGTCGATGTACACTACCGTGCTTCTCGTCCTGGAACCCGCTTCGTAGCGGGCGAGCGCGTGCTCTCGTAGCCGGTCGTTGCAACCCAGCGCTGTCCTCCTAGGTGGACCACCACGAGACGTCCCCAATGTGACCGGTGTCGGAGCGGAGGAGCGGAGGCGGTGCGGCCGTCAATTGGGGGGCCTCTGACTTCTGGTCGAAGCTGGTGGCGTCCTAGGAGAGGGGGTTAAGAAAACCCGGCGTCGGTTGGAAGCGGCAGCCATCGCGTTAAAGTCGCCTTCGAACGTCTTTTCTCCGTCGGCATCGTCGTCCACCATCCAGGTCGTGTTGCGTGTTCGTATCACGTCGGGGTCACCAATTATGTGGGGGTTATATAGCAGCGTTGCTCGCTTGCTTCGTCGGTATGGATGGTGGATGCGGGTAACGACGGGAAAAAGAGAGGAAAGGGAGAAGGTTGCGTTTCGTCCTAGGCCTGCTAGCGGACTCGTCAGTAAGGCGTACTAGCAGGCCCTTGCCTTTTTTTTTTTTTTTTTTTTGACAAAGTTTTATTCAAAAGATACAGAGGTTAAAATATGGTGAATACAATGTATGCGTGTAGTGAATAATCTACGGGATATGTGAGCGGTGTGTCTTAAAATTAAGTTGGGCTGCATGGTCAAGGGAATGACGCTCACGGCCTGTGAGGGGGTGTCGTCTATCGCAATGGGATCTTTTCGTCCATTTTGTTGCTTGAATTTTTCTCGTAGTCTTCTTTTGGTTAGACTGGTTGTGAGGGGTTGGGAGGGGGGATTCCGAAAAAAAGGCGGTGCCGGGTAAAACGGAATGGGTTTTGTCGGCGCTTTTTGATGAGCTGGGTGTAGGGGGCTTAGGGTCTAAACGTTCATACCGTGCTCGTTCGCGCATATATACAGTCACTTTCTCTCATCATGCATTCACTATATTTAAGGGATGGGGATTTTATATTATGTTATATACATATTTACAGTGGATTAGCTTAGACTAGGCGTGGAGGTAGTTAGTGGCGGCGGTTACGAGGGGTAGAGGTCCTGGAGCCACCAGTATTTTTTGGTGTTATGGTGGTAGGTGTTATTTTTGTCGTATTTTGGTATCTGCATGTTGAAGACGGTGCGGTGTGTTGAATTGCGGCTATTGGTGTGTGGATCGTACAGGATCCTTTTGTTGCTTGCTGTGCGGTAGATGTGGTATATAATCGGTATGTTGTTCTGGTCGGTAATTCTGCCTGTCTTGTCGAGGAGGATGAATGCTTCGGGGGGTATGTGTCCAGATGTCAATGTCTTTTCGTGGTACAGGTCATGTGGGTATGTTGAGCTATTTATGAGGTGGTTGTTGCGGATTGTGTGGATGTTCGCGAAGTAGTCTCTATTGAGTTTGGTGATGAAGTTGTCTATTCTTGGTATGTTTGCTGTGTCGTATAGTGTTCTATTATTGATGTAATGTTTGTAATTTGACTCTTTGGATCTATATAGTCCAGTGCAGGCTCTCAGGCATTTTCTTTCAAACGTTCTGATTTTTTCCATTGTTTGGGGGCTTAGGTTAAACCAGATTGGGCAGCCATATGATGTGATAGGTCTGATCAGGAGCATGTAGCAGAGGATCTTAATTTTCGGATTGAGGTAGCGTGAATGGAATATTCTGGAGTTGCTTAAGAAAGCTTTTGAGGCTTTCTCTAATTGGATATCGGTGTGCTTGTTGAATAGCAGGCGTTCGTCTAGGTGAATTCCGAGATATTTTACTATTTTTTTATGGGGGATTTGGGTGTTTGTGAGGTTAAGGTTGTATGTTTTGTAGGTGCTTTTGTAGTTTCTGCTCTGGTCTTTTATGATGTTACGGAAGAGGATGGATTCGCATTTTGTCGGATTGATTTTTAGTTTCCAGGCTGAGTAGTAATCGTTTATTTTCTTTAGGAGGAGTTGAGATTTTTCTTGGAGTTTTTGTACGTTTTTTCCTTTGATATATACTATTAAGTCATCAGCGAATTGTATGGTTTTGATATCGGGGGATTCGGGGATGTTGAAGAGTTTGGGGATGTCTGCATTATAGAAGTTGAATAGGTCTGGAGAGGTGACTGTGCCTTGTTGTAGTCCGTCAGTCAAGTGATGGGTTATGTTAGAGTCGTCTTTGCCGTTGGAGGTGAAGAAACTTTTGCCTAGTGTCATGTCTACTACTAGTTTTAGTAAGTGAGGTGGGCATCCTTTTTTGGAAAGTTTAAAGTATAGGCCTTTTAGCCAAACGGTGTCAAAGGCTTTTTCTAGGTCAATGAGGCAGGCTGCGATTGATTCGTTATTGTGAAGGGCGTGCTGGATGTCCGAGGTGAGCGTGTGTATTGCATGAATGGTGTTGTGTTTATGGCGGAAGCCGAATTGTGTGTCTGGTATAAGGTTTTTCTCGGCGTAGAATTTTTCCAGAGATTTTTTTATTATGATTTCAAATATTTTGGAGATGTTCGGGAGTAAACTGATAGGCCTATAGCTGGAGGGGTCAGCCGGGTTTTTACCCTTTTTTTTTATGGGGAGAACTCTTGCGACTTTCCAGGCTGTAGGGAAGTATTTATTGTTAAGGCAGTTGTTAAAAAGGATGTTGTAGCAGGATATGACTTTATTTGAGAGGTTTTTTAAGATTATATTCGGGATTTTGTCGGGTCCTGAGGATTTTTTACTATTTAGTTTTTTAAAGAGTTGAGATGTGCGGTGGTAAGTGGTGAAGAAAGTGGGATCGATGGCGAGATTTGGGCTGCTAGCGAGGTTTGTGTCGGAGAAATGAGTAATGGGGTTATTTGTCTGCTTGTCTGATTTGATGTCTGTCATGAGTTTGTTGTGGTGTTTGTCGATTATTTCAGTTAACCTGGGGTTGCCTAAGGTTGAGTTTTGGACGTTGGTTGATGCAAAATGGGCACCGAGGATGTTTAGTATGTCTATTTTGTCGTTAATTATGGAGTTTCCTTGTGGGTCTTTTTGGATTGAGTCGGGACAGATTAAGGCTTTGTTTATAAGATCATTGTTTGCTGGCTGGATTTTGAGGTTTGGGATGGAGAGGCTCTCTTTTTTTCTGAAGATTGAATTTATTTTTGGGAACATTTGGTGAGAATGAAGCGGGATGTTTTTTATTTTATTTTCCCAGTGCGTGTTTATGGACTTTTGGAATTCTTTTTTTAGAGATGTTTTACATTTGGTTAGTTGGGCTTTGGCTAATTTGATAATTTCCTGTGAGTGGGCCGATGTGTGTCTGTATGCGTTGTTGAGGATAGTGAGTAGGGTGGTTTTTGTTCTGTGGAGTTTTTTGATTGTGTGGTTGATATATGAGTCAGTAGAGTTGTAGTCTGGGAAAGGGGGGACGTTTCGGTCTATTGCTTTTCGAATTAGGTTTGAGAGGTCTGCTAGGTAAGTGTCGATTTCTGAGTTTCTGAGATTTCTATCGAGTGGGATTTCTGTTTTTAGGTTTTTGTTTAGGTCGTTTTTGAATTTTTCCCAGTCGGTTTTACTGTAGTTCAGTGGGTGGTTGGGGGAGGTAAATAGTATTTTGGCATCTTTTTGTGGGAGTGAGAGGAGTAGGAGGATCGCCCTATGGTCGCTGTCCTGGTTTAGTGTGGGGATGGTTCCGTCTGTATTCTGGTTGATGATGGTTAGGCGGCTGTCAAGAAGGCAGATGTCGATGAAGGAGTTGCCTCTGGGGTAGGTGGGGATGTTTGAATTTTTTAGGGAGATTCTGTTGTGAAGTCGTTTGGTTAGGATCCAATTAGCTAGTGCCAGCCCTCTGCTATTGTATTGGAGGTTGTTCCAATGCTGGTGTTTGGCATTTAGGTCTCCGGCTAGGATGTAGTAATTTTTAGGATTTTTTAGGTCGAGGCTGGTGAAGATCTGATTAAGTTCGTTTATGAATTCAGAGGATTGAGCTCCTGCGGCGTAGGCTGCGATAATGAAGAGGTTGTTGTTGTTGAGGGGGTTTATTTTTATTATGACTGTTTCTAAGATTGAGGTGGTGAAGTTTAGGGGGATCGGTTTGAATTTAATATTTTTTTTAATTAAAAGAGCCACTCCGCCTCCGTATGCGCTGTTTCTGTCGTTTCGAATGAGGTTGTAGTTTTTGAATTTTGGGTTATGTTGTGGTTTGAGTTTCGTCTCGTTTAAGAGCGCGAGATCCGGGTTTTCTGATTTTAGGAGTTGTTCTAGAGAGAATCTTCTTTCGATGGATGCGATTGAGTTTACGTTCGCTGATATTATTTTTATTTTGGTGGGGTTTGTGTTAGACATTGGGGTTTCCGTCGATGTCGATATCTGTGTAGTCAGTATTTATGCCAAAGTAGAGGTCGTGTAGTTTTTCGATTTTGTTAGCGTTTTCTCCGATGAGGATCTCTAGTCTGTTTATCTGAGGGAGGAAGAGCCTTTTAAGGTCGTCGAGGAGCTTTTCGTAGGGGGGCTGTGGGGGGATTTGGTGAGGGAGGGGGGAGGATTGGGATGGGTGGGTGTGTTGGGGGTGGTATGGTGGTGCAAGTTCCGGTCTGGTGGGGTGTCTGATGGTTGACCTGTTGGCGGTGGGGATTTGGTTTTGGCTGAGGGCCTTAGCGTAAGATATTTCTGGTTTTGTTAACGCGGGGTCTAGGAGGGATTTTGTTTTGTTAAGTAGGCTGTTTTTATTAGCGGCCTTATCGTCAGCTATAATTCTCAGGCGTTGCTTTAATTCTTTGTACTTTGGGCAACCTTTGTAGGAAGCTGGGTGGCCGTGGGTTCTGCATCTTACGCAGTAGATAAGCGAAGAATCTATTTTGGAGTCGGAGGGTAGTTTGCACTGGCCTGGTTCGTGGTTTTCTGCGCATTTGACGCATCGGAAATCTAAGTTGCAATTTTTTGATGTGTGGCCTGTCCTTTGGCAGCGGGCGCACATTATGGGGTCTTTTCGAATCAGTCTCTCCCATGAGATGACCTGGTGTAGGAGGAGCTTGGTTTGGGTTAGTGTGTTGGCGTCGCTATCGGGCGCGATTTGGACAATGAAAAAGGGGAGTTTCTTGTTATTTTTTACGGCGTTGGGGGTGTTGAAGTTCGCGACTTTGATGAATGTTACGTTTTTTAGGTTGAGGCTTTGGAGTTCGGTGAGGATTTCGTCGGGATCGAAGCTTGAGTCGAGCCCTTTTACTAGGAAGGTTAAGGGTTTAATGTCTTTGGGTGTGAATGTGTAAAATCGTATTTTGCGTTCGCGTAGAGTTTTGATCGTGGCGTTGTAGTCGTGTAGGTTGTCCAGTTGTATGTAATGTTTGTTACTGTTAATATGTTTGATTTTGAAAGCGTTTGTACTTATCAGATTTTTCAGGATCCTGTACGTGGTTTGCTGGGAGCTCTCCATGACGTTTATTATTGGTGGTTTATGGCGTAGAGTATTGGTGGCTGCGGGGGCTTGATCGTGGCGAGGCGGTGCTCCTTGATGTGTTGCGTGGTCCATGTTGATTTCTTGGCTGGTCGAGGCGGCAGGTTGCTTTTGCGCAAGGGGGGCTGTTTCCGGTTCTTCTTTGCGCTTGGCTTTGGCTCCATGTCTTGGGCGCTTGGAGGGGGCCATGGTCCAGGGTTCGTTTTTTTCCCCAGAAGGAGAAGGGGTTGTGGCCAGTGACATTAGTTTTGGCTTCCCTTCTCGGTCTGTTGAAACGTGCCCCTTCTGGTCGGGGTGCGGTCGTTTCGAGGGTATGGTGGGCGCTGCATCGCTTGATGGTGGGGGTGTTCGGGTCTGGCTGGTGGTGGGGGGCTCGTGCTCTTCGGCCGGTGAAGCGGGGTGCGTACCTGCTCGTGCGGGTGGATCGGCGTGGCCTTGGGTTTTCCCCGTAGGGTACGCTGCTTGCTCCCTGGATTCTTCGAGCTGCTTCGTGAGTTTTTCGATCGTTTTGTTTAAACTTTCGATGATTTGCAGGAGATGACTTTGGCTGGCCTGGGCATCTGCGTTTGAGCTATTATGGGACTTGCTCACGTTCCTTGTTTGGGGTGTTGTCTTCGGCTTCATAGTTGGTGTAGCTGGATGGTTCTCTTCCTTGGTTTGGATGGTTTTGGTAGTCGTTCTATTCTGCTTTTGGAGGTCCTGGTTCTGCTTGGGTGAGCTTAAGAGCTGTTTGTGGAGTGCTGTTAAGCTCTCGCGTTTGCTGGTGCCTTCACTGACGTTTTTTATAAGGTTTTTGATGCGCCTTATATCGCATGATTTTTGTAAGCCACGCACTGTGGCTGGGGATCTCCCTTGTGGGGGATCCGTGGTTGCACTAATGATGCACTGTTTGTAAATTGTTGTTTGTCACGGTAAGGGTGTCCGAAAATTTGGTGGGTACACATAGAACTTTCACTTTCACGTATATATCACTATGGTTTTTGTGCAAAAATATGCAAAAATGAGAGCCGTGGCTTCGGAGGCGGGGCACACGTCCGTACGCTTCGAAGGACACGGGTCGTCTCCGCAGGCCCTTGCCTTAGACACAGGGATAGTAGGGAATGGTCGGAAAGGTATATATATAGTCAGAGGGACTTATATGACCACTTTCGGGAGCCGGATCATCGTGCTCATCCCCTAGCGGTGTAGGTGGGGAGAGTCCCCACAACGTCATGCTATGTAAGCGCGCTCTGTCGCTGTAACAATGTAGCTTTAGAACGACGACCTATATCAATCGTTCAGTTGATTCTCATACCTCGTGGGTAAGTAGTATTGACTTTGGGGCACAGACGAGATATAGGAATAGCCAAGCCATATTATGGACCTTCGTGGCCCAACGTGAATGACATACCGACTCAGAAAAACCACGGTGGCTCGAGCGTCCTCTGCACATGAACAGTGATCACTTGAAGAACTATTATTTACTGAAGAAGTGTTGGGGCAGGATTCATGCGATTGTGTGAATATATATATATAAATACTTTGGGGGGGGGGGGGGGGGGGGGGGGGGATCAGGAAAGCTATTTCTCGGTCAACGTTTCAGTAGAAAAATTCAGCTACGGTTCCTGGTCGCGCGATGCATTTCGGTTCGGCTCGAGTTGAGTCGAAATCGCATGGCGATGCATCGGGGCGATGAAACTGAGAATGAGATGTGTGTCACGTCAAGCGTCCCGCCTGTGCTGTCCCGCTTTCATTGCGCGGCAACGAACAAAAGAATTCTTTAACGAGCATCGTCTGTCCAGCTAAAAGTTAGTCAGAAATAGTAAAAGTCCAGTAGGTACAAACCTGGGATCGTAGGTCCGGTTAAAAGTTGGTCAGAAACAGTAGAAGTCCAGTAGGGATGACCCACGGGTAGTAGAATTTACAGAAATAGCGAATACCGCCGAGCGCAGCCGACGCGCCGGCGCGTCGCAAAGTGGGGCGGCTCGCGGTCGGGGAACGTGTCGTCGCGCGGCGCGCGCCCGGCAGTCGCGATTGAAGCGTCGCAGCGTATGGTCGTTTATGTGGTTGAAGGCTAGCGACATACCTCACTCTACAACACAATAGCACCTCGGGCTTTACTTTACCATCGTGTACGCTTGATTATTAGCTTCTATCAATTAATACGCGTGTAACTAACAATCGTTCTACTATCGCAACAGTACATTAAACTTTAATGATTAAAATCTTTCTTGAGTCTCCTTTGCTGGACGAATGACCGATCATCCAATTGAGTTTGTTGTAACATCGCGTTAACTAATTTATTAGTTTGAACGGTTCTTCGAATCTTTATTATATTTTATTCAGTCACTTACATACTGCTTTTGCGACTTCGAATACGATTCTGATTTTAGAACAGGTCTATCACAGTTCTATTATTTTTTTGCAGGTATAATGAATGATTGGCTGGCAAAGAATAATATATTAAGGCTGCAGGAATGGAGTATTGAGATACAATTACTGCGATGCATAACAATCAGTTCGATGACATATGATGAAGGACTGGTAACATTTAACTTATTATCCCAACGGTTTATGTATATCTCTTGTTATCTGGCGATTGGTTTTCGGCTCAAGTTCGTTTCCTTCGGTTGAAATTTATTGAACACTTTCATTATTGTATATAGATTTCAATACTTACTTCTCTCAATTCGTATATCCACGTTCACTAAATAATGAAAGCAATTCAAATAGAACTTACAATGTTCGCGATTGAAACTAGTCAGTAATTTTCATTGATTCTAAACGAAAAATTGAATTACGTTCATGTTTCGCTTCATTCCGGTCGCGATTTCTATTGTAGCTTCACTAATTGTTTTTAACAAACACTTTCATTATCTCTGTGACCTAGTCACAAGTACGGCCAAAATTGTATTTTCGATGCAGGATTACACGCGTAGTTACGTACTTGTTGCCATACCCTAATAGTTTCGAGTTTTCATTTTTATTACAAGCAGCTACGAGAATTTATAAATGCGCGATATTAAGCATTTACCAAGATCACGATCACCTTGAAAACTCTCACAAAGAGCAGCCACAGAATACTTTTCATAAATCATTTTATTACTCTTATAGGCAATTAAGAGTAATTAAATCTGAATATTAATACGATAGTACTCTATTAAAAAAAAAGAGCAGTATTTCCTCAACAGACATTCGACAGGATGAAGAAATAATAAAGAGGCAAATAAAATCAAACATATATTGTTTAAATTTCTACCTCCTCACCCCATTTACTAACTTGTACAGATATTCTTTCAGAAAATTTTGAAGACCGCGCGCAATGCGGTCGGTAGAGTCAGTGCTTGTTTCGTCAAAGTTCTTTTTATTGTTTTTAGAGCGCAACCGCTCTTGATAATTACAATTAAATATAAATAATACTAAAGATACGCGAAAGTAGAGTCAGTGTTTGCTTCGAAATATTGCTCTCGCGAAATTAGAGTCACTTTGTTCGTCGATCACAATTAATAAACGCGCGCGATAGTAGTCTTTTATTTTTTTATTCTTTTTTCTCAATACGTATTTCGGTATTAGAGTCAGCACCTATGCAGTTCAGCGAGTTCGGGCTTTCATCCATCAACTCGAAGAGTAAGTATCTCTGTATTTCTTTAATCTTATTTTGCAATGGCTTTTGATAATATTCCTGTTCGAAAAGTACTGAAAATGCAAGGATTTCAATGTTGTTTGCCCTTTTGAATGTTTCAGAAGGTGCCTTGGGCTCGATGGTATCGTCATAATGATATTGTTGGCCGCGCGCAATGCGGTCGGTAGAGTCAGTGCTTGCTCCGTCAAAGTTCTTTTTATTGTTTTCTGAGCGCAACCGCTCTTAATAATAATTAAACGTAAATAACAGAAAAGAGACGCGAAAGTAGAGTCAGTGTTTGCTCCGAAATAATACTCTCGCGAGATTAGAATCACTTTCTTTGTCGATCATAAGTGTTCCATTAGAGTCAGTGTCCTGTTCGGCGAGTTCGGGCTTTCATCCATCAACCTGACGAGTAAGTATCTCTTTATTTCTTTAATCTTGTAGTGCAATAATCTTTTGATAATTAACACATTCTAAAAGTACTGAAAGAATAAAGGTTTTAATGTTGTCTGCTCTTTTTGAATGTTTCAGCAGCTTCCACGGCTTCGATGGCGACGAGCTCGACCGCACCCCTGGTGAGTCTGCAACCGGTGAGTGGCATGCTTTAAAGTTCCTCTGGTCACTCAATCCTGTCGCAGGACGAAAGGTCCGAACCGACACGAGTGATTGGTTGTAATTACGTAGATTTTTCTTGCAAGCACTGTGACCATGGGTATATGAAAATATACTCATGAGTAGTAACTTCTTTACTGTTTTATATTATATGAGGATAGGTCTTCTTGTACAACGCGTTTCAAATTAGTTTGAGAATTTTAAGAGTGAAATTTAGTATAAAATATATCACTATGCATCTTTTTATAATAGAGTATTTATATGAATACGTATGAAACGAACATTTGAATAGTAATTAATTATTAAATGAATATAAAGTAACGTCCAGTATTATACGTGCATTAGTTTGTAGTGGAGAAGTCGAATACCCTTCGACTTCGTTTATTTGTCAATTGCAATTAGTGCACAGTTATAATAAAATGCATAATGATTGCTGTTAGTAAGAACGTAGTATTTCTTCCTTTTTCTCCTTTGATTGAATATAAAGTAGAGGTACTTATATACTTTGTCAATTTGTTGGAACTATCGAATAATTTTATTATTCGATAACCATATTACTCTTTAGCGTATAAAGATATCAGTAAATTCACTTTTTCCGTACAAGATATTAATTAAACCTGAATGTACAAGAAGACAATACGCGAACGGGTAGATCTCGAAATCAAAGCAATCAACTTTAAAACCAACCTTGCGTTTTAGAAGCAATGCTTTGATGACGGGAACGCCCGAGGATATTTCAATTTAATTCAAAGTATTGTATTTTAAAGTAGATTCATGGAATAATTTTTCCAACAAAGTAGAGTCTTTGAATAATTTATCTAATAAACTAGAGTCATTGCATAATTTTTCTAATAAAGTAGAGTCATTGAATTTTCTCTTCAATAAAATAGAATCATATATTGATCTGGTACATATACAAATATATATTTAGTCCGTTAGAAAATCAGTATGCCTTTATCATCTTTTTAGACGAGGATTTCCAGGTTTAACCCTTTCCGTGTTCACTGCCCGGATCCCACTCACGTGCCCAGGTGCTACTTGGGTGGGAAAACGGTGGTAGAGCACGACGATATTTCTTTAATTCATAAGCTATTGAATGATTTATTGTTGGCGACTGACAGTGCGTTTGGTGTATCGTGCACGACGTAATATCCGCATTGTGTGTGTGGTTAGGCTGTGGATTTGCGTCGTTCCGTACTAAAATGTAGCTACTATGACCAAGATAAGATGTCCATTAATTTAAAACAGAGACATCATTTTTACTATAAATTGCATTAATAATCCCTACTATACTGAGGCACAAAGTTTTTGTCATTTAACATGACAAAGGCCAAATGCCAGAGGGAATCGAATATACTTATCAATTGCTATCAAGTACCTCTTCTATCGGTGCTATTTAATTATTCTATTGAATATCAACCGCGGCGTGGTTTTTTCCCATGCGAACGCAAAGATCCCAGCCACTGTCAGTCGATTTCAGAAAAATGGTACGTACATTAGAGTGTGCAAGTTGTGTGACAACACTTGGGTGTCGGTGGCGTCCCGGGACGCCTCCCTAGTGTAGGCTTTCGCGCCCAAGTGTTTGACTGAGAACCGTGGAGTGTCGTGTGTTGGTGTGCCTGTTTGCTATTTTTTAAATATAGGTTCAGGCAGGATAGGTAGCATACTTTCTGGTGTGACTGATAGACATAAGTAGGTAGGGCCGGGCAGGTTGACACAGTCTCTGATCGGGTAGTCACTATTTCGCGTGTTCAACCTGTTTCAGGAAATCTGATTTGAAAAGTCGACGGTGAAGCTGTGGCGCGAACGAAAATGCGTTCGCCTCTGGCTTTGCCTGTCGATTTTTCGAATCCTTCGCGGTCGTGGTCGCGATTTAGGCTCCGAAACGAAACGCCTTACGTTATGCTCGAGGCTGCACGCGTGAACGAAGAACGATTACAATTTTAATCGTAATCTTTGCGATTTTCCGTAATCACAATTTTTACGATGTTATTTGGTCGTGATTCGGCCGCGTGCGTTCCATTTAGCTCCGCGTATTAAACTCTTTATTTCACCTTTATAAGTTTTTTCTTGATTTCCGAGTAGAGCCTCGAGCCTAGTTTAAGTTTCAGCTGGCCCTCGGGTCCAACGAAAAGAAGAGGCTATATGCCGAAGAGGCCCGACAAACTGTCGCTCAAGAGGGCAACTACTAATGGCTCGCCATTCTTTTTAAGAATGGGGAATCATTCTTTGTTACTACTTTGTCACTGTGCTTGCATTTTCATTCGTAGAATTTTTATTTGTACTTGGCCGACGCACATTCCGGCCCAACGATACAGCCCTCCCAAAAATATCGCGTTGCTTTAGAGTTGCGAGAAACTTGAGAATACGGGTCGAATTAGAGTTGCGTTAAATGCCACGCGGTTTTTAATTAAAGTTGCGAGCAAATGAAAATCGCGATTGATTTAGCGTTGCGCAACGATGTCGCGATAGTTCTTGCAATTTTGCCGTTCTTATTGTTAGTTGAATTGTAGTATTTTATAATATATTTTACGTGTGGCAAAGTTTCTAGTGTTGCGGAAATTATTTTCGCGTCTTGAGCCTTCAGCTAACTTTTCAGGGGATCTTCAATTAGCTTATTTTTTGATATTACAAATAATTTAATGTTTGCTTTCTATCGGTCTTAATAAACAATGTCGCGAAATGATTGCATCGCGAGTTCCAGTTAGCGTTGCGTTGATTAATGATCGCGTTTTTAATTAGAGTTGCGAATACCAGTCCCTAATTGCTTCCAATTGGAAGCCTGTTCCTGAGCCACCCTCCAGGGTGGCACATCATCGTCAGCCAAAGATCATGGCTGACCAATTCTTTGGCAATTCTTGTTGCATATGGTGTAATTTTTCTTTTCAGTGTTTTATATTTTTCTTAATAATTATACCACCTGGAAGGTCTGTTGATGGAAATACTGCTATAAATTTGCATACATAATAGTAAGTTACTGTGTGAACGAAATGAAAAAAAATGAAAAAAATAATAGAAAAGAGAAAAAAATAAGAGAAAAGAAAAAAATAAAAAGAAAGAAAAGAAAAGAATAGAAAAGAAAAAGAAAAAAAAAATAATTCGAGATAGTAGATTTCTATTAGAGTCAATACTAGTGACTGTTCATTATTGGAGTGTAATTTGAAAATATTTTCCCTTAATCGTTGCACATTTATTTTCACCCTTTTCTTTAAGTAGAGCCAATTGTTATAACTTCTCGAGCTTGCTTCGTACAAATTGAAATTCACTCGCGATATCCGTAAATGTTTAAACAAAAATCCTTGCACGAAAAATGTTCTTGGTTGAACTTGGACCTCGGCATGGTGATAGTGGAAGTTTGATATTTTGCTTCCGAATAATCGTTTGTCGCTTCTTTGTAGAAGCAAAATTGAATCAATTGTAGCGAAATGTGACTACTTCAATTTGGGGTTTTTGATGAAATTGATACTACCATTCAGTTTGATCTAGAAAGTAGAAATGAATATATCAACTTGGCCGAAATCCAATTACCAATTGTTATTAAAATGTAGCTACACTTTTCATATCAATTGGGATTTATTATCTTAGATAAAAATCGGTTATTATGAATTAAAAGCAGCTTCATTTCAATATAACATGGAGGGGCTTGGGGATATTACTAATCGAATGCATGAGATTGTTACAGATGAATCCAATTATGATATATTAAACAAATGCAAGTACGCCAGAGATTCAAAAGTGGAATGTATACAATACAAACCCAGAAATATTATCAAAGACACGATTGGAAACTGTCAAATCAAAGAGCCAGCCACGTCGATCCAATTTCGGAGAGTTTAAAAATTCATTTTTAATTATTTCGAGTTTGCGTTTGTTTCAGAAGCATTGAAAAGAATCAACTAAAGAAGAGGATTCATGAAAATACGTATAATGTAACCACATCCTCCCCCACCCCGCCCAGCCCCTCCCCCACCCCTGCCCTTATAACTAATTACAGGTGTTAGATAATTAATTAGGCAGGCCCAATTATAAATCGAACAATGCTTTTAGCTCCTTATGTAGGTAGGGTTCATTTGAACACACAGTCCTAGATCTTTAAACAGGCGGGTTTTACACGAATTGAAATTATTATTAGACTTTTAATTAGGCAAGGTTTATACAACCAAAACTGGTTGGCAGGTGTTTCAGTCTGTTCTAGGAAACCATGGACCATGATACTAATATGGACTAATTGAAGAGGAATTAAGTATATACATACTTATACCTACATGAGTATGGTAAAGTATCTATTACAGTCCTATGTAGGTAGGATATTATTGAAATTGTTCTTTTAATTGAACTCTTAGATGTTATACTAGGTAGGGTCATACTAGTTTTAAGTTAGATCTTTAGTCAGGCAGGGCGCAATTGAATCTAATCTAGTATTTAAGAAGGGAGGATTTATGTTTAAGCTGTGTCTTAGTTTTTAAGACAGCAGTGTTCACCACTGCAATAATATTTCGTTGTCTAGTTTTTGAGATCATAGAACATATTTTTTAGACAGTTTTATTTCAGGAAATTGGGTCCTCTTGCAGATTTTCATTCAGGTTTCATTCGAATATTCAATTTAGCTCGCGGTCGCGATTCTTCTAAGTACTCCTGCTGTTGTCGTATTTGTACTACGATCAATTAATGAACGTTCTACAAATTGACAATAATAGGAGATTTTTCGTCCTTACAAATGATAGTAGAATTAGTTTTTGCGTAATT
Source organism: Nomada lathburiana (assembly GCA_963667235.1). NCBI lineage: Eukaryota > Metazoa > Arthropoda > Insecta > Hymenoptera > Apidae > Nomada > Nomada lathburiana. Next base: position 20,422,533 of record OY763900.1, read on the forward strand.
GGAGGGTGGAAGGGCCGTGGCTAGGGTGGGTCTCCATGCGCAGTAACCTCCACGTGGTGAGACCTGGGCAATCAATTATTTACTGTATAATTATTAAACGATTCTTTACACAATCTCACAGAACAGATGAGATACGTTTGATAATTATATGGAAAATAATTCGAGCGAATAGACTGCGTATTGTACTTAGGATACAGTAGTGCCCGCTTAATGTTCGTTCTTTTCCCCAATCTATTTTCGCGCAGTCATCCCCACCAATTCTTGGACCTGCTCCGATGCATCGTGGATGGAGCGAGCGTCGCAGTTATCTTAAATTGTTATCAGCAATAGAACAACATTTCCTGGAAAATCGCATCCCCGGGTACTATTCGGTAAGCAGCCCCGAACCGGCGAACATTAAGTGGGCATTATTGCTCACTATAGCTATTTCATTGGACAGAATCTTAAGATCTTATTTTTATGTATTTGTAGTGGTAAATATTCTGTATTATTTATTGGCCTACTTCTTATGTATATTCTTCTGTTTTGTTACGCTTTAGATATAATTCTACAGTAAGATAATTTATGCTTCGCCTTGGGAATTAAATTTTCTTATTCCCCAAGAAGCCTTCTTTTTTATGAATGAAGTACCCACGTATATATTTTAATTCATAAATTAATTACTGTCTGTAAAGAATTGCTTGAAACTACGCGGGTCGATAAGGATCTGCATTGCCTGCTATGTTGTCGCCATCTATACAGAACTTCGGGAAACTACACGCGCCCCTTACCGACCTTAAGTGTATGTATGGCAGGGACCCGTGTAGTTTCACTCAGATTTGTATAGATGGCGATACTAATGACTCTAGATAAAGCAAACATACTTGTAGTTTCGAACAGTTCTTTATAGATGGCGAAACTGAAGCTACTTTAGGTGTAGATAAGACAGGGATACAAACGGTACGTAATTTCAAGCAGTTGCTTACAAATATGGGTACGCTTAACTTCATACAATTTGGTTATTTATGTCTTTATCTATAAAATTAAGTTAATAATACTCGCAAGTCGGTTCATACTTCATTTACATATTAATAAAGTGTTAGCAAACACGGTATTACAATCTATAATAAAGTTAATGTGTAGTAACATTGCCGGTAACAAATTTTCCAGCATGCAATAGATACATACTAATAGCGGTATTATTCCTTATTTCGGTCTCGCAGCAATGAAAGTTGGGCTTAATGTACATATAACCTATCTTTACAATACTATCTTAACTCTTACACTCTCATCTTCTGTTTCGCTCTTCCTTTTCATACCTTCTCTACCTTATGCATCACACTATTTCTTGTCTCTTTATCTTTATATTATACATCTCTTCATTTCCTCTCTGTTTCATTTCAAATTCCTAAGTTTTTTTTGCGTTATTAATTGCTGACCCTTTCCTGTTCCCTCATTACTTTGGTACTGTGGTACTGTTCCCGTTTTAATATATGTAAACCTTTTACTATATTTTGCTTCACTCATTTTTCTTCCAAGGTTCTCCGTTATCACGTTAAGTGCCCAGTTGGTCCCTATGGGCCAGCATTTCATTTTTTGTTTTCTCTGTCGTGCATGCCCGAGATTTAACTAAAGGTTTTAAATGAGTATCGAAGTAAGTATAAAAAACCAATGTAATTTATTCAAACAATTTAAACATAGATTGTCATTTGTTTATTCTTCAGGTCACTCGTCGTGTGGATTCAACAGAAAGCGAAGCAAAACTGGTTGGGCACTTAATGTGTTAATTCATTTACTTCCGTTTTCATCAAATTCACTATTGTCAGGCTTGTTCCATTCCTTTTAAAAGAATCACCTGTTTCTCTTATGCTTCTAGTTTGGTCCTCTCTTCTTTCTTTTTCCACTAAATATCCTTTAACAATCTTTCTCTATCTTTTGTTACGTACTTTCTAATAGATTTTTTGTGTGCGCAGGTTTCGTAGGCAAAGGATAACGTGCATTGACCATCAATTCTCATTGTGCAGAAAAAGAAGGAAGAAGAAAGGGGAAAGAATAACTCTTACCATATACTTCAGTTATAGTAAATTGGTCTTGTGGGACTGGAAGGTTTATGCAATGAAGGCTGATGTAAGTGTAATATAAAATATTTGTATTTGATATAACAGGGGGTACAACTCTAAACTAACTAAACACATTACCCTACTGCTAAATCTACCTTCTTCTGATCCTCCGTCTACACTGTGTAACTCCACTCGTTCATGCAGGCCATTGCTATTCATCTGCAGACCAGCCGTGTCCCAGGTGAATAGTATTAATCTTTATTTTGGTCTCGCTGCAATGAAAGTTGGACTTAGTGTACATATAACCTACCTTCACAATACTATCTTAACTCTTGCACTCTCATCTTTTGTTTCTCTCTTCCTTTTCATACCTTCTGTATCTTACGTATTATAATATTCTTATCTCTTTATCGCACATCTATTATACATCTTTCCTATTCCTCCATGTTTCATTTAAAATTCCAAAGTCATTCTTACATCCTATCGTCTTTATTTCTGTACATTCTGTTAGCAGGTGTTCTAACGTTTCAAATTTTTTGTCTGCGTAGGTCATCCTTTAATGGTTTCGCATCTATCACCTGCACTATTAATTGCTGATTGTGCCGTCTTCCATTTCTACTTAGGTACTTTAGTAGTGCTTCTTTTTTAATATATTTAAACCTTTCATTATATCTTGACTCTTCTATCTTTCTGTCTCGTTTCTGTTGTTGCATTTCATAGTCCCTTCATTGAAGGTTCTCCGTCAATTCCTTTATTTCCGCTCCCATCAAATTCACTCTTACGAGACTCATTTAATTCCTTTTCAATTCTGTCTTTCTCTTATGCTTCTAGTGTGGCCCTCCCCTGTTTCTTTTTCCTCTAAACATACCTTAACATTTTTTCTCTCTCCTGTTGCATGCTTACTAATATATTTTTTGTGTGTGCAGGTCCCGCATACAAAGAGAAAAGAGTATTGGCCGGCACTTCTCATCATGCATAAGCGCGAGAAATGTAAACATTTTAATTCATTAATTAATTAGCATCTGTAAAGATGTGCTTGACACTACGCGGGTCTCTGCCATACCTACAGTGCCTGCTATGGTCTCGCCATCTATACAGGACTCCTTGAAACTACTCGTGCCTCTTACTTACCTTATGTGTAGATATAGCAGAGGCTCCGGTAGTTTCATTCACATCTGTATAGATGGCGATACTAATGACCACTTTGCGTGTAGGAAAGACAGGGATACGAGTGGTACGTAAATTCAAGCACTTCTTTATAAATAGTGGTATCAATCGTTTCGTACTCTCATTTACATATTAAACAAAGTGTTAGCAAACACAGTGTTGCAATCTATGCATTAATATTAATATGTACGGTAAGATTGTTGGTTCCACTGTTCATTGTATTCTACAACAATCAAGCTCTTTAGCAAAGGTAAATACATTTGTGATTATTTTTCCCTTTAGAGACATTTTCCACCATGTAATAAATACATACTAATAGTAGCCTTATTCTTTATTTCGGTCTTGTAGCAAAGAAAGTTGAGCTTAGCGAACATATAACCTATCTTTACAATACTATCTTAACTCTTGCACTCTCATCTTCTGTTCCGCTCTTCCTTTTCATACCTTCACTACCTTACGTATTACAATATTCTTATCGCCTTATCGCACATCATCTTTCCTTCTACTGGGCCGATTTCAATCAACGATGTCTCAAATGAAAGGGAAGAGTATAAGCTACACGATAAAAAATACCCCGTTGCTGTAACTACTTCCACTTGATCGTAATAACAATTTTAATTGTTTGATTGCTTATAACAAATGAACTGCTCATGGAATAATGTTCACACCTATTGGAGATGGTAGCTGGTACTCCTAGCTTTAATTTATGTTCTCTGGTCATTGATGTAGCTCGCCAGGAAGTGGCAGTAATCGCATTTGTTTATAATTTCTTTAAACAAATTCAATTATCTCGGCTTCTACTGGACCGATTTTAATCTACCACGTCTCAAAAGAAAGGGAAACGAATAAGCTACACGATAAAAAATACCCCGTTGCTCTAACTATATGCAGTTGGCCGTAATAACAGTTTTAATTGTTTATAACAAATGAACTGCACATGGAATAATGTTCACACCTATTGGAGATGGTAGCTGGTGCTCCTAGCTTTAATTTATGTCCTCTGGTCATTGATGTAGCTCGCCAGGAAGTGGCAGTAATCGCAATTGTTTATCAATTCTTTAAACAAATTTAATTATCTCGGCTTCTGCTGGGCCGATTTTAATCAACGACGTCTCAAATGAAAGGGAAGAAAATATGCTACACGATGAAAAATACCCCGTTGCTCTAACTATATGCAGTTGGCCGTAATAACAGTTTTAATTGTTTATAACAAATGAACTGCACATGGAATAATGTTCACACCTATTGGAGATGGTAGCTGGTGCTCCTAGCTTTAATTTATGTCCTCTGGTCATTGTTGTATCTCGTCGGCAAGTCGATGTAATCTAAAGTCATTTTTATATCCTATTATCTTTATTTCCATACATTCTGTTAACAGGTGTTCTAGCGTTCCAAATTTTTGTCTGCACAGGTCACGTTTTTTATTCGTCCCCTTCTCCTAATATTTCGTCATCCTTTAATGCTTTCGCATCTGTCACCTGTATTATTAATTGCTGATTGTGCCATCTTTCATTCTTACTTAAGTACTTTAGTAGTGTTGCTGTTCTAATATATTTAAACATTTCATTATACGTAGCTTCTTATATTTTTCTGTCTCATTCCAGCTGTTGCATTTCATAGTCTCTTCTTTTAAGGGTCTCCGTCAATTCCGTTACTTCTGCTCTCATCAAATTCACTCTTATGAGACTCGTTCCATTCCTTGTTAAATATTCCTCTCTTTCTTTTTCCTTTAAATATCGCTTAACAATCTTTATCTCTCCTGCTACATATACATACTAATCTATTTTTTGTGTGTGCAGATCTCGCAGGCAAAGAGTGTGGAGCTTGACCGACATTTCTCATTGGGCATAAAGCAAGAAAGAAGAAAGAATAACCCTTGCCACATACTTTAGTTATAGTAAATTGGTTTCTAAGAATAGTTTGTAACTGTTAGCGCATAAGATTAATTTAGAACAATTGTGTAATCAACTATTATGTATACTTAGTATATATTTTATTTTATATTCACTTTATTCAGTAGATCTTGTGTAAACTTTAAAATTGTTTTTACTACAAGTTCTACTGAATGCGCTAAATATAAAACGAAAGATATAAATACTATACATATGTACAAGTTACACAATTGCTTTAATTTAAATTAAGCTTCACTGTGTAAAGTACGTAAATTTTACTATAATTTTTATCTGTAAGATATATTGTAAATTAACTTTAAAGAATAGTTCATAAGTATTAGTTTGTAAATTTGAATTACCGCATTTTTGTAACTTGTATCTTCATTAATTAATTTGAATAAATCTTAAATGAAAAGAATTCTACGCCTCTCTTTATTTTAACACCCCTTTACTATCCTTGAAAAGACCTAATTCCAATTCCTTAAACAAGTACTACCGTGCAGGAACTTTAAATGCAAAGTTCACAAACGGAGAACTTGTAAAAATAGACCTCAACATTACTAAACGTATTGCAACCAGGTTGCACACAACGCCTCGTAAAAATGCAACCATGTTGCAAACAACGCCTCGCGAAAACGCAACAAAGTGGCAAACAACGGCTCGCGAAAACGCAACATAGTTGCAAACAACGCCTCGCGAAAACGCAACAAAGTTGCAAACAACGCCTCGCGAAACCGCAACAAAGTTGCAAAAATTCTCGAGAAAATTTGCAACAATGTTGCGCCAAAAATTTTGCAACAAAGTTGCAAAAATTCTCGAGAAAAATTTGCAACAATGTTGCGCCAGAAAATTTGCAACAAAGTTGCAAAAAATCTCGAGAAAAATTTGCAACAATGTTGCGCCAAAAATTTTGCAACAAAGTTGCAAAAATTCTCGAGAAAAATTTGCAACAATGTTGCGCCAGAAAATTTGCAACAAAGTTGCAAATATTCTCGAGAAACATTTGCAACTTTGTTGCAAAATTTTTGGCGCAACATTGTTGCAAATTTTTCTCGAGAATTTTTGCAACTTTGTTGCGTTTTCGCGAGGCGTTGTTTGCAACTTTGTTGCATTTTCTTACAGCTCGATTTGCAACTTTGTTGCAAAATTTTTGGCGCAACATTGTTGCAAATTTTTGTCGAGAATTTTTGCAACTTTGTTGCGTTTTCGCGAGGCGTTGTTTGCAACTTTGTTGCGTTTTCGCAAGGCGTTGTTTGCAACTGAATTGCATTTTTATGAGGAGTTGTTTGCAACTTTGTTGCGTTTTCGCAAGCCGTTGATTGCAACTTTGTTGCGTTTTCGCGAGGCGTTGATTGCAACTTAATTGCATT